>CM037632.1:3488906-3540629 GCA_015227895.2 Colaptes auratus
TTGAACCTCCCCTGGCACAGCTTGAGACTGGCGGTTGCTTAGCCTGGAGAAGAGGAGGCTCAGGGGAGACTTCATTGCTGTCTACAACTACCAGAAGGGAGGTTGCAGCCAGGTGGGGGTTGGTCTCTTCTCCCAGGCAATGGGCAACAGAGCAAGAGGACACAGTCTCAAGCTGTGCCAGGGAAGGTTTAGGCTGGAGGTGAGGAGAAAGTTCTTCCCAGAAAGAGAGACTGGCCCTTGGAATGTGCTGCCCAGGGAGGTGGTGGAGTCACCATCCCTGGAGGTGTTCAAGAAAGGCACTTGGAGCATGGTTTAGCTGTCAGGAGGTGTTAGGTATTAGGTGATAGGTTGGACTGGATGATCTCTGAGGTCTTTTCCAACCTGGTTGATTCCCTCATTCTATGAAACATTTAATTTCCTCTTCACAGAGCTGCTTACCTTGTCTGGAGTCTTGAGGTCGGACTGGAGAATCAGTGGCATCTCCCAGTATCTGTGAGAGCTTCCTTTTGTGCCCTGACACTGCAGGACTACTAGTTTAAAAACATACAGTGCATTACTCACCCTTAAGTTCAAAGACACACATCACAGCCTCAGAGCAAGAGGACACCCAGGCATCTCGTTCTAACTGTACTGCCATCCAAATTCAGCTTTGCTGGGGGGAGGATAATGTTCTGGGCTTTTAAAACCTGAATTATGCAGGGTTTTTTTCCTTCCAAAACATAAATTAGCTTGTTGGGGGGTTGGGTTTTTTCATATCAAAGAAGTTGGTCTCCATTTTAAAACATTAGTCCCTCTGCACAGTGCATGAGCTGCAGGGGGTTGCTCTCTCCTGACACCTGCACTAAAAATCACAGTTCTATCTTCACTCATTTCACTGCACCAAGCCTGAACTCATTTTTCTGCTTATCCAGGGGGCTGGTCTCTTCTCCCAGGCACCCAGCACCAGAACAAGAGGACACAGACTCAAGCTGCACCAGGGGAGGTTTAGGCTGGAGGTGAGGAGAAAGTTCTTCCCAGCAAGAGAGATTTGCCATGGGAATGTGCTGCCCCGGGAGGTGGTGGAGTCACCAGCCCTGGAGGTGTTTAGGAAGAGCCTGGATGAGGCCCTTGGAGCCATGGTTTAGTTGTCATGAGGTGTTGGCTGATAGGTTGGACTGGATGACCTCTGAGGTCTTTTCCAACCTTATTGCTTCTATGATTCTATGCTAATTGAGCTCTGTGCAGGAGACAGAGCCTCTGCAAGCCCAGGACTAGCACTGCTGAATTCACAGTTCTCTCCCAGCGCCCAGAGAGCTGCCTCCTCCCCCCAGCTCCTTTTCACTAGGAATTAATTATGGCTGGACACTTGCACTAGCCAGTGTATTTTAAGTAAGCAAGCAGCCTCAGCATGCTGGTGGATGGATGTGGCAGATGGGATATGAAACACCTGAACACTTTCATGATGCAGTTAGGAAGCACCTGGTGATCTCCCCACAGCCTTCTGACGTTCCAAACAACGAGATCCATCTCTACTTCCAACCTGAACTCCAGGCAAGGGGGTTTGAGCACCCTCAGGCACAAGTGGCTTAAAAATGTCTAAACACTGCCATCCTGTGGAAAATGCTACACCCACGGGGATTTTACACCAGCCTTAAAGCAGGTCTTCCACCAGCTCTGCTTTTTCTTGTCTCTCTCTTGTCCCCTGCAGAGAAGCTTTAGCATTTACCCAGAAACCTGAGCTTGCACTTGGCTGAAAGCACGAGTTAACCCCCAAGCAGCTGGAGGATGCAGCATGATTCCAAGGAGTCACAGCATTTTCTGTCTTCAGGCAGCAGCTCAGGGGGTGGGTGCAAGGATCCCCGTTGCCACTGGGGTCAGAGTAAGACTCCATGAACCTGCAGGGCAGCCTGCTGGGTGCCACAGCAGACGAACACGGGGGCAGAGGCTGCAGCCCGCCGGGCCACGCAGTATCGTACCATGGGGCTGCAAGAAGCAAACAGACAACAAAGTAAGGACCAGGAAGAGAAGCTGGAGACGTTCCTACGAGCTTGGGAGAGGCCCAGGTTCGTGTGACCTACTCTGGAGCCGTGGTGGAGAACATGGTTCCGATCCAGAGTCTGGTGGGGAGTCTGGCAACCGGCTTTGCCTGGGGATGAAAGAGAGATTTTCATTTCTGCCAGGAGCAGGCATGGTGGAGGATCACAAGGCAAAGCTGAAAGCAGCTGGAAAGGGACACTTCCCTCTACATCAGGTTGCCTATCCCAGAGGTGACTGCAGTGTGAGCTTGCCTGCTCATCCTAAGCTGGGAGAGAATCAGTTCCTCAGGAAAGGGTGAAGTATGGCCTGGTAGTGAGTTTAATTGTGTTGCTCTGGGTTAGATTTTTACTTCTGATCAAATAGGGCACTAGGGGGTTGGTCTCTTCTCCTAGACAACCACAAACAGAAGGGGACACGGTCTCAAGCTGGAGGTGAGGAGGAAGTTCTTCACAGGAAGAGTAATTGGAAGTAATTTTCACCATTGGAATGTGCTGCCCAGGGAGGTGGTGGAGTCACCGTCCCTGGAGGGGCTCAAGAGGGCATTGGAAGTGACACTTGGTCTAGTCATGAGGTCTGTGGGGATAGGCTGGACTTGCTGATCTTTGAGGTCTCTTCCAACCTTGGTGATACTGTGATACTGTAATTTGCCATTGGGATGTGCTGCCCAGGGAGGTGGTGGAGTCACCATCCCTGGAGGTGTCCAAAGAAGGCTTGGATGTGGCACTTGGAGCCATGGTTTAGCTGTCAGGAGGTGCTGGGTATTAGGTAACAGGTTGGACTTGATGATCTCTGAGATCTTTTCCAACCTGGCTGATTGTATGATTCTATGAATCACTGACAATGGTCTTCCAAAAGCATTGCTCACCACGGCTGCTGCCCCTTCTCAGAGGAGCAATGTCACTTGCAGTTTGTGAGACCATCTTCTTCAGCCCTACCCCACTCCCTCACACAGGGAGGCCCCATCTTACCAGCTCTTGGTCACCCCTCCTGTCCCATCCCCCAGACTGCTGACTTCAATCCCCCTTCCTTCCTGTTCCCTCCAGGCACACCAGCATCTCTGCCTACAGGGAGCTCACGAGGGCTTTGAGCCTGTTTTCTTAGGCTGGCTGTTAGGAAGAAGTTCTACACAGAGAGAGTGATTGCCCACTGGAATGTGCTGCCCGGGGAGGTGGTGGAGTCACCATCATTGGAGGTGTTCAGGAGGAGACTTGATGGGGTACTGGGTGCCATGGGTTAGTTGTTTAGGTGGGTTGGATTGGTTGATAGGTTGGACATGATGATCTTGAAGGTCTCTTCCAACCTGGTGTATTGTATGGTATGGTATTGTATTGTATTGTATTGTACTGTATTGCATTCTCTAGACTACAGGTTTAGCATCTGCATCCATGAGCCGATCTCCTCAGCTCCTCGTTTAGCCAAAGCTCTCTCAGTCTCTATCAGATGCCAGAAGGTCTCATTGTAGCACGTTGCTGACCACAAGAGGCAGCCCAAGTGCAGAGGGGAGCCCAGGGCTGCCACACAGGTGGGAAGCACATTTGCCCAGCTTAAAGCAAGGGTTTTTACACACTCACCAACAAAGATGCAGTAGCTTAACATGGGGTTTCTGTGGGTGATAGCTACCTTCCTTCTTTTCATCCCTACACAGGCTTCCAGTTAGGATGTCAGAGGTTGGAAGGAGTCATCGAATATCATCAAGTCCAAGCCCCCTGCCAGAGCAGGAGCATAGAATCCAGCACAGGTCACACAGGAACACATCCAGATAGGGCTTGAAAGCATCCAGGGAAGGAGACTCCACAATCTCTCTGGGCAGCCTGCTCCAGGGCTCTGGGATCCTCACAGTGCAGAAGTTCCTCCTCACGTTGAGGTGGAACCTCCTGTGCTGCAGTTTCCATCTGTTGCCTCTTGTCCTATCCCAGGGCACTACTGAGCAGAGCCTGTCCCCTCCCTCTTGACCCCCAGCCCTCATATCTCTATAGACATTGATCAGATGGATATAGTTGGGGATGAATAAGTAAGAGCTTCAACATGTGCATTACAACAGAACTGAAAATAAAGAGCACTCACAAGTTACCAGCTGTGTAGTGCCCAGCCCAGCCCTACCCTTGACAGATTCATAGAGACAATGCAAACAAACAAACAAACAAAGGTAAAATCACAGAAAAGACTTTGTCCTGTTCAAGCCCAGGGAAGGAGCCAGCTCCATCCCAAGAGCTTTCTCAAGGAAAAGCTTCCAACCCCAAGCCAACCAAACCTGTCACTCATCACAGCAGATAAGCCATTGGGTTGTGTTTTAGCCTAAACACCATTATTTATAGGACCTGAGTTTATCACTGGGAAAGAATCAGCACACACTGCCAACACCTCCCTCAGAAACAACTTGGCAGGCTGTGCCAGGCGGGTTCTGGGCACTGGCAGCTGCCTCAGGGTGCACTGATGGGAGCAGGAGTTGATCTGTTAGAGGGTAGGAGAGCTCTGCAGAGGGACCTTGATGGGTTGGACAGATGGGCAGAGTCCAACAGGATGAGAATTAACAAGTCCAAGTGCCAGGTTCTGCACATTGGCCACAGCAACCCCAGGCAGTGCTACAGGCTGGGGACAGAGTGGCTGGAGAGCAGCCAGGCAGAGAGGGACCTGGGGGTACTGGTGGACAGCAGCTGAACATGAGCCTGCAGTGTGCCCAGGTGGCCAAGAAGGCCAATGGCATCCTGGCCTGCATCAGGAACAGTGTGACCAGCAGGAGCAGGGAAGTCCTTCTGCCCTGTGTGACTCAGCACTGGTTAGGCCACACCTTGAGTCCTGTGTCCAGTTCTAAACTGTTTGCTGAAGTACCACAGCCATGTGCTGAACACCTCTACCACCTTCCTGGGCAGCTTCACCACTCTTTAGCAGAGAAATCTTTTCCTAATCACAGAATGTCAAGGGTTAGAAGGGACCTGGAAAGATCATCCAAGTTCAAGCCCCCTGCCAGAGCAGGATCACCTAGAGCAGATGACGCAGGAACACATCCAGGTGGGCTCTGAGTATCTCCAGAGACAGAGACTCCACAACCCCCCTGGGCAGCCTGTTCCAGTGCTCCATCACCCCTACAGTGAAAAAAATCCCTCCCTATGTCTACAAGGAACTTCCTATGTCCCAGCTCCCACCCCTTGCCCCTTGTGTTGGCATTGGGCATCCCCCAGCAGAGCCTGGCTCCAGCCTCTGGGCACTCACCCTGCACATCTCTATCAACATGACTGAGGTCACCCCTCCATCTCCTCCAAACCAAAGAGCCTCAGCTCCCTCGGTCTCTCCTCCTAAGGAAGATGTTCCACTCCCTCAATCAGCCTTGTGGCCCTGAGCTGGACTCTTTCAAGCAGTTCCCTGCCCTTCTTGAACTGGGGCCATGGTTTAGTTAGTCAGGAGGTGGGGGAGGAGGTTGGACTCGATGATCCCCGAGGTCTTTCCAACCTTACTGAGTCTATGATTCTATGATCATTTTACTCTTAGTGATCTAACAGTTCAGTAAATGCTCTTCTTAACCCTTAATGAAGTACAGCCAGAGTATCAGTGCAAAATCCTGCTGAGTCTCCAAACCCTCAGGAGCTTTACAGATTGCTTTCCTGCATGTAAATCCTTTGTGGCACTGCAGCTGTAAGATCTAACACACCTGAGCTACATAACCTCACACACACACACAACACACACACACACACACACACCCCTTTGTCTTTCTGCTGTTTTGTTTGTAAGAGCAAAAGAATCATAGAATTAATAAGGTTGGAAGAGACCTCAGAGATCATCAAGTCCAAGCTATCACCTAATACCCAACACCTCCTGACAGCTAAACCATGGCTCCAAGTGCCACATCCAGTCTCTTTTCAAACACTCCCAGGGACAGTGACTCCACCACCTCCCTGGGCAGCACATCCCAATGGCCAGTCTCTTTTCTGGGAAGAGCTTTCTCCTCACCTCCAGCCTAAACCTCCCCTGGCACAGCTTGAGACTGTGTCCTCTTGTTCTGGTGCTGCTTGCCTGGCAGAAGAGACCAACCCCCACCTGGCTACAACCTCCCTTCAGGGAGTTGGAGAGAGCAAGAAGGTTTCCCCTGAGCCTCCTCTTCTCCAGACTAAGCAACCCCAGCTCCCTCAGCCTCTCCTCCCAGGGCTGTGCTCCAGACCCCTCCCCAGCCTCCTTGCCCTTCTCTGGACACGTTCAAGTGTCTCCATGTCCTGCTTAAATTGAGGGGCCCAGAGCTGGCCACAGCACTCAGGGCCATGTTGTCATGCAGGAGTTAACACTCTGTGTAGCCTGCAATGTGTTTAGTCACTCTAAAAATACCCTTAAAGCAAAGGTTATTTATATGCAACCACCTCATCGTTCTTTATTTTTATAGCATGGGCAGGATCAATTCAGTATTTAGGATGCAGAGCAGCTAGAAGCCTGTGCAGCCCTCTGCAAGTGACTGTGTGTGTGCTGCTGAGTGTGCCTGGAATGAAAAACCCTGTGTTTAATTATCTTTAAGGCATCCCCTCTTGCTCTGCTTCTCGGCAAGAGCAAGTGTCAGCCCATTAAGAGCCTTTTCCATTGAACAACATCATCTGACAGTTGTCTAGATGAAAGATTTGGGGTTGGAGTCTTTGACAGATCTGTGCTGCACAACTTTTCCCCCTTGACCGTGACCCTTTGCATTATGCATCCTTTTTATCTCTGAAAGTCATTCTCAGGAGACAATAATGGACAGTTCCTCTGTTCTGCATGCAGCATTGGGATGGACACAGCAGCCCTAAACTAGCACTTACAGCAATGTTAGAACAACAGCTTGGCATTGAATGCCCCCATTAGCATCACAGCTGTGAATTACCCCAGGCTTCATGATCATGCATTCTGTCCAACAACACAAACATATTTCCATTACTGTCTGCAAGTCATTTTTCTAAGGCTTCTCACACAGCTTCAGGTAAGTAACAGCAACCAGGCAGCCACAGTCCTTGTCAAGATCACATTGCATAGAATCACAGAGTTGTCAGGGCTGGAAGGGACCTCAAGGATCAGCCAGTTCCAATCCCCTGCCATGGGCAGGGACACCTCACACTGCAGCAGGTTGCTCACAGCCACATCCAGCCTGGCTGCAAACACCTCCAGGCAGGAGGCTTCCACCACCTCCCTGGGCAACCTGTGCCAGGCTCTCACCACCCTCATGGGCAAGAACTTCTTCCTAACATCCAATCTCAATCTACCCATTTCTAGTTTTTACCATTCCCCTCAGTCCTATCCCTCCCTGACACCCTCAGAAGTCCCTCCCCAGCTTTCTTGTAGCCCCCTTCAGATACTGGAAGGCCACAAGTAGGTCTCCTCAGAGCCCCAACTCTCTCAGCCTGTCTTCAGAGCAGAGGAGCTCCAGCCCTCTGCTCATCCTCATGGCCCTTCTCTGGACACCTTCCAGCACCTCCAGGTCCTTCTTGTAATAGGGGCTCCAGAATTGGATGCAGTACTCCAGGTGGTGTCTCAGCAGAGGGGAGTAGTGGGGGAGAATCCCCTCCCTCTGGGCTGCCCAGGGAGGTGGTGGAGTCACCATCACTGGAGTGCCTGGATGAGGCACTTGGTGCCATGGTTTAGTTGATGAGATGGTGTTGGGGGATAGGTTGGACTGGAGGATCTTGAAGGTCTTTTCCAACCTGGTTATTTCTATTCTTCTCCTATTCTAGACCCCACCTGGAGTGCTGTGTGCAGTTCTGGAGCCCCTACTGCGAGAAGGATGCTGACTGCTGTGTTCAGCTCTTATCATGGCACTAAACAAAAACAACTGCAGAGATGTTGCTAAGGAAGGGGAGTAGGAGTGGCTGTAACACTTACAAAGTTCCAAACTCTATGTCACTACTCAGGAATTCTTCCCAACATGCTGGTATCCACCATGGGATTCTCCAAGGTTCCATGGACATCTTGCCCTAAGATTAAAAAAAAAAATGTGAAAAGGACAGAAATTGTGAGAGTGGAATTCAGAGAGAGTCCTCAGAAAGTCAGGCTAAGCAGCACTGCACGCTCTCCTGCACACAGGGAAACCAAATCTCTCCTGTCTGGTGTGTACCTGGTGGGTATGACCATCCTGGTTCAGCCACTGGTGGAAGGGGTGACAGGTGCCTGGAGAGCAGCCAGGCAGAGAGGGACCTGGGGGTACTGGTGGACAGCAGCTTAACATGAGCCAGCAGTGTGCTCAGGGGGCCAAGGCAGCCAATGGCATCCTGGCCTGCATCAGGAACAGTGTGGCCAGCAGGAGCAGGGAGCTTATTCTCCCCCTGGACTCAGCACTGGTTAGGCCACACCTTGAGTCCCTGTGAGAAGGGCAACAAAGTTGGGGAGGGGTCTGGAGCACAGCCCTGTGAGGAGAGGCTGAGGGAGCTGGGGTTGCTTAGCCTGGAGAAGAGGAGGCTCAGGGGAGACCTTCTTGCTCTCTCCAACTCCCTGAAGGGAGGTTGTAACCAGGTGGGGGTTGGTCTCTTCTCCCAGGCAAGCAGAACAAGAGGACACAGTCTCAAGCTGTGCCAGGGGAGGTTTAGGCTGGAGGTGAGGGGAAAGTTCTTCCCAGCAAGAGAGATTGGCCATTGGGATGTGCTGCCCAGGGAGGTGGTGGAGTCACCATCCCTGGAGGTGTTCAAAAAGGGATTGGATGTGGCACTTGGGGCCATGGTTTAGTTGTCAGGAGGTGTTGGGTGACAGGTTGGACTTGGTGGTCCCTGAGGTCTTTTCCAACCTCATTGATTCTATGAAAAACAGAGTAAATGAGGAGGTGCAGGAGAAGATGAGGGTGGCAGAGGAGCACCCAGGCCATCAGCAGTTTGTGCACAGCATTAAGGCTTCACTGAGTCACCACAGCAAGAGAATGAAGGACCCCAATCGATGAGTGCATAAAGGGGTTCTGAGGTCACTTCCTACTCTGGGTGGTTGGGGGAATGCTCAGAGGTTGTCTCATTCAGATCCAGTTTCTGCATTACTGCTCCAAGTGAGTTTCTGAAACACTCTTTAAGAGTTCACCACCCTGAGCTTAAAGAAAGCACAAATTAATCTTTTGAAATACTCAATTGGTGGCTTCCTTTTGTTTCTCTCCCCCAGAAGCAGCCCTTCAATATGCTAGATGTATGGAAAGGTTCAGTACTTTGTCCTTTGTTGCTTGGTAACCGAAGGCTATAAAGAGATTTGATGATTATGAAGTCTCTGGAATTCACCACAACTTCTGCACAAAGTCAGGAGGAACTCTGAATCAAAAAAAAAAAGGCAAGCCAAACAGAAGTGCTCTGTGGGCTCCACACCTCCAGCAAGCCTTCCATAAACCCAGGTGTGGCCAGTCACAAAGCAAACAAGATAAGGACGCTGAAGTCCCTGCTCTCTCCAGCGAGGCGGAAGACCTGTGCAGGGCACGGCCCCCCTGCCAGAGCCTGCCAAAGGGACCAGCCCTGTCCAGAGCCACACGGCTCAGACCCAAGCACCTGACACCAGCCAATGCTGCTTCACACAGAGGGCTCTAAAACATTGCAATGGGCTGCCCAGGGCTGTGCTGGAGCCACCATCCCTGGAGGTGTTTAAGCAGTGTCTGGACCTGGTGCATAGGGACATGGTTTAGTGTTGACCCTTCAGTGCTGGATCAAAGGCTGGACTGGAGGAATGGAATGGAATGGAATGGAATGGAATGGAATGGAATGGAATGGAATGGAATGGAATGGAATGGAATGGAATGGAATGATAGAATGGAATGGAATGATAGAATGGAATGGAATGGGATAGGGTGGGATAGGGTAGGGTGGGATAGGATAGGATAGGATAGGATAGGATAGGATAGGATAGGATAGGATAGGATAGGATAGGATAGGATAGGATGGATAGAATAGAATAGAATAGAATAGAATAGAATAGAATAGAATAGAATAGAATAGAATAGAATAATCAGGTTGGAAAAGACCTTTGAGACCATGGAGTCCAACCTATCCCCCAACACCATCTCATCAACTAAACCATGGCACCAAGCACCCCATCCAGGCTCTTCCTAAACACCTCCAGGGATGATGAGCTTGGAGGTTTCTTCCTGCTGGAGTTTCTGTGATCTCCCCGGAGCTCTGCAGCGCAGTGGGAGAACACAAAAGGCTCATTGCTGTCACTGAGCACAAGTAACTGCTTGTGGTGCTGTGGCTGTCTTCTCACTGCAGTAGCTCTGGACAGGTGCATGCTAAGAAGCCATACAGCAAAGTTTCTCCTGTTCTTTCACACAATCACTGGATGTTAGGGGTTGGAAGGCAGCACACAAGCCCACCCCATCCAAACCCCTGCCAGAGCAGGAGCACCTAGAGCAGATCACGCAGGAACACATCCAGGTGGGTCTGGAATGTCTCCAGAGCAGGAGACTCCACATCCCCCTGGGCAGCCTGTTCTTTCCTCAGTGTCACTGTCTGGCAGAGTTACTTCCTGACACAGTGTCTAGGCATTACAAATCTGCCACCAGCATCTGGAAGCCCATTTCCAGCACCTCACACAGGAACTCCCTCCTGAGTCTGCCTTCATTCACCAATTCACATTGCTAATAAACACCTCCTGAATTGCTTAGTGATCCCAGATTAACCCAGGCATTGCTTGCTTATTGCTGCTGCAGATTTCACAGGGGAAGTTCTGAAGTAGCAGCAAAGCACTTTGCCAAACCAGCTTGAGAGGACTAAGGAGCCATGGCTCAACCTTCTTGGATTCTCATCCTTCTGTTCCTCCTATCTGAATTTAGGATAACCTCCTTGAATCTCAAACACCTCTTCTGTTGTTAATGTAGTCCACAGGAAAATGATTCACAGTGTCACAGCACATTAGAGGTTGGAAGGGACCTCCAGAGCTCATCCAGTCCAAGCCCCCTGCCAGAGCAGCAGCACCCAGGGCAGTCCACACAGGAAGGCATCCAGGTGGGGTTGGAAAGGCTCCAGAGAAGGAGACTCCACAACCTCTCTGGGCAGCCTGCTCCAGGGCTCTGCCACCCTTACAGTAAAGAAGTTTCTCCTCAACATGAGCTGAAACCTTCTCTGCTCAAGTTTGTCTCCATTGCTCCTTGGCTTATTGCTGTGCACCACCCAAAAGAGCTTGGCCCCCTCCCCTTGACCCCCAGCCCTCAGCTCTTGGTAGACATTGATCAGATCCCCTCTCAGCCTTCTCTTCTCCAGACTCAACAGCCCCAGGGCTCTCAGTCTCTCTTCACAGGGCAGATGCTCAAGTCCCCTAAGCATCCTCCTGGCTCTCCCTTGGCCTCTCTCCAGCAGGTCTCTGTCTCTCTTCAACTGGGGAGCCCAGAACTGGACACAGGATTGCAGCTGTGGTCTCAGCAGGGCAGAGCAGAGGGGGAGCAGAACCTCTCCAGCCCTGCTGGCCACACTTTTCTTGCTGCACCCCAGGATCCCATTGGCTCTCTTGGCTACCAGGGCACATGCAGAACTCAGCAGAAGGCAGGCCACCATTACTGAAAGGTCACAATGCAGGTGCACAGAGCCAGGGCATTTGTCCTCCCTGTAGAGCTTCTCTTTTTCTTTCTGAATGTGCTTTCCTGGCCCATGGCATCACATGCTCACACTGGTGTCTGTTTCAGCAGAGGAGGAGCTGTTGGATCACAGGCTCACAGGATGTTAGGGGTTGGAAGGGACCTCTGGAGATCTTCCAGTCCAAGCACCCTGCCAGAGCAGGGCCATAGAATCCAGCACAGGTCACACAGGAACACATCCAGACAGGGATGCCAAGGCTCCAGAGAAGGAGACTCCACAACCTCTCTGGGCAGCCTGCTCCAGGGCTCTCTGACCCTCACAGCAAAGAAGTTCTTCCTCCTGTTGAGGTGGAACCTCCTGTGCTGGAGTTCACATCCACTGCCTCTTGTCCTATCCCAGGGCACAAGTGAGCAGAGCCTGTCCCTGTCCTTCCTTCCTGACCCCCAGCCCTCAGATATTTATAGACATTGATCAGATCCCTTTCAGTCCTCTCCTCTCCAGACTAAGCAGCCCCAGGGCTCTCAGCCTTTCCTCACAAGCCCCTTCACATCCTTGTAGCCTCCCTTGGACTCTCTCCAGTCGATCCCTGTCCCTCTTGACCATATGCAAATTTATTTTCATTTCCCAGGCATTGGATCACAACAAGTACTTAATAGGTAGAGGCAGTGGACGTGCCAGTCGCTCACCTGCACATCAGGTACCTGCAAGAGCAGAGAACTGCAGGATTGTCATGGGACACAGCCTGCTGAGCCTCATGTGAAGGCAGCCTCCTGTGGGGAACCGTGTGCCCGGCCAAGAGCTGCCAGAGGGCATGCAGAGTCAGCAGCTTCCATTTATCAGCTTGCACTCAAGGATCTCTACTCCCAGTCCACACTCCATGCTGCAGTGTGCCCAGACGGCTCTGGGTGAGACACTTTAACCTTAGCCTAATTGTGCTGAGGATTGCCAGCTGCCCAAGAAACTGATGAGGATCAAAGCCCAGGAGTGTGCTGTGGTGAGGGTGTCACACACAGGTGTCTGCAGAGCAGAGACTGCAGTCACAGGCAGCGTACTGGCTGTGCTTCCCCCTGCTTCTCCACAGCTTTGATAGCATTTCTCCTTCAGTCTGAAATCTAAAACCTGTCAGCTGTACCAGTGCCTTCCATTTCCTTGGCCATTCTCACCCAGCCTCTCCCTGCTCCCAGCCCCAGGCATCTAAGCACTTGTCTGAACTCCAGCCTCCTACTCTGGCAGTCTCTTGCTTCACAAAGCTCGCTTTGGCAGACATCCCCCTGCTTTCCTCTAGCCATTAGGTTCTCATCACTTGGCTCCTGAGCTTCACTTCATCATCCTGTAGCAAACAGTCTCAATCCCTCCATAACCTCCATGCAATGCCTTATATATGCCTGCAAGCAAATCAGTTGCCTACTTCTCAGTAGTATCTCATTGCAGAGTGAAGGATAGAACAGAATAGAATAGACCAGGTTGGGAAAGACCTCAGTCCAACCGATCACCCAACACCATCTCATCAACTAAACCATGGCACCAAGGGCCTCAGCCAGGCTCTTCTTAAACACCTCCAGTGATGGTGACTCCACCACCTCCCTGGGCAGCACATTCCAAGGGCCAATCTCTCTTGCTGGGAAGGATTTCTTCCTAACACCCAGACTAAACTTCCCCTGGCACAGCTTGAGACTGTGTCCTCTTGTTCTGGTGCTGCTTGCCTGGGAGAAGAGACCACCCCCACCTGGCTACAACCTCCCTTCAGGGAGTTGGAAAGAGCAAGAAGGTCTCCCCTGAGCCTCCTCTTCTCCAGGCTAAGCAACCCCAGCTCCCTCAGCCTCTCCTTACAGGGCTGTGCTCCAGACCCCTCCCCAGCTTTGTTGCCCTTCTCTGGACACCTTCCAGCATCGAAACATCTTTCTAACTGAGGGCCTAGAACTTGTCCCATGGAATGCCATTATAAAGCCAACCCCTAAGCTGTAGTGCTACAATAACTGCTGCCACTACATTCAATGAAGCTAAGAGAGCAGCCCTGTGGAGAAGGACCTACCCAGGAATCCTCATGGACAAGTGCTGCTGTCACAAGTTCTGACAGCAATGTGCCCTGGGGGCCAAGAAGGCCAATGGGCTCCTGGGGTGCATTCAGAGGAGTGTGTCCAGCAGAGCCAGGGAGGTTCTCCTCCCCCTCTACTCTGCCTTGGTGAGGACCCACCTGCAATATTGATTCCAGTTCTGGGCTCCTCAGTTCAAGAGGGACAGGGATCTGCTGGAGAGAGTCCAAGGGAGGGCTACAAGGATGCTGAAGGGACTGCAGCACTGCCTGGGGAGGAGAGGCTGAGAACACTGAGGCTGTTTAATCTGGAGAGGAGAGGACTGAGAGGGAATCTGATCAATGCCTATCAATAGCTGAGGGCTGGGGGTCAGGAGGGAGGGACAGGGCCAGGCTCTGCTCACTTGTGCTCTGCGATAGGACAAGGGGCAATGGATGGGAACTCCAGCACAGGAGGTTCCACCTCAACATGAGGAAGAATTTCTTCACTGTGAGGGTCCCAGAGCATTGGAACAGACTGCCCAGAGAGGTCCAAGAAATCCAGTGGGATCCTGGGGTGCATTAAGAGTGTGTCCAGCAGATCCAGAGAGGTTCTCCTCCCACTCTACTCTGCCCAGACAGTGTTGAGGGAGAGAATCCCCTCCCTGGCCCTGCTGGCCACACTTCTCTTGCTGCAGCCCAGGCTCTGCTTGGCTCTCTGGGCTGCAAGTGCTCACTGCTGGCTCCTGTTGAGCTTCTCCTCCACCAGCATCTCCAATTCAGTTCTTGAACAATTAGCATGAAAGAAGCAAATGCTGCTGAAAGACTTAAAGTGAACTTTTAAAATAGGTCATGAGCTTCTTAACACCTATGAACTAGTTTTTGCTGGCCTGCAGCCTTAGATTGTGATCCACTGATCTCTAATACTTGGCTTAAATGCATTCTCTCAATCAGTGCTGGAGAATCTTTAACTCAGAAGCTAGAGCTAACACCTCATTGAGGCCAAGAAAGTGCCAGAAAGGGGGGGGGGGAATAATAATTATAGAAACAAAACAAACCAACAAATCACAGAAGGGAAAAAAACCAACAACAAAGAAGAGTTGCTCAAGACATGAGAAATGCAGTTTTATTCTGGCTCCTCCTGGAAAGAAAGCAGTGTGGTAAGAAAAAGGCAGGAGAATCTGGGAAGTGCTCGAATGCCAGTGGTCTTCCTGAAGAAGGTAGGGCAGGGCCCATCCAGAAACTCAACCAACCAAACCCCACCTCCGTTGCACTTCCCAGCAGCACCTGAGGACCCTGCCAAGCACCACCAGTGGCAAGGGGGCAATTGCAGAGACAGGCTATTCGTGGAAAGCAAAGGCTCTTCAAGCTGCCAGGGTTTGACAGAGGTGGCAGGGAGCTCTCTAACATCATGAGAAGTGCTCAGATTCCAGAAGAGAGAAGTTGCAGAGAGCCCTCAGCCACTTCCCCGTTTTGCTTCCTGGCAAGCACCATGGCGGTGATGCCAGCTCTGCTGGGCCCACCTTGCCTTTGGTCTTCTGGCCAAAGCACAGAGGGACTGCAGAGCACCTGCACCATTTGTACCAAGGCACTCTGCTACTGCCTTCCACCAGATCCTTGTGCAAAGAGAGCTTTGGGGCTCAGAGCTCTTGCTCCTTTCTTCTCCACTTAACCCCAAACGATTACCACAGTTTTGCTGCCACCACAAATCGTGAAGACTCTCTCTTTAAACTCCACTCTTACCTTCAAAGAACTGCTGCAAGGCCTCATTCTCTCCCACCACATCCATGAATAGGCAGTGGAATTGCTTTGCTTCCCCTGCTGCTTGAAGAGTCCCACAGAGAAAACTGCACCGTGTCTCTTCAGACGACCATGAAGGTGCCTAGGCACACATCAGGGCTTCCTTGGAGGCTTGACTGACTTGGCCCCAGCTGATCTCACTCCTCCATAACTAGAGCCAGGGCTGCACTTCAACTCTGCTGCATGGAAAGGAGAACTTGCCGAGGCCTCTGGGGCAGGACGAAGGGGATGTGTGTCCTTCCATTCGGTGTGCCTAATGTTCTCGTGTCAGGGACCTTTGGTCCCAGGGCCAGCCATGCTTACACATGCGCAGGGAAGCACAGCAATAAAAGCTGCTTATCTTGGCCCTGCAGTTTCAGCTTCTCCAGAGTGTGAGCAACAAGACTGATGAAAGCAGCAGTAACCAAAAAGCAAGAGCAAAGTCACCACTGCCTTCACTCTGTGCACCCCCCCACTGAAGCAGCTGGGGTTGGACTTGATGATCTCTAAGGTCTTTTCCAACCTGGTTAATCCTCTTCTATTCTGCTCCAGACAAATTCTCCCTCAGCAGTTTGATTGTAAGGAAGCAGCACTTCCACATTGTCACCATCAACAAAACTACATCAACCTCCTTGTCTAAGGCAGTATTGAAAGACCTCCCCCTCTACTCTGCCCTAGTGAGGCCCCATCTGGAATAGTGTCCACTTTTGGCCTCCCCAGTTCAAGAGGGACAGAGATCTGCAGGAGAGAGTCCAACAGAGGGCTACAAGGATGCTGAAGGGACTGCAGCATGCCTGGTGAGGAGAGGATGAGAGCCCTGGGGCTGTTGAGTCTGAAGAAAGCTGAGAGAGGATCTGATCAATGTCTATCAATAGCTGAGGGCTGGAGGTCAGGAAGGAAGGGACAGGGCCAGGCTCTGCTCACTTGTGCCCTGGGACAGGACAAGGGGCAATGGAGGGAAACTACAGCACCAAAGTTGCACCTCAACATGAGGAAGAACTTCTTGACTGTAAGGGTGCCAGAGCCCTGGAGCAGGCTGCCCAGAGAGGTTGTGGAGTCTCCTTCTCTGGAGCCTTTCCAACCCCACCTGGATGCATTCCTGTGTGGACTCCCCTGGGTGCTGCTGCTCTGGCAGGGGGCTTGGACTGGATGATCTCTGGAGGTCCCTTCCAACCTCTAATGTGCTGTGACACTGTGAATCA
The DNA here is from genome assembly GCA_015227895.2 of Colaptes auratus. Classification (NCBI taxonomy): domain Eukaryota; kingdom Metazoa; phylum Chordata; class Aves; order Piciformes; family Picidae; genus Colaptes; species Colaptes auratus. The sequence goes on from CM037632.1 coordinate 3,505,391, forward strand.
TTTTCCTGTGGACTACATTAACAACAGAAGAGGTGTTTGAGATTCAAGGAGGTTATCCTAAATTCAGATAGAACAGAAGGATGAGAATCCAAGAAGGTTGAGCCATGGCTCCTTAGTCCTCTCAAGCTGGTTTGGCAAAGTGCTTTGCTGCTACTTCAAAACTTCCCCTGTTACAGATTTGCTGCCAGTGTGCTGCACCTACTGCATCTGGCCTCTAAGGTCCCTTCCAACCTCTAGCATCCTGTGATTCTGTGAAACACCCACAACTATGTTCTCTGTAACCCAGTCAGTGGTCTGCTTTCATCTTTGACTGTGCCCAGGGGAAAAAAAGACCACTTGGAAGTGCAAAAGCAGCACCTGAACAGACAAAGCAACTTCCTTAAGAGCCAGAATCCTTCTTTGGGTTCTCTTTGTAGCCTAACATTCAATGGAAACGACCATCACCACGTTACAGAAATCACACAATGGCTGTTTTCCAGCTGCAAGGGCAGCCCTGGGAAATGGATGTACAAACTACTGCAAACTCAAGACACCAAAAAAGCAGGAGGGGAAAGAAAAAAGGAATCATTTAAAGGAAAAAAAATAATTAATGACTGAAAACCAGAAGGGAAGAGAAAGTTCTTAGCAGTCAATACAGGGGTCAGGACAGATTTTGAACCAAAGAGTGGCCAAGGTAATTTTACTGCTCCTTGATGCTGGAAAAGCAGCCTGCTCTAGGGGGAAGACACCTGGATTTATGGTGCTGTTGGCTCTCCCAAGTAAGTTTCTCTTCTTGCATTGTGTTAACAAGGAAAAACACAGACAAGCAGCACTGAATCATGGAATTGTCAGGGGTGGAAGGGACCTCAAGCATCAGCCAGTCCCAGCCCCCCTGCCATGGCAGGGACACCTCACACTACAGCAGGCTGCTCACAGCCACATCCAGCCTGGCTGCAAAAACTCCAGGCATGAGGCTTCCACCACCTCCCTGGGCAACCTGTGCCAGGCTCTCACCACCCTCATGGGGAAGAACTTCTCACATCCAAACTGAATAGTATCATAGTATCAGTCTATATCATAGTATCAATCAACCCACTTCTAGATCTGCTCCATCCCCCCCAGTCCTATCACTCCCTGACACCCTCAGAAGTCCCTCCTCAGCTTTCTTGGAGCCCCCTTCAGATACTGGAAAGCCACAATGAGATCTCCTCAGAGCCTTCTCTTCTCCAGACTGCACAACCCCAACTCCTTCAGTCTGTCCTCACAGCAGAGCAGCTCCAGCCCTCTGCTCATCCTTGTGGCCCTTCTCTGGACACCTTCCAGCACCTCCAGATCCTTCCTGTAATAGAGGCTCCAGAACTGGACACAGTGCTCCAGCTGTGGTCTCACCAGAGTGGAGCAGAGGGGGAGAATCCCCTCCCTCACCCTGCTGGCCACACTTCTCTTACAATACAATACAATACACCAGGTTGGAAGAGACCTTCAAGATCATCATGTCCAACCCATCAACCAGTCCAACCCACCCAAACAACTAGATCATGGCACCAAGCACCCCATCCAGGCTCCTCCTGAACACCTCCAATGATGGTGACTCCACCACCTCCCTGGGCTTGCTGCAGCCCAGGATCTACTGAAGAATTCCAAAGCTCTCCTAGGCTCCTGATAAGTGTATTTGGCATAGATGCTTAGAAGAACACAAACATGCACCTAAACAGATTTTTTACTGACGAATAGAATAGAATAGAATAGAATAGAATAGAATAGAATAGAATAGAATAGAATAGGGGCAGGGCAGGGCAGGGCAGGGCAGGGCAGGGCAGGGCAGGGCAGGGCAGGGCAGGCAGGGCAGGGCAGGGCAGGGCAGGGCAGGGCAGGCAGGGCAGGGCAGGGCAGGGCAGGATAGGATAGGATAGGATAGGATAGGATAGGATAGGATAGGATAGGATAGGATAGGATAGGATAGGATAGGATAGGATAGAATTAACCAGGTTGGAAAAGATCCTTTGAGATCCTCCAGTCCAACCTATCACCCAACACCATCTCATCACCTGAACCATGACACCAGGTGCCTCACCCAGGCTCTTCAGGGAGGTTCACATCATTCTGCACCAAAGAACAGAAGGCAGAGACTGCTTCAGACTCACACTTTAATCAGAAGTTTTGTTTCCAAATGTAAATTACAATCACTAATACACCCTCCAAGTGCTGACCACATGGGTTCAACTAAGTGTTCTATGTAGGCATATACAGCAGAGGCCAGTTGAAAACAATCACAGTACTTCTTGAGTGCAACCTGCAAAAAGGAGAAAGATCTTGGACCCACTTTGTGGAAATAAATATCAAGTGATGAAAAAGGGAAAAAAAATGGGGGGAAAAAAAGAAAGATTGAGGAATTTTAGTGATGTACAGTCAATGGTGGTCATGCATGAGCAAGAGTACAAAGATTTAGAGCTCCTCCTTGTAATAGCCAAGTTTTGCTAGTGACATCTCTCTTCTCAGCTGCATCACTTCCCAGAACATCTGATCCACTGCAAAACAAACAGACAGAATTGTCATTAAACATCCATTCAGATCTTTTCTCAGCCTGCCAACACTTCAAGAGAGCTTCAAAAGGAACCTGGAATATTGCATCCAGCTCTGGGCTCCCCAGTTCAAGAGGGCCAGGGAACTGCTGAAGAGAGTCCAAGGGAGGGCTACAAGGAGGGACTGCAGCACTGCCTGATCAGGAGAGGCTGAGTGCCCTGGGGCTGTTTAGCCTGGAGAGGAGAAGACTGACAGGGGATCTGATCAATGCCTATCAATAGCTGAGGGCCTGGGGTCAAGAAGTAAGGGACAGGGACAGGCTCTGCTCACTTGTGCCCTGGAATAGGACCAGGGGCAGTGGATGTGAACTCCAGCACAGGAGGTTCCATCTCAACAGGAGGAAGAACTTCTTTGCTGTGAGGGTCAGAGAGCCCTGGAGCAGGCTGCTCAAGGAGGTTGTGGAGTCTCCTTCTCTGGAGATATTCAAAACCCACCTGGATGTGTTCCTGTGTGATCTGCTCTCTGTGATCCTGCTCTGGCAGCAGGGTTGGACTGGGTGAGCTTCCCACCCCTAACATTCTGTGATTCTGAAGCAATAGCAGTAGAACTACACTTCCCTTTTGAGGCAGGGGTTACTCAAGCCTTTCATGTATAACTTGAGCACTAGACAAGAAACTTTGCTACGCCACAGCAGTGCCCAAGACCCAAGCCAGAAAACGATCACAGAATGCTTTCCTGGTTACTGGCTACAATTAAATAAAGTAAGTAACTTTTTAATTGTCATTCTTATCAGTTCTCCCTGAGAGCCACTCTGACAGAACCAGCTGCCTGCATCCCCAGTGACCAAAGGGAGAAGATCACAGAACGCTAGAGGTTGGAAGGGACCTCCAGAGCTCATCCAGTCCAACCCCCTGCCAGAGCAGCATCAGCCAGGGGAGTCCACACAGGAATGCAGCCAGGAGGGGTTGGGTCTCCAGAGAAGGAGACTCCACAACCTCTCTGGGCAGCCTCCTCCAGGGCTTGGCAACCTCAATGGAAAGAAGTTTCTCCTCATGTTGAGCTGAAACCTTCTCTGCTCAAGTTTGTCTCCATTGGTCCTGGGCTTACTGCTGTGCACCACCCAAAAGAGCTTGGCCCCCTCCACTTGACCCCCAGCCCTCAGCTATTGATAGACATTGATCAGATCCCCTCTCAGCCTTCTCTTCTCCAGACTCAACAGCCCCAGGGCTCTCAGTCTCTCTTCCCAGGGGAGATGCTCAAGTCCCCTGAGCATCCTCCTGGCTCTGCCTTGGCCTCGCTCCAGCAGGTCTCTGTCTCTCTTGAACTGGGGAGCCCCAAACTGGACACAGGATTGGAGGTGTGGTCTCAGCAGGGCAGAGCAGAGGAAGATGCACCAAAACACCAAGGACAAGAAGAAAAAATAGCTCAGAACCAAAGAGAAGTGGTTTTGCTCTACAATATTCCCATATTCTGTGAGACCTTTTTTTGCATTTTTTTAATACCGTGCAGAAAAAAAATTTCCTAACTCCTCTTGTTCCACAATTTCACACAGCATTTTCATACTGAATGTCCTGGTTTGAGGCCAGGCAGATCCTCTCTTGCCCCTGAGAGGGGCAAAAGAATGACACTCATCACACAGAGGGATTGCAGAAGTGATGGGAAGCTTCAATGGAAAAGCAATTAGTGTTTTACAGAAGCTGCAAAGCAGTGACAAAAGAACCCCAAAGCACACAGAGTCCCTCCCAGCACACCCAAAAGCCTCCCAGCACTTCCCTTCTGCCCACCTGAGGGTATACCCAAACCCCCCAGGGCTCTTTCTTCCCCCCCACTGCTAGGCCAGTCTCAGGCTGGCCAGGTCTGAGACTGCCCCAACCCCTTCTCCTCCTGGCATTAGGCCCAGACAGACCTGAGAGGCCTTGAGACACTCCCCCAGCATTACCTGATAGGGAGCATCTCCCACGGGAGCAAGGGGAAGAAAGAGGCAGAGAAGGACTTTGCAGATGGGTTTATAGGGCACAGGATATTATGGGTATGAAATGGGCTGTTGTCTGTGTCCATCTTACTGGGTTGGACACTCAGGACACCAGAGGAGTAACTTATGTGTCAGGACCAGGAGGCACCCAGCCTGAACTGCCACACTGAGTAACACAAAGGGAGTTCTAAGTGGGAGCAAAAAATGACTGGGGATTTATTTAGCTTTACTGGGGAGTGGAACACAACCAAACTCCTGTAATCCACACCAATGACTACTAAATGACCCAATTCTTGCAATCACAACAATGACTACCCAACAAATAGCTCTCCTGGCAGGTTTTAAGCACATGCACTATGGAAAGTGCCTCTTCCTGGGTGCCAAATGCAGCCTCCCACTCACCATCCTGCTGCTTCAACAGGCCTTGCTGGATGTATCGAATATAGGTAAAGAAGTTGCACACAGAAGTGATCTGAATCCAGGCAAAAGAAATATTGGTAGTTAATGTGGTGCTGTATAATGGTAGGTGGGGGGGTGGGGAGAGGAAGAACAAACTCCTCCTCCAAATGAAATCACAGCACATCTACTTACCCTGTAACGACAGAAAGGAGAGATGTAGTAATAGCTGCTGGAGTCTCCCAGTTTGATTCTGTGCTTGCAGGACTTGCTCTGCCCACTCAGGGCACATTTCCTATGAAACAGCAAGTTTTGCAAGGTTTGAGAAACAAATCTGGCACTAACATCTAACACCTCCATGTGTTTAGAGGTGTTAATGTCATTGCTTCCTATCACAGAACTGTCAGGGCTGGAAGGGACCTCAAGGATCAGCCAGTTCCAGCCCCACTGCCACGGGCAGGGACACCTCACACTGCAGCAGGTTGCTCACAGCCACATCCAGCCTGGCCTGAAAAACCTCCAGGGGTGAGGCTTCCAGCAACTCCCTGGGCAACCTGTGCCAGTCTCTCACCACCCTCCTGGGGAACAACTTCTTCCTAACTTCCAATCTCAATCTACCCATTTCTAGTTTGGCTCCATTGCCCCCAGTCCCATCAGTCCCTGACACCCTAAAAGTGCCTGGGTTTCAAGTATCAGGCTGGTCTTCTCCAAGGAAGTCCAGGGAGGTGGTTCAGGCCCCGTCCCTTGAGGTGTTTAAGACCAGGCTGGACGAGGCTCTGTCCAGCCTGATCTAGGGTAGAGTGTCCCTGCCCATGGCAGGGGGGTTGGAACTAGATGATCCTTGTGGTCCCTTCCAACCCTAACTGAAACTATGAAACTATGAAACTATGAATCTCTCTTCTGTGGTCAGTGTATCCTAAGTAAGTGAAGTAAACAGCTCTCTCTCAAAGGTTTGTTGTACAATACTCTTTTCTTTAAGGCTTAAATTTATTTGTTGCTTATTAGCCCCACAAAATTTCATCACAGCAGTCCTGAAGTCTTAAGACTCTAGGCAATAAAATTTAAAGTACACACATTTGACTGAAATGATGAGCTGAGAGCAGTTCTCTCAACCCAAGAGTTAATGAGTCAAGATTCCCCCTCCTGTCTGTTAAGCCTCAACATACTTTGGTCCTCCACATTCGACTGCAGAAGCTTTCACAAACCGAACAGGCTGCAAGCCAACAGGTTCAATGCTCAGGGTGTTGTTTTCAACAGCTTCCAGAACAGCTGAGGCCAACTGCAAGAGAAAGTTAGAAAGCAGTTAAAAACAGCTCTGTGTTCCCCCTTGCCTCAAAGCACTGATGTATTTCTTCCCCTGTAAATTCAGGACCACTGAGGTGGGGAGAAGAATAATCAACCAACTCACCAAACAGAAACTCAATTCCAAGTGAGATTTTTGCTTTTGTTGTGAGCACTTCCTTGTGCTGTACTTTGGCCACAACCACCCCAGGCAGTGCTACAGGCTGGGGACAGAGTGGCTGGAGAGCAGCCAGGCAGAAAGGGACCTGGGGGGACTGGTAGACAGCAGCTGAACATGAGCCAGCAGTGTGCCCAGGGGGCCAAGAAGGCCAATGGCATCCTGGCCTGCATCAGGAACAGTGTGGCCAGCAGGAGCAGGGAAGTCATTCTGCCCTGTGCTCAGCACTGGTTAGGCCACACCTTGAGTCCTGTGTCCAGTTCTGGGCTCCTCAATTCAAGAAGGACATTGAGACACTTGAACGTGCCCAGAGAAGGGCAGTGAGGCTGGGGAGGGGTCTGGAGCACAGCCCTGTGAGGAGAGGCTGAGGGAGCTGGGGTTGCTGAGCCTGCAGAAGAGGAGGCTCAGGGGAGACCACCTTGCTCTCTACAGCTCCCTGAAGGGAGGTTGTAGCCAGGAAGGGGTTGGTCTGTACTCCCTTGCAACCAGCACCAGAACAAGAGGACACAGTCTCAAGCTGGAGGTGAGGAGGAAGTTCTTCCCCATGAGAGTGGTGATGCCCTGGAATGGGTTGTCCAGGGAGGTGGTTGAGGCCCCATCCCCGGAGGTGTTTAAGACCAGGCTGGATGAGGCCCTGGCCAGCCTGATCTAGTGAGAGGTGTCCCTGCCTATTGCAGGGGGCTTGGAACTAGATGATCCTTGTGGTCCCTTCCAACCCTGACTGATTCTATGATTCTAAGCTGTGCCAGGGGAAGTTTAGGCTGAAGGTGAGGAGAAAGTTCTTCCCAGCAAGAGAGATTGGCCATTGGAATGTGCTGCCCAGGGAGGTGGTGGAGTCACCATCCCTGGAGGTGTTCAAGAGGGGACTGGATGTGGCATTTGAAGCCATGGTTTAGTTAGTCAGGAGGTGTTGGGTGATAGGTTGGATTTGATGATCTCTGAGGTCTTTTCCAACCTTATTGATTCTATGATTCTAAGAGGTCCCATTCCCAGGCTGCTGCTTAAATTCTGCCCTCCAAAGAACCCTGCCTGCCTTCCCTGAGGCAGGAGAACTGCCTTTACAGCTGGGAATGTAGTCAAGCATGTTTAAAAAGCTAACTGTGTTTTCAGTCCCTCCTCAGAAGCGTTTGTGCAGGCAGTGCTCACGTCACTGACTGAACTCGGCACACATTTCCTTTGGTTTAAACACCACTTGCTCTGCTGCTCTGATGGCCTATGGACAGACCAAAGGATGCAGCACACTATCTTGCAAACAAAGAAAACTAATCAAGTAAATGCTATGTCACAGTGTTTCAGGCCAGGATAGCTTCAGGAATGTGTTCAAGCAAGTGAGCCTAAAGAACAGAGAGAAAGGCCTCCGTGGCATACAGAAGCCAGGATCGATAGAAAGGCCCAGCCGCAGCTTCCAAATGCTAATGAAAACACCACCTCCAGGAAGCAAAAGTGCAACTTGCCTCAGGCCTTTGCTGCCAGTCCTTTAGCAGCACACCATCATAAGACACCAGAAACACACTCACTTTGCTTCTCTGGACTCAGCACTTGCCCCAGACTACTGTTTAAATATGGACAAGGAGCAGCCATGAGCTGATTGACAGGAAGGTGTAGTTCCTATTGCCAGTAAAGTAACTCTGTGCCCAGGCTCCCTCCATTCTCTGTTTTATCATAGAATTGTCAGGGTTGGAAGGGCTCTCAAGGAGCATCCAGTTCCAACCCCCCTGCCACAAACAGGGACACCTCACACTACAGCAGGGCCCAGAGCCACATCCAGCCTGGCCTGAAAAACCTCCAGGCCTGAGGCTTCCACCACCTCCCTGGGCAACCTGTGCCAGTGTCTCACCACCCTCATGGGGAACAACTTCTTCCTCACATCCAGACTGAATGTACCCATTTCTAGTTTTTCTTCCATCCCCCCAGTCCTATCCCTCCCTGACACCCTCAGAAGTCCCTCCCCAGCTTTCTTGTAGCCCCCTTCAGGTACTGGAAGGCCACAAGAAGGTCTCCTCAGAGCCTTCTCCTCTCCAGACTGAACAACCCCAACTCCCTCAGTCTGTCCTCAGAGCAGAGCAGCTCCTCGTGGCCCTGCTCTGGACACCTTCCAGCACCTCCAGATCCTTCCTATTCTCCTTCTTTGCCATCCCCCAAGAGCAAGAGAAAACACTACACACATCCACAAGAGGCTACTGAGAGTGAATGCAAGACTTCAACCATCCACACAGCTGCATTCCCAGTGATTCAAAACCATAAGGCATGGGCAGTTTGTTTGGTTTAGCTGCACATGAGTTTATTGATCTTCAAGTGAAAACAGTCACTGTGCACAGCAGCTAGAAACAATCACTGATCATAACTGACAGGCCCTGGAAGCCTCTTTCTTTACTTTGGAGGAAATGCAAGCCTACAGCCCCTACAGGAGGAGGAAATGCAAGCCTACAGCCACTACAGGAGGAGGAAATGCAAGCCTACAGCCACTACAGGAGGAGGAAATGCAAGCCTACAGCCCCTACAGGAGGAGGAAATGCAAGCCTACAGCCACTACAGGAGGAGAAAAAGCAAGCCTACAGCCCCTACAGGAGGAGGAAATGCAAACCTACAGCCCCTACAGGAGGAGGAAATGCAAGCCTACAGCAATTATATCATCACTGAAGCAGGAGAATAAGTAAGTTGCTGGGAAACATAGCAGGATGGCCTACTTCTACCTCCTGCAGAAACAATTTGATTTCCATAGTAACCAAGTAAAGTTTTTAGTGGGAGAGGTTGTTATGCTGCTGTGTAGCCATCATAATGAAGTGGTATGCAGTGGACTAAAAGACTGAGGGTCAGCAAGTAACAGCAGGTGGAAAAGCATGGGGGGAAAAGGCAACATCCCATGAGCACAACAGATAAATGTTATGAAGAAAACAGAGCATCTTCCAAGTGAAGTATTTCATTCTAATAGGGAAAAAAAAGTCTGAGGGGCTTTAAAATGTCTTCTTATTTGAATAGAGATCTCATAATATGTTCCCTTTGCCCTGGGGACTGAGAGCACAACTGCAACCTGTAAGTGCTACTGAAGAACCAAAAGTAGAGTAAAGCACTTGAAGCCAGAATCAGTTTGACATTACTCCCAGGAGGGGGAAAACCTCCTCCCTCTCCTTGTAATTTGGTTCATCTAAGACCTTACTCCCAAACATAAAATCCCTAAGTGCCTAACTCTTGTAAGCAAAGAAAACATCCAGACTGTGCTTGCAGCCTGCCACGATGGATCTTAGAGATCAACAGTCCATAAAACTATATTTATATGAATTACATACAATGGCACCCAGCTAGCTGCTGGGGGGGCAGCCAGCTAGCTGCTATGGGGTGGCACCTAGCTAGCTGCTGAGGGGGCAGCCAGCTAGCTGCTGGGGGGGGGGCAGCCAGCTAGCTGCTGGGGGGTGCACCTAGCTAGCTGCTGGGGGGGCAGCCAGCTAGCTGCTGGGGGGTGCACCTAGCTAGCTGCTGGGGGGGCAGCCAGCTAGCTGCTGGGGGGGGCAGCCAGCTAGCTGCTGGGGGGTGCACCTAGCTAGCTGCTGGGGGGTGCACCTAGCTAGCTGCTGGGGGGGGGCAGCCAGCTAGCTGCTGGGGGGTGGCACCTAGCTAGCTGCTGGGGGGTGGCACCTAGCTAGCTGCTGGGGGGTGGCACCTAGCTAGCTGCTGGGGGGTGGCACCTAGCTAGCTCCTGGGGGGTGGCACCTAGCTAGCTCCTGGGGGGTGGCACCTAGCTAGCTCTGGGGGGTGGCACCTAGCTAGCTCCTGGGGGGTGGCACCTAGCTAGCTCCTGGGGGGTGGCACCTAGCTAGCTCCTGGGGGGGGCAGCCAGCTAGCTGCTGGGGGGGCCAGCCAGCTAGCTGCTGGGGGGGGGCAGCCAGCTAGCTGCTGGGGGGGTGCAGCCAGCTAGCTGCTGGGGGGGTAGCCAGCTAGCTGCTGGGGGGGGGCAGCCAGCTAGCTGCTGGTCTCTAGCTGCTGGTGATATCTAGTTGATAATACCTAGTTGATAATCTATCTATAGGTAATATATATACTTATTTGAATATAATATTTATATATAAATGATATATAAATGTACCAAGAAGCAGCTGTGACACTACAGTGTTTCCATCTAACAGTATCTTAAAAATATCAGGGTGGGGGGAACCAAACCCAAAACACAAACCATTCCTACAAACATCAAACTCTGCCAGACAGCAGCAACATCCAAAGGAGGAGACCTAGAAAGGCCATATCTGGACCAGCATCACAGTGGAGAAAAGGCAAAACAAAAGATCAATTCAGCACTCCAGATGCTTCAGCACTTGGCTGTAAACTGCTGCACTCCAAGGAAGCACACACACAAAAAGGTGAAACTTCATACACAACCAATTTAATGCAGGCTGTTAGCTTCAGGTAGAAGAGTGAAGGGGAAAGTGGCAGAGGCCACGTTGAGTCTGCTTCCATTTACCTCACTCTTGGAGAAGGTTAAACATGGAAAAATATCTTCCCGATAGATTTTGTCCAAGAAAGGGCAGGTTCTGTCCATGGTAGGCTCATCCTTCCAAGACCTGAAGTCATTGTACAGAGACAGGTCAGCCTGGAACACAAAGATTCACATGTTTCAGTGCTGCAATTACTACACTGGTGTGCAGCATTTGCAAGCATCCACAGGCAAACAAGGAGCATTCCCACTGAGTGCTTTCCACTGCAGAAGAAGCAGCAATGCTCTCACAGAATGGGCTGGGCTGGAAGGAACCTCTGAAGCTCATCCAGTCCAGCCCCTTCTGCAGTCAGCAGGGAAATCCCCAACTAGATCAGGTCGTCCAGAGCCCTGTTGAGCCTCACCTTGAATATCTCCAGGGAAGGGGCCTCAACCACCTCCCTGAGCAACCTGTTCCAGTGTTCCACCACCCGCAGAGTAAAGAACTTGCTCTTAGCATCCAATCTGAATCTGCTCTTCCCTAGTCTGAAGCCATTGCCCCTGGTCCTGTCCCTGCAGGCCTTTGCAAACAGTCTCTCTTCATCCTTCTTGTAGCCCCCTTCAGGTACTGCCAGGCTGCTATTAGGTCTCCCCAGAGCCTCTTCTTCTCCAGGCTGAACACCCCCAGCTCCCTCAGCCTGTCCATGTAGCAGAGCTGCTCCAACCCCCTGATCATTTTCATGGCCCTCCTCTGGTCCTGCTCCATCAGGTCCATGTCCTTCCTGTATTGAGGGCTCCAAAGCTGGATGCAGTACTCCAGGTGAGGTCTCTCCAGAGCAGAGCAAAGTGGCAGAATCACCTCTCTGGTTCTGCTGGCAATGCTGCTTTGGATGCAGCCCAGGATGTGATTTGCCTTCTGTGCTGCGAGCTCACACTGCTCCTGTCCAGCTTCTCATCCACCAGCACCCCCAGGTCCTTTTCCTCAGGGCTGCTTTCTATCCCCTCCTCCCCCAGTCTGCATTGACAGTGAGCATTGTTCCAACTCAGGTGCAGAACCCTGCACTTGCTCTTGTTGAACCTCATGAGGTTCACTTGGGCAATACTTCTCCAGTCTGTCCAGGTGCCTCTGGATGCCATCCTGTCCCTCTGGTGTATCAACAGCACCACTCAGCTTGGTGTCATCTGCACACTGCTGCTGGTGCATTCAGTTATAGTTAAGATAAGGAAAGAGGAGAAAGAACATGTGCTAAAAATTAACAAGTTTGATTACCAAAAGTACACTGCTCTGAACCAAACTCTTCCAGGCCCTTGTTTTTTCAGCCCTTCTCTGAGCTGCCAGCACTTGGCCAGTTCTACTCTCTCTACACAAATATTTTGGGGAACTCTTTTGTCCTTTCTGTTGCCTTTGAATCCACACAGAAAGAAAAAAATTAGACTGGCAAATTCGTTTTCCACTAGAGCTACTCACCTTACACTCAGGTGCAATCAGGAGCAGCCATCTTAATTAAGCCAGGCCATAAATGTGCTGGTTGCTAAGCCACCAACCTCACCGTACACATGAAACTCAATAGGTGTAACTTGCTCCCCTCAAGGAACGTTTCTCATACCTTAAAACTCATCTCAGGCCTGGCTTGAAAATGAATGCAATCAAGAGACACCAAGCAGGGGGGGGAGGAAGAAAAGCCATTTTTGATTTGTACTCTAGGAGTCTAAAAAATACAGATGGATTTCTGATTACCTTGGTTACTTTCCAGATTTAACTCAACAGGACAAGGCTCTGAGGAGGCCCCACTGTGGCCTTCCAGTATCTGAAGGGGGTTACAAGAAAGCTGGGGAGGGACTTTTGAGGGTCTCAGGGAGTGATAGGACTGGGGGGAATGGAGCAAAACTAGAAATGGGTAGATTCAGATTGGATGTTAGGAAGAAATTCTTCCTTGAGGTCCCTTCCAACCCTGACAATTGTATGATTCATTCCAATGTTTCAAACCTTATCTCACCTCCTCATGACTTAAAAGGTAAACAAAAGTTGGAAAAAAATCACCAACCATTGGTATGAAGAAAAATTCCTTCTTAATGAACAAATATCTCTAAAACAGTCAGCATTACATGAAGATCTAATGTATCCCAGGTTTACTGTGAGTAAAGCAAGAGAGTAAAGCCACCTTCTCAGCAAAAGGAGGACAATCCTTGCAGCATTACCTCTTTACAGTCCTTTACAATTGGCTGCATCATGGTAAGGTCCTGATGACTGCCACCCATAGCACTGCTTGTACTCTTGTTTCTTGCATGGCCTTTCTTAAAGGGAGTTTTTCCACCAGACTGAAACTCCTTGGTTGGAGATGTAGGTGAAGTGGACAGTACTAGTGTTTTCAATGCTGCTACTTCAGCCTGGAGGACATCAATCTTTGGGGGGAGGGAAACAAAGTCATTAACAACCCAAAATGCCATCTTAGGCTATATTAAGTCATGTAGTAAAACCTCCAGTTAGCTTTGCTCAAATCACAACTTCATATGCACCTTGCTGAAGAGCCAGCTGTGTCCATAGGTGTCAGCTAGGACACAAAACAACTTAGTGTTTATTTTAGTAATGCTTACAGGGAATGCTCTGTTTACACCTTTATGGCTCACACTTTAAATTCATAATCATGTGGGGGGTGGGGGGGGAAAGCAGCAAACAAGTTGGACAGAACTCACTTTTCCTTGTGCTTCTTTTAACTGTTTTTCAGCTGCAGCTTGTTTGACATTAGCTTCTTTAACCATTTTGTGTGCTTCCTATATAAAAAAGAGCAAAATCATGTTTAGCTAATGTAAATACTTCACACAAGCCTAGAACCACCAGTACAAAACCCAAACAATTAAGGACATACTTTTGCTTCATGGAGACTACCCATGACTAATAAGTTGAACAACAGTCTGAAATAGTTACATACCAAAAACACAATCCCTACAAACCTATCACTGGGATTCATCACTGCCCCACCAAAGTTTATGCTCCTTGGTCCTGAACCCGAAATTCAGCAACTTCCCCCGCCCTCCTCCAGCAGGAACAATACCTCTCTTCATGAACACCAGGCTCCAGTCATGCTTGGTGGCTGCCAAGTTCCTTGACCCCCAAGAGAAAGACTCAACCAGCAGCAACAAAAGCAGCATGGGCACAGTAGCTCACTCAAAAGAACTTCGCCCTTCTAGCCAGAATAACCAGTTGCAGGCAACTGGGAAGTCCTGCATGAAGGAACCGGTCAGGCAGCTATCAAGTTTAAACTCTTACCATCAATAAAACAAAGCAACAGCTTAAAAGTAATCTGTGGAATAATAAACATTTCTTGAGCAGGACTAATAACCAATCCAAATAAAGAAACATGACCAAGCCAATAAAGCAGAAAGCATAAAAGGACTAGGGGGTTGTTTTTCAAGCATTCTTTTTACCTCATACCTCTATGCCATTTGTCTGCATAGTGTGTTAGTTTAGGCTGTGATCCAGCAATTTGGCATCAAATTCCTGTTCTTATTTGGTGTTTACTGAAGGCAACAGAGATTAAAACACCAGGGTCCCCAGCTACAGGACTTGGGCTTAGGATCCCTCTCATATCTGTAAAGCGCCTAGCACGTATCTGGACGCTATATAAATAGAACAAAAGAAGTTCATACATCACCATACCAAAAGACCTGACTCCCACTGGCATACAACACAGCTGTATCATATGGGTTTGTAAAAACTCTTCTCCAGTAACAACAGACACATGCAGGGATGGGCACATACACATTTATACAATGTGTACAGATACACTGAACATCGATCATGCAGGCTCCGCTGGGTGATGCAGCTTCGGAAGCAAAGCAGGGTATGGTGCCTACCGCAGCGCTCTGATGGAGTCCCTACAGAAACTCAGCTGTGCAAAACAAGCCTGGAGCCTCCACTGAGGTGCACCAATAGAGAATCTATCCTAGCCACTGGCATGGTTGCTGAAGTTAGTGGCAATCAGAACAGAAGGTGAATTGAAGGGCTGTGGATTCCAGCGCAGGCATCGAGAAACCTCAACGCTGTGCCCAGTTAGAGTCTCTTAAGTGAAGCCAAACCAGCAAAGGATATTCAGGTGACATGCCCATGACAGTGCTGAGTAATTAAGCCTTCAATTATTACTATTCATGTGCTAGATTTCAAACACAGCTTTAACAAACTGATGCATTGTTCTAAGTCAGGAAGTGACGTCAATAGAGAACCTCACTGATAATTCTGTATTCCCTTACAGCTAAAATACCTGCCCAAGATTTTCCTCCCCTCCCAACACACACAAGCATTTCTGCTAAAAAGCACCTCTCCAGGCTCCCATTTGCTCTCTACACAGAGGAACTGCTTAATATTTTGAGCAACTCTGCCCTAGTACCGGGATGACAAAATAAAATGCATTGCCAGCCCCCAGAGCAGTTTGAAATGTGATTAGTTTGGGGTTTAGTGTCAGTCAATCATCACTTTTATACCAATTCAACATCCTAGGCTTGAATGCTGCTTCTAAAACCTACCTAATCTTGTATCTTTATGTATATGGTGAAAATAAAAACCCCCCACCCAATGTTTATCATTTGATAAATGTATAAATCATCCTCAGATTATGAAATGCATTCTGACAGTTACAGGCATCACAATTTAGCCTACAGAGAGAGAGATATAGGCTAAATATATTTTCCTACATATATTCCTATGATAAAATGAGAACTGATCATGCTTCAAGTATGGATTTAGGACTACTTTTTTTTTTTGCCGTGTATAAACCAAGCTGAGAATCTTTGCTAGCACTACTGCCTCTTTCTCAGAATGAAAAAAAAGGTCCCATTGGAAGTTCAGGCTTCTCCCTTGGTAACCAGGTTCCATCCTGGTTGGTCACTGGAATGGGCTGCCCAGGGAGGTGGTGGAGTCACCATCACTGGAGGTGTTTAGGAAGAACCTGGATCAGGCACTTGGTGCCATGGTTTAGTTGATTACATGATGTTGGGTGATAGGTTGGGCTGGATGATCTCAAAGGTCTTTTCCCACCTGGTTAATTCTACCCTATTCTATTCTATTCTACCCTACCCTACTCTATTCTACCCTACCCTATTCTATTCTACCCTATTCCATTCTATTCTACCATACCCTATTCTATTCTACCCTACCCTATTCTATGCTACCCTATTCTATTCTATGCTACCCTATCCTATCCTAATCACAGTATGAATGCTTCAAGTCTGTGGTGGCAGCATGCTGCCAGAGCCAAGATCCCAAAGCTGAAAGCCACAGTTGCATTCTTGCTGCCTCCATTGATCTGGAACCAAGTTTGTGGTTGGTTTTTCTTTTTCCTTTAGTCACCATGGCAACCCCAAATTTAGCTCTTATCTAGCTAGCCTTGTTGTCAGACAGAGAAGCTGTCTCAAAATAGTTATGCCAAAAAAACCCAAAAAAAGGCCTAAACAGATTGAAGCTTTCTGGAGTTATTTTCTTGATTCTCTTCATTTTGTGTCTAGGCAGAGTGACGAGCTCAACAAGGTCTCCTTCCTCTACATGAAAAGTCTGCTGCTTGCTCTCAAGCCTCTACTTCAACACACCCAGGTCTTCAGGAGACAAATCCCTTCAGAAGCTTATTGCAGAAAACTTTGGCATACAATGTACTGATTCTCCATGAAACATCTGGCTCAGCTTCCTTTAAGGATATCACATCGAAGACTCCAACACACCTCAAACAGACTAGCTGTAAGTTCTTCCAACTCCTGTCCAAGTTGGTCTCGCACTTTAGAAAGCCTCTCACATTCTTCATCTTTTAACTTCAGCTCCTATGGAAAATTGAAAGTTATTTATTCTGACTGAGAGTAGTAAAGTTGGCCTTTTAAAGCTAATACCACAAGGAAGGGGGAGAGAAAGAAGTAGGAAAGAAAAATAAAGTAAAAATCAGAGGACCATGAAACCTTTGCTAGGCAAAGCCTTGCAAAATATTACTCGTAACACTAGAAGCAATTAGTCAATGCTGTACACACAGAGCTACTTTTTCCTGCTATACAGAAACCTCAGTATGAGGACAGACTGAGGGAGTTGGGGTTGTGCAGTCTGGAGAAGAGAAGGCTACAAGAAGACCTAATTGTGGCCTTCCAGTATCTGAAGGGGGCTACAAGAAGGCTGGGAAGGGATTTCCTAGGGTTTCAGGGAGTGATAGGACTGGGGAGGGTGAAGCAAAACTAGAAATGGGTAGATTCAGATTGGATGCTAGGAAGAAGTTGTTCCCCATGAGGGTGGTGAGAGACTGGCACAGGTTGCCCAGGGAGATGGTGAAAGCCTCATCCCTGGAGGTTTTGAAGGCCAGGCTGGATGTGGCTGTGAGAAACCTGCTGTAGTGTGAGGTGTCCCTGCCCACGGCAGGGGGTTTGGAACTGGCTGATCCTTGAGGTCCCTTCAAACCCTGACCATTCTATGATTCTATGAAACATACCAGGGCAAGCTAAAGTAACTCTAAGCTACACAGCAGCATTTCCCAAATACTCTTGAAGTAAAAAAATGATACAGAGATCAAATGAAATATTGGGAAAGACAGAATATTAGTTTCTGTTAACCCATTCTCAGGGGAGACCTTACTGCTCTCTACAACTCTCTGAAGGGAGGTTGTAGCCAGGTGGGGGTTGGTCTCTTCTCCCAGGCAACCAGCACCAGAACAAGAGGACACAGTCTCAAGATGTGCCAGGGGAAGTTTAGGTTGGAGGTGAGGAGAAAGTTATTCCCAGAAAGAGTAATTTGCCATTGGGATGTGCTGCCCTGGAGGTGTTCAAGAAAGGCTTGGATGTGGCACTTGGAGCCATGGTTTAGTTGTCAGGAGGTGTTAGGTATTAGGTTGAAGTTGATGATCTCTGAGGTCTTTTCCAACCTGTTTGATTCTAGGATTTTAACAGACACTTGAATTAAGCCATTCCCTAACAGACACTTAAAGTAATCCTTTAAAACAAAAACAGCTTTCTCTGAAGGTAGTCCTCAACTCTAAAAGAAACTTAAAGCTTATTTTACCATAAGGATTGTACCCTACCTATCCCCTTACATCTAACACAACTCCAAAATCATCTTCTAATTACATCCTTGCTCTTATGTAACCAAATTAAAGCAACTGAATGAAATCCAGGATGTCATTTGTCTACACTGCTGAAACTTGAGCCAAGGCCTGACCTGATCAGTTTTACAGTAAGATTCTAACACAGATTTGGCCGGGTCAGTGTTACACATGTCAAATCTCATCTGTACTATCCCAAAGCTGAAGGAATGAGGAGGAATTTCTTCACTGTGAGGGTCACAGAGCACTGGAACAGGCTGCCCAGAGAGGTTGTGGAGTCTCCTTCTCTGGAGACTTTCAAGACTCATCTGGATGTGCTCCTGTGTGACCTGTGCTGGATTCTATGCTCCTGCTCTGGTAGAGGGGTTGGACTGGAAGATCTCCAGAGGTCCCTTCCAACTCCTAACATCCTGTGGTCCTGTGAACTGCTAAACACCTTCAGAGAGCCAACTCATCTTTAACAATCACAAGCCAGTGGCCTTACTATTCAACTGCAATTTTGGTTTAGGAAAGTTTGAACTTTTACTCTTCAGCAGAGTTCTAGGAGAGATTAAACTGCTTCTGGCTGACCTGGGCCTGGCTGCATTGTTTAGGTAAGTCTAACCCATTGCTTTCTCTCTGCTCTTGGGACATGGGGGTAGTGGAACAGCTTCCCTGGCCTCTGACCAGGGGGATTTTTGTGTTGTTTGCTGATTGTAAATATCTGTATAAAATTGAAAATCCTGTAATTCTGCACATAATCCTTGCATTCCATTGTAGAGTGCAGTTCCTGCTTATAAACACAGGAACAGTGTGGCCAGCAGGAGCAGGGAGGTCATTCTGTGACAACAGACCTTTAAACATTATGAATGTACTGTACAGTACCACTGAAATTCCCTGGTGGTCACTGGAAATCTATTTACTCATTAATCCAGGCAGTGTTTCAAAATGTCATCTATTACTGTGTAAAAGACTTAACCACCAGTGTTAGCCTGAGCAGAAACACTCTACTAATCACAGAATGATTGAGGCTGGAACAGACCTCTGAGATCAAGTCCAGCCTATGACCTAACACCACCACATCAGCTAAACCATGCCACCAAGTGCCACATCCAATCTGTCCTTAAACACCTCCAGGGATGGTGACTCCACCACCTCCCTGGGCAGCACATCCCAGTCTCTAATTCCCCTTTCCATCAGGAAATGCTTCCTAATACCTAACCTAGACTTCCCCTGGCACAGCTTCAGGCCATGCCCTCTTATCCTGTCACAAGTTGCCTGGCAGAAGAGCCTGACCCCCACCTGACTACAACTTCCTTTTAGGTAGCTGTAGAGAGTGGTAAGTTTCCCTCTAAGTCCCCTCTTCTCCAGGCAATAGCCTCTGTTAGACTGGCACTTTGATGATACAGAGAGAACAACAGGGGGGGAGGTGGGAATCTACTTCATACCCTATATTCAACACACAAGACACCATATTATAACATTCAGTTTGTTTCTGCAATGAAGCATGCATGCAGAAGTTGAAGCCTTTTAAAAGTAAGTAAGAAACTCCAAATTTGAGGATCAGGTTCTTAAAGTAAATGAAATTTACAATCCCAACATCCTATACTACCACCTCCATAAGCATCACCTTATCAGTGTGGAAAAAGCTTCCCAATTTCACTCTGGTAGGGAAATACCAGCAAGTCAGACTTCATAGAATCACAGAATCAACCAGGTTGGAAGAGACCTGCAAGATCATCCAGTCCAACCTATCAACCAGCACTTTCCAATCAACCAGACCATGGCACTAAGTGCTTCATCCAGGCTTTTCTGTGTCCAGATCTGGGCTCCTCAGTTTAATAAAGATGTTGAGATGCTGGAAGGTGTTCAGAGAAGGGCAACAAAGCTGGGGAGGGGTCTGGAGCACAGCCCTGTGAGGAGAGGCTGAGGGAGCTGGGGTTGCTGAGCCTGGAGAAGAGGAGGCTCAGGGGAGACCTTCTTGCTCTCTACAGCTACCTGAAGGGAGTTTGTAGCCAGGTGGGGGTTGGTCTCTTCTCCCAGGCACCCAGCACCAGAACAAGAGGACACAGTCTCAAGCTGTGCCAGGGGAGGTTTAGGCTGGAGGTGAGGAAGAAATTGTTCTCAGAAAGAGCAATTGGCCATTGGGATGTGCTGCCCAGGGAGGTGGTGGAGTCACCATCCCTGGAGGTGTTTAAAAAGAGCCTGGCTGAGGCACTTGGTGCCATGGTTTAGTTGATGACCTGGTGTTGGGCGATAGGTTGGACTGGATGATCTCAAAGGCCTTTTCCAAACTCGCTAATTCTGTATTCTGTAATATAGCCAGAAAATAAGTCTTCAGTGAAGAAATAAGCAAACAAAAAGTGAAAAGTCTGTCATTTTTATTATGGCAATAATTAGAGGGCTGGAGCCCCTCTGCTACGAGGACAGACTGATGGAGTTAGGGCTATCCAGTCTGGAGAAGAGAAGGCTCTGAGGAGACCTCATTGTGGCCTTCCAGTATCTGAAGGGGGCTACAAGAAAGCTGAGGAGGGACTTCTGAGGGTGTCAGGGAGGGATAGGACTGGGGGGTGATGCAAAACTAGAAATGGGTAGATTGAGATTGGCTGTTAGGAAGAAGTTGTTCCCCATGAGGGTGGTGAGAGCCTGGCACAGGTTGCCCAGGGAGGTGGTGGAAGCCTCATCCCTGGAGGTGTTTGCAGCCAGGCTGGATGTGGCTGTGAGCAGCCTGCTGTAGTGTGAGGTGTCCCTGCCGTGGCAGGGGGGTTGGAACCAGATGATCCTTGAGGTCCCTTCTAATCCTGACCATGCTGTGATTCTGCACAGAACACTGCCTCGCTGTTACCTCTGCTGCAATCCCTCTAGACTGAAGTAGAACTGCCTCTCATCAAGAAACAAATGTTTTACTGTTTGTTCATTCAGCCATTTTGGCAGCAGTGCTGCTCATTTTGAGAGGTGTATAGTCTCAAAAAATGGAAGACATACAAAACAGACCAAAAAAACCCATCCAACAAACCAAACCCAACCAACCCCCCCCAACTTTATTCTATTCCTGATTTCAAGGACCTTATTTAAATGTCTATCAATCACATGCCCTACACATATTGCATAGTAAAAAGTAAAAAAAAAAATTAAGCATATTAAGAAAAAAGTTGCATACCAAAGAGAAACAGGGGGGGGGATCAGATAGTGCATCCCTATGCTTAGAAATTCCTACTAACTTTCTGACCACAACTACAACAAATTCAAATCCAGGTTTAATATCATAGAATCATTGAATTGTTAGGGTTGAAAGGGACCTCAAGGATCATCCAGTTCCAACCCTCTTGCCATGGGCAGGGATACCTCACACTAGAGCAGGTTGCTCACAGCCACAATATCATAGTGTCATAGTATCAGTCAGGGTTGGAAGGGACCACAAGGATCATCCAGTTCCAACCCCCCTGCCATGGGCAGGGACACCCTGCACTAGATCAGGCTGGCCAGAGCCTCATCCAGCCTGGGCTTAAACACCTCCTGGGACGGGGCCCCAACCACCTCCCTGCACAACCCATTCCAGGGCTTCACCACTCTCATGGTGAAGAACTTCCTCCTCATGTCCAGCCTGAATCTCCCCACCTCCAGCTTCATTCCATTCCCCCTAGTCCTATCACTACCTGATAGCCTGAGAAGTCCCTCCCCAGCCTTCTTGTAGGCCCCCTTCAGATACTGGAAGGCCACAATGAGGTCACCTCGGAGCCTTCTCTTCTCCAGACTGAACAGCCCCAACTCCTTCAGTCTGTCCTCATATATATGAGTAGCATACAATTTGGGTATGAAATTCAGAACAAGTGAGAAGTGAAAGAGCAACTCTATGTTTACTTTGCCTACTCCTGGAAAGCTTGTCATCTGCAAGGTTTCCAGGTTCAATGAGCTCACAAAACTCAAGTGCTATTTCCAATTCTCATCTCTCTCCCTGTTCCTAACATACAGCAGAGACTTGCAGAGAATTTAAAACCATTCTGCAAAAATAAAACACCCAGCCAGCTGTACACAGGCACTACCTGTTCATTATATCCCTACAAGGTTTTAAGTCAAGCACTTGTTAACAAAATTAATATCCTTAGTAGTCTGAAAGACTGCAAGACATACTGAATGCTGCAGACAGTCTGTAGACAGTCCTGACTTTTGGAAGAAAGCAATCAGAGATCAGTTAGGGATAGAGAAGGCCAGACAGGAAGTCAAAGGAAGCAGATTCTACAGAAGGAATAGGGTTTGCTGTTGTACAGTCTGTAAACACTCCTGCTATGATTCCTCTGTTACTAAGCAGTGCAAATTTAGTGTAACACTGGTGAGAATTAACCTGTGGGTTGAGAATTAGCAAGAACTTTGATGTCAGCAGCCTCAAGTCAGCGCTGAACTGGTTTTGTTAAGACCCCAAGGGTCTGAAAATGCATAGCATGCAGCTAGTAAGTCCTAGCAGCCCTAATGCTATTTCCTTTAAAACCACCTTAATTAATTTTCAGAGTGAAATAGAAAGCATTTAAATCTTTAAGACAGAGAGGTATCTTGGCATGAGATACGCAGATAATGCCAAGGTAACAGTAGCAGAACCAGGTTGTGGTTTTCCAGCATGTTAGCTGTGCTTTGGTATGTTGTCAGGAGCTGGAAGAGCTTTTGTAAGTTTAAACTTTAATTTGTTCTTAGATCCTAAGGTTCCAATTTTAATCACTAGGATTATACATTGGCATGCAAGGTCCTCAAACTTGGCTCACCTTAATGTCTCCTTTCAGTGTTCAAATGCAAGCAATTGAACACATCAGCAAAGGAAGCAACCACTCAGCAACAAAACAACAGAACAATAGAGTCCATATCTAAGAGTCACACTGACAAGCACAAATGTAACTATGAGAGGGATGATGACTACATTGGTCAAGATGATGCAACAACCAGGAAAGCAAACAAGTTCAACCACGGTGAGAGAGAGCTCGAATCTACACAGGGGTGGAACCACGTAGAGGAGAGGGGAAGAGCACAAAGAGAAAGAGCACAAAAAACCTACTGCACAAGTTCTAGCACAGAGGGATGTTAGAATGACAAACAATGGCTTTGCATTTATATAGCACCATCCATCCAAACAAGACAAAGCGCTTTACAAATATTAATGAACTGAGCCACAGCCTCTCCAGATGTATCCACGTTCAATTGGAAGGGTGGTGTAACAGTAACTCTAAGTAAAGGACACCAGTGACATCTTTATTGCTTCCTTTCTATGCAGGCATTCCCTCATGAAGCATCAGAAGTACTCCTGGCTCTAAAGCATCTCTATATTCCGTGACACCTGCTAAGCTTTTATGTTCTGGGAGGAAAAGGTTCGAGAGGTCTATCAGCAGCATCTACAAAACTCATACAGGAACCATGGACTGAGAGGGGAAAAAAATCACCCCTGTTCTCAAATAGCAAAACAAAGGAAGGATCAGCTTTTCAAAGAGAAAAAGCCTCTTTAACCACCCACTGCAGCAAGAGCTTTCCACGGGCAGCATTCTCAAGGAACAATTCTAAGACATCAGCGTGCAGAAAACTTTACATAAACCAATCCTGTAAGGTATCAGTAGGCTCAAACTGCACCTTCTGGCCCATCTATCATTCTGCAACATTAAAACCACTCTGGAGAGAGAGAGAGAAAGCAGGAGGAGACAAGACAACAGGCCTTACCCTCTGAGCCTTTGCAAGTTCTTCTTTCAAGCGTTCGTAGCCCTTTTCTCGTATTTCCAGTACAGATGGGCTCCGTAAGTGAGATAAACTGTCTGCACTCAACCCAAAAATATCTTCATTTCCTTCAGCAACATCTGCTACTGTAGCACCCTGCAAAAACTCTCTCTCTACGTTATTGCTCTCCTTCCTGGAATGATTGTGATTGAACGACCCACCCTGGGGTCCAGAGGTAGAACACAGCACTGCGTCGGTAACATTGATGCTGCAAAGAGAGGGACACAGCTTTCAGTCTTCAATTTACACAATACATCAAAGAAGAAACACTTGAGAAAGGGCAGCAGAGGGGTTGGAACGTGCCATTATGGACACCAGCTAGCCTTACAAAATTACTTTAGTGAGGAGGTGTTTTTACTGTCACTGACAAAGAGCATTTACATGCAACAAGCCAGGTATTTGCATCAGGGGACACAGGGAACTTAGCTGTAGCAGTGTTGGAAGGTGCCATTATGGACACCATTCAGCCTTAACAAAATTACTTGAGTGAAGATATGGTTTAAATATCACTTACAAATCACTTTAGTGAAGATATGTTTTTAGTATCACAAAGTTTTTACATGCAGCAAACCAGCAATTTTCATCAGGGGACACAGGGAACTTACCTGTAATGGTGTTGAATGTGCCATTAAGGACAACATTTAGCCTTACAAAATCACTTGAGTGAAGGTTTGTTTTTCATATGACTTACAAATTACTTTAGTGAGGAAATGTTTTTAATATTACTCACAAACAGTTTTTACATGCAACAAACCAGCAATTCCATCAGGGGACACAGGGAACTTACCTGAAGCAGTGTTGGAATGTGCCACTACGGACGTCATTCAGCCTTACAAAATTACTTTAGTGAGGATGTGGTTTAAATATCACTTACAAATCCCTTTAGTGAAGATATGGTTTAAATATCCCTTACAAATCCCTTTACTGAAGATATGTTTTTAATATCACTTACAAATCCCTTTACTGAAGATATGTTTTTCATATCACTCACAAACAGTTTTCACATGCAACAAACCAGCAACCTCCACCAGGGGACACAGGGAACTTACCTGTAGCAGTGTTGGTAGGTGCCATTATGGACACCATTCAGCCATACAAAATTCCTTCAGTGAAGTTATGTTTCCAATATCACTCACAAACAGTTTTTACATGCAACAAACCAGCAATTTCCACCAGGGGACACAGGGGGAGCTTACCTGACACCTGATGCTTCTGCACAATTCAGTTGCCGGGGAGATGAATAAACAGGTTGTGTGGGAAGGTCAGACACGTTTAAAGCATTGGGCTGGATGGGTGTGGAGGACACAACAGAAGGATGTGGTCTGTAGATAACGCTAGGTGAGGTAGTTTGTTCCTGAGTCCCCGGCTCCTTCACTCCAAGCAGATCTGGGGTGGTAGGCGAAGCAAGGTTCACTTCATGAAAGCCTTCCAAGGGGTCACTGGCCATAATAAAAACCTCATCATATGAAACCCTGAATTAAATAATCACATTGTCAGAATGCAAGCAGGAAAACACAGAACCACAGTACAGTAGAGGTTGGAAGGGACCTCCAGAGATCATCCAGTCCAAACCCCCCTGCCAGAGCAGCATCACCCGGGGTAGTCCACACAGGAATGCATCCAGGTGGGGTTGGAAATCTCCAGAGGAGACTCAACAACCTCTCTGGGCAGCCCGCTCCAGGGCTCTGGCATCCTCACTGCATAGAAGTTTCTCCTCATGCTCAGGTGAAATCTATGCTCAAGCTTGAACCCATTGGTCCTTGGCTTATTCCTGTGCACCACTGGAAAGATCTTGGCCCCCTCCACTTGACACCCACCCCTCAGATATTGATACACACTGATGAAACCTCTCTCAGTCTTCTCTTCTCCAGACTAAACTGCCCCAGGGATCTCAGTCTCTCTTCACAGGGAAGTATTCATTCCATCTGACAACTATTTCCATTTCAAAAAACCTCTCAGACAAATATATCCAGAATATTTCATGATCTAATGGACACTCTGGATAAATCTTGCCAAAGTATTTACCTTTGACTACCAAGTATGTTTTTAGCATACACTGGACTGTTGAGCCCAGCGGATTCAATAGCAGACTCCACATGTAAATGGGATGATGAAATCCAGAACACATTCTACTATCAAAAAGCAAAGTTATCTGGAATACAGCCTTGAGCTGGTTTGTATCAAAACACAAATACAGGACACTCATGGAAGAGGGGAAGACTTGGGCACTGGTAAGACAAAGAATGAACAAACAAATCTAAAGCTTCCACTTCTAATTTCAATTAAGCAAATAATCTAGAGCCAGAAATCAGTCAGCCTTGAAGTAATTTTTAGTCCATAGTGATTTTAGATAAATTACACATCTGATCTTGTAAGAGTTGACTGAAAACACAGAATCTGTCCATAAGAGTTCTCACGAAGTATGAGGATGTCTAGTTAATACAACACATGATTAGATGATGATGAAAACCCTGAAAAAGTATCACACCAAAAATATATTACAGGGAAAAGAGTACTAGGAATTAGCAACTAAACTGACAGTATCTCTATTTTTTTTAATTACATTTGGTTTTCAATAGATCAAGAGAAAATAAGTACAATACATGGATTTTTTTTCAAGCCCCAATAGAAAGCTGTTTTCACAGAACCACAGAACATTCAGGGTTGGAAGGGACCTCAAGGATCATCTAGTTCCAACCCCCCTGCCATGGGCAGGGACACCTCACACTAGGTCAAGTTGCCCAGAGCCACACTGGACATGGCACTTGGTGCCATGGTTTAATAGTCATGAGGTCTTGGGTGACA
The DNA here is from genome assembly GCA_015227895.2 of Colaptes auratus. NCBI lineage: Eukaryota > Metazoa > Chordata > Aves > Piciformes > Picidae > Colaptes > Colaptes auratus. The sequence goes on from CM037632.1 coordinate 3,531,718, forward strand.
GGTTAGACTTGATGATCCCTGAGGTCTTTTCCAACCTTATTGATTCTATGATTCTATCCAGCCTGGCCTTAAATACTTCCAGGGATGAGGCTTTCATCAACCTCCCTGGCATCTTGTTCCAGTGTCTCACCACCCTCATGGGGAAGAACTTCCTCACATCCAATGTAAATCTCCCCTCCTCTAGCTTGGATCCATTCTCCACATTCCTATCACTACCCAACCTACTCAAAAGTCCCTCCCCAGCTTTCTTGTAGCCTCCTTTAGACACTGGAAGGCCACAATAAGGTCTCCTTGGAGCCTTCTCTTCTTCAGACTGAACAGCCCCAACTCTCTCAGCCTGTCCTCATAGCAGAGGAGTTCTAGCTCTCTGATTGTCCTTGTGGCCCTTCTCTGGACACAGTTTTCCAGCAGTTTATCAGAGACCACAAAAATCTTTCCATGATACAACGCTGTAAGTTGGAGGTAGTGTGGACAACTTTATGAAGGAGTTGCTTAGCAGTGAATATTCACTGCAAAAAAAGCATTTTCCCTGCTATATGAATAAAGAAGAGTGAAACTTAAGGCTTCATGAAGGTACTTAACATGCAGAAAAAATGAAGTGCAGTATCTTAATGAAATACTTAGCATTTTACAGAGAAATCTGCTTAGATCCAAGCTAGAGGAGGGGAGATTTAGATTAGATGTTAGGAAGAAGTTTTTCCCCAGGAGGGTGGTGAGAGCCTGGCACAGGTTGCCCAGGGAGGTGGTGGAAGCCTCCTGCCTGGAGGTGTTTGCAGCCAGGCTGGATGTGGCTGTGAGCAACCTGCTGTAGTGTGAGGTGTCCCTGCCCAGGGCAGGGGGGTTAGAACCAGATGATCCTTGAGGACCCTTCCAACCCTGACAATTCTGTGATAAAAAATCAACCACCTCTAAGAAACTGTTCAGATTGAAATGACTTTCTATGAATAAAAAGGGATGAGGGGGTTTTGGTTCCTGCTTGGCTTTTGGGGCATTTCAGGGTTGTTTCTGGTTTTGTTTTTTTGGTCCTTTTTTCAGCTTTAGGCATCAGTTTGGTTTCTTTTGAACTGCTAACAGCAGTTTCTGTTACACCAGAAAAACACAGTCACAGTTTTGTGCTTTAGCATTTTCTACTGTAACACAGAGGTGAAGAGCTCCTTTTCAAGTTTCAGTTTGAAAAATATTCTTGTTTGTTTTCCCTGTAAGTCCTTCTTAACTGTTTTAAGTATTCTAGTTACATGCTCTACATGATGATAAAAACCTGTTGACCCAACACATGAAAATGGAGGCACTGATGGTGCTAGAGGACATTTCTTCAAGGTTGAATTTCACAAGTGTTTTCAGCTCTACAGTGCAAGTACTGCATGTCATTGTTTCTCTTTTAACAAGCTAAAACAGTGTCATCTTGAAAAAACCAAACCACACACACCAAAACAGCCATTTAAACTCCATCAGCCCAGCTGAAAGAGACATCCATCTTGGCAGGCTCAAAGTCAGACTCACATCTACAAAGACATTCACTTCTGCTGTTTCCACTCTCTCCTTTTTCGACCTCCAGTAAGCCTTCCCACAGAATCATGGAATTGTCAGGGTTGGAAGGGACCTCAAGGATCAGCCAGTTCCAAACCCCTGCCATGGGCAGGGACACCTCACACTACAGCAGCTTGCTCACAGCCACATCCAGCCTGGCTGCAAACACCTCCAGGCCTGAGGCTTCCACCACCTCCCTGGGCAACCTGTGCCAGTCTCTCACCACCCTCATGGGGAACAACTTCTTCCTAACAGCCAATCTGAATCTACCCATTTCTAGTTTTGTTTCATTCCTCCCAGTCCTATCACTCCCTGACACCCTCAAAAGTCCCTCCCCAGCTTTCTTGTATCCCCCTTCAAATACTGGAAAGCCACAAGAAGGTCCCCTTGGAGCCTTCCCTTCTCCAGACTGCACAACTCCAATTCCCTCACTCTGTCCTCACAGCAGAGCAGCTCCAGCCCTCTGCTCATCCTCGTGGCCCTTCTCTGGACACCTTCCAGCACCTCCAGATCCTTCCTGTAATAAAGGCACCAGAATTGGACACTGTACCCCAGTTGGGGTCTCATCAGAGCAGAGTAGAGGGGGAGACCTTTGGCTACTTTAAGTTTATCAAGTAAACCACAGGCTCAGAGATGCCTGCATTCCACATCTTTAAGGCAATTCACATAAATTCAGCTACACTATGAAGTGCAGAAAGTCACGCTGGCTCACATAGACAAAATGGATCAGAAGTCTACTTATTATCTTCCACATGCTTCAATGCATTTGCAGCTCTCTCTCTCCAAACCATCACATTAATCTATGAGAAGCAGATGCTTGTAAAAGAAATAATTACCAAAAAACTCTCTATTCTACCTACCTGCTCCTACTCCAGTGAGAAATGTGCCACTTAACTCCTTCCCTATGGCCTTTCCACCTAAGCTTCCTATAGCCTCAAGTGTTTTTAATAGTTAAGACCAAAATAAAATGCCCAAACTAAGAAGATGATAGAATTTGTGCATTATTGTTCTGCTTATACATTAAATATCAAACACACACACACAAAAGAAATAAATTCTCAATTATCAAAACCCAAGCTCTTTCTGATACAGTAAATAAAAAAACTTATACAAGTTATTCCTGGAAGGGCTGAAAATAAAGTCCCTCAGCTAAACTCTTCCCAGAGCCTGTCAAATGGGCACTCAAAAGCATACCATCTGTGCAAAACCCTTCCCATTCACAACTCTTTTCTTTCCTAGCATTAATTCTCACTTAGCAGTGAGCAGGCAGAAGCTGGGCACAGCACCCATGCAGGACCAAGAAGCCCATATTAAATATCAGTTCTGGGCTCCCCAGTTCAAGAGAGACTGGGATCTACTGGAGAGAGTCCAACAGAGAGCCATGCAGATGATTAGGGGATTCGAGCATCTCCTCTGTGAAGAGAGACTGAGAGCCCTGGGGCTGTTTAGTCTTGAGAAGAGAAGGCTGAGAGGGGATCTGATCAATGTCTCCCTCACCCTGTCCTTGTAGCAGAGGTGCTCCAACCCCCTGATCATTTTCGTGGCCCTCCTCTGGGCCCTCTCCATCAGGTCCATGACCTTCCTATATTGAGGGCTCCAGAGCTGGCTGCAGTACTCCAGGTGAGGTCTCACCAGATCAGAGCAAAGTGGCAGAATCACCTCTCTGGATCTGCTGGCCACACATCTTTTGATGCAGCCCAGGCTGCCATTGGCCTTCTGTGCTGCAAGCTCACACTGCCTGCTCATGTCCAGCTTCTCATCCATCAGCACCCCCAGGTCCTTTTCCTCAGGGCTGCTTTCTATCCCCTCCTCCCCCAGCCTGTACTGACAGTGAGGATGGCTCCAGCCCATGGAGCGCATGGTAAGCGGAGAGCTCTACTAGGAGGCAAGCTGACAGTGTGTAAAGAGAAGCAGTGTTGACACAGCACTCTTCAGTAGTAATTCTGCTACTGCCAAGAAAAGCTGATATCCTGATATTTCAGGATTTTCTTAATACTTTTTCCACCATATTAACATATGGTGAAAGGTTGAAGTAGCATCAGCACCTACCCAATAAGTGGTTATCGTTGTCTGAGTTGAGAGGATGCAATTTGGATCACAGAACCACAGTGCATCAGGGGTTGGAAGGGAACTCAAAAGATCCTCTAGTCCAATTCCCACTGCCAGAGCAGGAGTGTGACCTGGAGTAGGTCAAAAAGGAAATGATGTGCAAAATTCAAATGAGGTAGTAAATCAGGATGAAACAACAAAATAAACTGATTTCCTTATACCTCCATCTGGAAACACTGCAAATTTGGTGGAAGTTGGCAAAATGTTGCAGGTTTTTATTACCACCCCACTTGCATTGCTCTTTACCCACATAACACCGTGATGAAACAGTGCTCAAATCTGATGTTGTATGTACACAGGCTCACAGGATATTAAGGGCTGGAAGGCACCTCTGAAGATCTTCCAGTCCAAGCCCCCTGCCAGAGTAGGACCATTCGTCATTGGAATGTGCTGCCCAGGGAGGTGGTGGAGTCACCATCCCTGGAGGTGCTCAAGAGAGGATTGGACGTGGCACTTGGTGCCATGGTCTAGTCATGAGGTCTGTCGTGACAGGCTGGACTCGGTGATCTTTGAGGTCTCTTCCAACCTTGGCGATACTGTGACCATAGAATCCAGCACAGGTCACACAGGAACACATCCAGAGAGGGCTGCAAAGGCTCCAGAGAAGGAGACTCCACAACCTCTCTGGGCAGCCTGTTCCAGTGCTCTGGGACCCTCATGGTGAGGTGGAACCTCCTGTGCTGTAGTTTATATCCATTAGCCCTTGTCCTGTCGCAGGATGCAACTGAGCAGAGCCTGTCCCCTCCCCCCTGACCCCCAGCCCTCAGATATATATAAACATTTATTCCATCCCCTCTTAGTCTTCCTTCTCCAGACCCCAGGGCTCTCAGCCTCCCCTCACAGGGCACGTGCTCCAATCCCTTCACCATCCTACTACAAACAATCAGTGTAACAGTGGTCAGTTTAGCACGTTTCTACAGCTTCTAACAGCAATCAAGAACTATGAACGCTTTCAACAGCAGTCAAATCAAACTGCTTCACCTCATTCTCCTGGTACTACTCTAAGAGGGGCTCAGCTACTTGTTTGAATCAAAGCAGTCAATAACTAAATACTACAAAACTCCCTGAAAAGCAGAGGTTTAGTGTTGTTTATTCTCTTTGGGGAAAAGAATAACAACAAAAACAATAACAGTGTTTAGCTTTAATAATAAGGAGCATCACATGACAAAAGCAGGGTCAGCTGCTCCAGTGAATAAAACAAAAAAACCATATAAGAAAAATGTTACTGCTTCTAGACACCTTGAAGCAAAATAAATTCTAGTTAGCATTTACTCCATTGGCCTACAGTGCCAATGGCATCCTGGCTTGGATTAGAAACAGGGTGGCCAACAGGAACTGGGAGGAGATCATCCCCCTGTGCTCAGCACTGCTGAGGCCACACCTCAAGCACTGTGTTCAGTTCTGGGCCCCTCACAACAAGAAGGACGTTGAGGGGCTGGAGCAGGTCCAAACAGTGCCAGGGGAAGATTAGGCTCGAGGTGAGGAGAAAGTTCTTCACAGAGAGAGTTGTTAGTCATTGGTATGTGCTGCCCAGGGAGGTGGTGGAGTCCCCATCCCTGGATGTGTTCAAAAAGGGATTGGACATGGCACTTGAAGCCATGGTTTAGTTGTCATGAGGGGCTGGGTGACAGGCTGGACTTGATAATCTTTGAGGTCTTTTCCAACCTTATTGATTCTATGATTCAAAGAAAAGCAACAAGAGTGGAGAAGGCCCTGGAGCATATGGCCTGCAAGGAGGCCTGCAAGCACCTGAGGGAGCGAGGGATGTTCAGGCTGGAGAAGAGGAGGCTGAGAGGAGACCTGATGGCTCTCCACACCTCCCTGAAAGGAGGTTAGAGCGAAGAGGGGGCAGCCTCTTCTCCTTGGTGTCAAGCAGCAGGACCAGAGGAAATGGTTTCAAGCTGCACCAGAGGAAGTTCAGCCTGGATGCTAGGAAATATTTCTTCCCAGAGAGGGTTCTCCAACATTGGACTGGTCTGCACAGGGCAGTGCTGGACTCACCATCCCTGGAGGTGTTTAAGCAGCCTGTGGAGCTGGTGCTTAGGGACATGCTTTAGGACTGACCCCTAGCAGGGTTGAAGGTTGGACTGGATGAGCTTTGAGATCCCTTCCAACTGGGTGTTTTCTGTGCAATATGTACAGGTGCCTAGAGCTATAGTGTTTTAATCTTCACAAAAATGCAATGAAGGAAGTCTCAAGGATTTCACTTACCAGACTCCAACAGCTGCTTGAGGTAATTTGGGAGGGGACAGAAAGTGGATTATTTGCAACAGTTTCTCAAGGGACTAGCACCAGCCCACCAACTGCCTGCAATCTTCTCAGTGGGTTTAGGAAAAAAATAAGAGCTTTGGAACATTGGGCATTACACAGTGTGGAATGTAACACATTTTAAGCTCTAAACAATTCAGCAGGGAATTAAAAAAGTGGACTACTGCCTTTTAAAGAAACAGTGTAGTTAAGCACTCCATTCCTATCAGATGCAAACAGGATGTTTAAATAGTGAAACTGGTCTAAGGCACATGCAAACTGAAATGTAAAGTCCACAACCAATTCAATTACAAATATTCATCAGATGTTAGCATGGGACAAAGAGGTTTGGTGCATGATTGCTTTTTTACTTGAATTGTTTTGTATTCAAGCTGAGCCAGAGAATTCAAGCAAGCTTAAATATGGTACTTGTTACAGGGTGCTCCAACCCCACTTCCCCCACCTCTATCAGCAGAGGTTTGAATGGGGAAAGACAAGGCACAAAATTGCCTTCCAAGCTGCGAAATTGTCTTTCCCTTCCCCTGGGGACAGGTAAATGGTGCCAAGGGCAGAGGTCCCTCACAGGTATTTGCCCATAGGGGAAGTCCACTGGGTTTGGATGACACCAAGCTGGGGGCAGCTGTTGATCTGTTAGAGGGTAGAAGAGCTCTGCAGAGGGACCTTGCCAGGCTGGACAGATGGGCAGAGTCCAAGGGCAGGAGATTGAACACATCCAAGTGCCAGGTTCTACAAATTTGCCACAACAACCCCATGCAGTGCTTCAGGCTGGGGACAGAGTGGCTGAAGAGCAGCCAGGCAGAAAGGGAGCTGGGGGTACTGGTAGACAGCAGCTGAACATGAGCCAGCAGTGTGCCCAGGTGGCCAAGAAGGCCAATGGCATCCCGGCCTGCATCAGCAACAGTGTGGCCAGCAGGAGCAGGGAAGTCATTCTGCCCCATACTCAGCACTGGTTATACCACAGCACAGAGCAACTGGAATGTGCTGCCCAGAGAGGTGGTGGAGTCACCATCACTGAAGGTGTTTAAGAAGACATTAGATGGGGCACTTGGTGCCATGGTTTAGTTGATGAGATGGTGTTGGGTGATAGATTGGACTGGATGATCTCAAAGGTCTTTTCCATCCTGGTTAGTTCTATTCTATTCTCGTGACAGCCATGTCTATGGACACTTTGATTTTGGTGGGTCCCTTTTCCTTTGGCTTTGTGCCATGTTATCCACACACTGGATTATAAAACCTGCAGGTCTGGAGCCTGCCACCGAAGAAAGACCTAGGGACCACTGCCAAGTTCCTGCTCCGTCCGAACGAGCACAACCTGGTGTTCTCATACTTTTTCCTAAGGTCCTGGCTTGCTTCTGATTTTATAAGTGGGGTGAAGATATTTTGTGGCTTAGCCTTTTCCACTGTCTGAATTCTCTAAATTGTACTTGACAAGGCCAGACAGATGGGCAGAGTCCAAGGGCATGAGATTGAGCACATCTAAGTGCTGGGTGCTGCACTTTGGCCACTACAACCCCATGCCACTGGTCAGAGTGGCTGAGAGCAGCCAGGCAGAAAGGGACCTGGGGGTACTGGTTGATAGTAGGCTGAACATGAGCCAGCAGTATGTCCAGGTGGCCACAAAGGGCAATGGCATCCTGGCCTGCATCAGGAACAGTGTGGCCAACAGGAGCAGGGAAGTCATTCTGCCCTGGACTCAGCACTGGTTAGGCCACACCTTGAGTCCTGTGTCCAGTTCTGGGCCCCTCAGGTTAGGAAAGATGTTGACTTGCTGGAAGGCATCCAGAGAAGGGCAACGAGGCTGGGGAGGGGTCTGGAGCACAGCCCTGTGAGGAGAGGCTGAGGGAGCTGGGGGTGTTTAGCCTGAAGAAGAGGAGGCTCAGGGGAGACCTTCTTGCTGTCTACAGCTACCTGAAGGATAAAAGAATTTTGGGCTGGACAGAGTCAAGAGAATTTTGGGCTGGATACAGTCAAGAGAATTTTCATTTTGCTGAACTGATTATTTAAACTTTTGTTTTTTTTAACTTTATTACAGAGTTATCTTCAGCTAGAAAAATACAGGTGCAGGCAGCAAGTGGCTCTCTTCACAGAAACAAGCAGCACATGAGACTCAACGACCTATATTTATGAAGTGCTTGTGAAAGCTATAAATAAACATGTTTGAGAGTCTGGTAAATAGTACACTTCTTACTAGGAAGTAAAATCAGCACTTTGCAAGGTAGAATACTGCAAACTCCTGTCGTAAACAAACATTCAATGAATGCTGCTCAGCTCACAAAGGCTCTCTAAACCAAGTGAATTCAACTGCAAACGCAATTCTCTCTGCGAACACTTTGCTCTTTCCAAGACACAGCACTGTTCTGCCTTATCTTGGAAAGCTTCACAGCTCCATCTCAGGTTTAACACTGACCACAGTGACTGTGCCAAGACTTGGAATAATAGAATTGGTTTGAGTGGAAAAGACCTCCAAGATCATCAAGTCCAACTGTCGACCTAACAACACCATGGCCATTAAACCATAACCCAAAGTGCCACGTCTACACGTTTCTTAAACACCTCCAGGGACAGTGACTACACCATGTCCCAGGGCAGCCTATTCCAACACCTGACCACTCTTTCAGTAAAGATTTTTTCCCCAATATCCAATCTAAACCTTTCCTGGCACAATTTGAGGCCACTTCCTCTCCCCAGTGTCCCTGCCCATGGCGGGCGGTTGGAACTAGATGATCCTGGAGGTGCCTTCCAACCCTGACAATTCTATGATTCCATTACTTGATACTAGGGAGAAGAGACTGATCCCCACCTCACTACAACTTCCTTTCAGGTAGAGAGCAATAAAGTCTCCCTTCAAGAGATAAAGTCTCTTTTCCAGGCTAAACAACCTCAGTTCCCTCAGCCACTCCTCGAAAGACTTTTTTTCTCCAGGCCTTTCACCAGCCTCACTGCCATTGCCTGGATGTGCTCCAGCACCGCAATGTCTTCTGGTAGTGAGGGGCTCAAAGCTGAACACA
>CM037632.1:3540639-3679198 GCA_015227895.2 Colaptes auratus
CGCAGACGGCCAGAGAGGCACGGCCCGGGCCGCCACCTGCCACCGCCGTAATCCTTGGCGGGGGGTGGAGGGAACACAAGATTCCCACTCCCTGAAGATAAGACGGCCACAGCGGGCGGACGATGGCTTCGCCGCGGGGAAGACCACCCCCGCGCCCGGCCACCGCGCCCGGCAAGGGGTAGCCCTCCCAGGTGGCGCCGGCTCCGCCCGGCGGGCCGGGCAGGGGCTCCCGGGAGCGCGGCACCAGGCAGGTGCTGCGGCGCTAGCGGGGATCCACCGGCGGACAGGCCGGACAGCCCCCTTCCTCCAGCAGAGCCGAGGCCGCGTAGCGCCTCTACCACGTACCTGCCGAGCCCAGTCCGAGCGGCTGCCGCCGCACCGCGTCCCCTCGCTCAACCTGTGGGGGCGGGGCGCCGGGCAGCCGCCGCGCATGCGCCCCGCAGGCGCACCGCCCGCAGAGGGTGGGGGGCAGATGTGCGCGACCCCCGCCACCGCCCCCTAGCGGGGGTTGGCGTAGCCGCCCCGCGGTGGGTGTGCGGTGTGGGCCGGGGTCCGCTGGGGCTTCCCGGGGTCCGGAGGAAAGAGCGCGTGGCCGCGGGGGCCAGGTCCCACCCCAGAAGCCGAGGTGCAGGGCTGGTCAGAACAACTTCCTGTCGGTGGTGGTGCCTGGGCCTCGCTGTCTGCCCGCACCCGTCGGTGACCCAAAGTACCTATGAAGGACAGTATCAGGGAGACGTTTCCGTCACCATTCTCACACTCGGCCATGCTGCCAGTCGGGATGACAGAGGCCAGAAGGTCTGGCAAGAGGAGGCCTGAGGCTGAGGGGAAGCAGATGTGTTGCACAGGCCATACATGTGTGAAGGGCAGACCCCCCTGCTCCAAGCAGTGCCAGGGCAGCCTGTGGCAGACACTGCAAAATGCAGGCAGATCATTTCCTTAGGGCATGGCTGGAAACGTCCTGGCACAGCACAGGGCACGACTGCTGTCCAGGAGTGCATTTCACAAGAAGGGAGGTCTGCAAACCCTTGTAGCTTTGGGAGAGACTGGCCAACATTGCTGTGCCTTCACTCATCGCCTGGAAGAATCATCAAATCATTAGGGTTGGAAGGGACCACAAGGATCAGCCAGTTCCAACCCCCTGCCATGGCCAGGGACACCTCACACTGCAGCAGCTTGCTCACAGCCACATCCAGCCTGGCCTGAAAAACCTCCAGGGATGAGGCTTCCACCACCTCCCTGGGCAACCTGTGCCAGTCTCTCACCACCCTCATGGGGAACAACTTCTTCCTAACATCCAATCTAGCTCTCCCCTCCTCTGGCTTGGATCCATTCCCCCCCAGTCCTATCACTACCCAACACCCCATAAAGTCCCTCCCCAGCTTTCTCGTAGCCGCTTTCAGATACTGGAAGGTCTCCTTGGAGCCTTCTCTTCTCCATACTGAACAACCCCAACTCTCTCAGTCTGTCTCAATAGCAGAGCAGCTCCAGCCCTCTGCTCATCCTCGTGGCCCTTCTCTGGACACCTTCCAGCACCTCCAGATCTTTCTTGTAACAGGGGCTCCAGAACCCCAGAACTGCACACAGTGCTCCAGCTGGGGTCTCACCAGAGTGGAACATTCACAGGCAGGTGAGGACAGGGCTATTAAAGTCTGAATGTGTTGTTAATATGAAAAAAAATGAGGAAGTTAATCATTCTGTATTAATAATGGTGTGGAGTAACAAAAGCACAAGATTACACAATTAAAACTGAGAAAATTAAAACATATGCCAGAACATTATCCACTGATTTTTCATTCACAGGGCATGCACTGCTCCAAATCAGATTCTGAACCTGCCCAATGTGTGTGGTAATTAAAGAACAAGCTGTAATTCATATGCACAGAACTGATGAAATAAGGCCACACAGAGAGCTAAACTAGGGCTCACCTGCTGAAAAGATGTGGTTTTCCAGCTCTACTAGTTGGTCTGACAAAGACAGATTACTACAACAATCTTGGCTTGCCTCTCTCCTAAACCTTCATTAATGCCACCCTGACAAAGGCACAGCAGTTGGGGCAATTTTCCACCTTTTCAGAGGAACAAGCAGCTTTCACTTCTTCCCTTTTGATGTCCTGATCTGTACTGTCTTTGTGTTTCCTGTGTCTTTAGAAAACCAGTAGGCAAAACGTTGGAAAGCTGCTATCAAACAAGACTCCATTTTACCTCTGGTTCCAATTGCAGTGCCAAAAGCCACGCTTGGAATGACAGCAGTGTTGGCTGGGCAGCGTGCAGCTGAACTGAACCATGTGCTGCAATGGTGAGGAACTTCAGCAAAAAGCTAAGGTAAACAAAATCTTGTCCCATTCATCAGTTCAGGAATCCAGGCCACATTCCAGTCAATAATTGAAACGTGCATTATCTCGACAGCTTTCCACTGAATGTGGAAGAATCCCGTTTGGCCAGTCCTGCAGGACATGGTCACTAATAATTCTCTGACTGGCACCTCCATGGTAGCATCCACTAAGCAAGAAAGTTCACTGAGGGCAAAATAATATCACAGAATCACAGAACATTAGGGGTTGGAAGGGACCTCAGAAGATCATCCAGTCAAGCCCCCCTGCCAGAGCAGGAGCACCTAGAGTAGGTCACATGGGAGCACATACAAGTGGGTTTTGGATGTTTCCAGAGGAGACTCCAAAACTCCCCTGGGCAGCCTGTTCCAGTCTTTTGTCACCCTCAGGATGTCAAAAGTCTAATGTATCAATGCCCCTGTACTCAGCACTGGTTAGGCCACACCTTGAGGCCTGTGTCCAGTTCTGGGCCCCTCAGTTTAAGAAAGGTGTTGAGATGCTGGAAGGTGTCCAGAGAAGGGCAATGAGGCTGGGGAGGGGTCTGGAGCACAGCCCTGTGAGGAGAGGCTGAGGGAGCTGGGGTTGCTTAGCCTGGAGAAGAGGAGGCTCAGGGGAGACCTTCTTGCTCTCTCCAACTCCCTGAAGGGAGGCTGTAGCCAGGTGGGGGTTGGTCTCTTCTCCCAGGCAACCAGCACCAGAACAAGAGGACAGTCTCAGGCTGTGGGAAGGTTTAGAGGAGGTTTAGGCTGGATATGAGGAAGAAATTCTTCCCAGAGAGATTGGCCATTGGAATGTGCTGCCCAGGGAGGTGGTGGAGTCACCATCCCTGGAGGTGTCTAAAAAGAGCCTTCATGGGGCACTTGGTGCCATGGTTTAGTTGATGAGATGGTGTTGGGTGATAGGTTGGACTCTGACCTTGAAGGTCTTTTCCAACTTGGTTAATTCTGTATTCTGTGTTTTCTTCAGTAAATATATTTACCTATAAATAGTAATTACTCCTAAATTCCTTTTCAGTATGTAGATCTACAGTGGCTACAAGGGGGTGCAGGCAGCAAAAATGGCTGCAACAAATCACTGGCTACAGCTTTTCCATGAGCAACCTGAAAACTAAGGAACCAAGCTGTGCCAAAAGTAGAATATTCAAACAGCAGGATAATTTGAAGTTTTGTGAGAAAAAGCCTCAGGCAGCAGAGATGTTCAGCTTGAAGAGCTCAGACCCTTACAATTATTTCATTTACTAACCCTGACATTCAGTAGAACCCAAGCAGCGCTATCAGAATACAGGTTTGCCACATTAGAAAGGCATCAGGAAGCTCATTAAGAACATGATTGCAAGAGAGACATGACAAGTGGAATCAGAAGTTGCAAACAATGTATTAAGACACAACAAACTGACAAGAGTCTATAATTAGGATCTGTAATCCTATAGTTCTTAATCCTGTACAGTGACTGTACTTAGCATGACAATCTGCTGTCTTAACCAGATTAGACATCTTGCACTTCAAGAAATAAAAGCAAGGCACTTCCAAAGAGGTTTGTCTGTGCTAAAATTAATCACCAACAGATTTATTTTGCCAAAGCACTCCTGTATTTTGCTGTATGCAATGCTTTAAAAAGGCAGGCAGCAACAGACCACAGGGAAAATAACTTCTATGGTTAAAATTAGAAGTTGAAACAATCTGAAACTTCTTTACTCTAAGTGTGACAGAGCACTGGAGCAGGCTGCCCAGAGAGGTTGTGGAGTCTCCTCTGGAGCCTTTGCAGCCCTGGCTGGATGTGTTCCTGTGTGACCTGTGCTGGATTCTATGGTCCTGCTCTGGCAGGGGGGTTGGACTCGATGATCTCTTTGGGTCCCTTCCAACCCCTGACATCCTGTGAGCCTGTGATCCTGTGATCCTGTGAACTTCTGTGAGGACTGGCATGTGGTTTCATTTATCTTTAGAAGCAAGGCAGGGATGAATCCAGAGTAGGATTAAAAATAGTACAACCTGTTCATCCCTAGCTGGAAAACAGCAGAGATGCCAGACCTGGATTCAGAAATGGGGAAATTCAAAATACAGAATACATTTTCACCCAAAAATTAATCCCCACCCCAGAAGCCAAAAAACTTTGTAGCTCTGACAAAGTTCCTATAGTTCTCAGGAGGAGAGGGGTTAGAAGGGACCTCTGGAGATCTTCCAGTCCAACTCCCCTGCCAGAGCAGGACCACTGAATCCAGCACAGGTCACACAGGAACACATCCAGACAGGGCTGGAAAGGCTCCAGATAAGGAGATTCCACCACCTCCCTGGGCAACCTGAGCCAGTGTCCCACCACCCTCATGGTGAAGTTGTTCTTCCTAATATCCAATCTAAATCTATCCATTTCTACCTTGGAGTTTTGCATCTCTCCCCAAAAATACTCAGAGCATGGCTTTACCCAGACAAATTCCCCAGCTAGCAAGAGAGAATGTCTTTAAGCCTGAGGAGGGCAGATTTAGACTGGAGATCAGAAATTCTTTACAGTACAGGTGGTGAGACACTGGAACAGGTTGCCCAGGGAGGCTGTGGATGTCCCCTTCCTAGAGGTGTTCAAGGCCAGGTTGGATGAGGCCTTGAGCAACATGGTCTAGTGTGTCCCTGCCCATGGCAGGGGTGTTGGCACTAGATGATCTTTAAGGAGCCTTCCAACCGAACTCATTCTATGGTTCTGTGAGTAATTGCAATACAAACACACATTTTGGATGTTCTTACAAAAGATGTGAGAAACCCCCACCTTCTTTCTCAAACCTAACTCCCTAAAAAGGGCAGAGACATTGACAAATACATCAGAATTACTGTGGACAGCAGGTCAAGGGAGGTGATTCTCCCCCTCTATTGCATTCTGGTGAGACCCCACCAGAATGTGTCTTCTGTGTCCAGTTCTGAAGCCTCTATTACAGGAAGGATCTGGAGGTGCTGGAAGGTGTCCAGAGAAGGGCCACGAGGATGAGCAGAGGGCTGGAGCTGCTCTGCTATGAGGACAGACTGAGGGAGTTGGGGGTGTCCAGACTGGAGAAGAGAAGGCTCTGAAGGAGACCTCATTGTGGCCTTCCAATATCTGAAGGGGGCTACTAGAAAGCTGGGGAGGGAGTTTTTAGGCTGTCAGGGAGTGATAGGACTGGGGGGAATGGAACAAAACTAGAAATGGGTAGATTGAGATGGATGTGAGGAAGAAGTTGTTCCCCATGAGGGTGGTGAGAAGCTTGGCACAGGTTGCCCAGGGAGGTGGTGGAAGCCTCATCCCTGGAGGTTTTTGCAGCCAGGCTGGATGTGGCTGTGAGCAACCTGCTGTAGTGTGAGGTGTCCCTGCCCATGGCAGGGGGGTTGGAACTGGATGATCCTTGAGGTCCCTTCCACCACTGACAATTCCATGATTCTATGCTAATGCATTAGAGTGCCTGCTCAGTGTTATGTGGCTCAGGCTTGGCTTCTTACAAACTTCTTTGCCTTTCTTCTGCAATGCAATCTGCCTCTCTTGTGAGTACAGCGAGAAGGAGCCACGGTGTTAGTGGCACAGGCTGTTTATCACCCATCAGTATTCTTCAGTGCCCACAACAATACAGAATTCTGTGGAATCCTTCATTAGAAAAGAAGGGGAGAAAAAAAAAGGAAGAGAAGAAATTAGCTTTGCTTCATCCTGCATGTACAAAAGGATGATTATGCAAATGGTTGTGCAACCAGCTGCATTTCTAAGCAAGGAAATACTGAATGCCTCACATGGTGCAAGAAGTTTTGAACCCTAAGTCATCTTGCAAAGCAGGATGATGCCGGCCTCAGAAGAGTCAACCTGCAGAGCAAACTCAAGCACCTCTCCTGCACTTGCCCTTCTGACCCTTTAGCTGTCACTTTAGCTGAAGCTACATTAGCATATGTAAACCAACCCACCCATCCTCTTTCAGCTAACAAGATAAGTAGCACATTGGAGAGGTTTGTCTTAAGCCAGCAGAGAGCACTGCCAGTCGAACCAGGTGTTGACATTCAAGCCTAGTTTCATAGAATCATAGAATTATCAAGGTTGGAAGGGACCTCAAGGATCAGCCAGTTCCAACTCCCCTGCCATGGGCAGAGACACCTCACACTGCAGCAGGTTGCTCACAGCCACATCCAGCCTGGCCTTCAAAATCTCCCTGGGCAACCTGTTCCAGTGTCTCACCATCCTCATGGGGCAGAACTTCTTCCTAACAGCCAATCTGAATCTACTCACTTCTAGTTTTGCTCCATTCCCCCCAGTCCTATCACTCCCTGACATCCCTCAAAAGTCCCTCCCCAGATTTCTTGGAGCCCCTTCAGATACTGGGAGGCCACAATGAGGTCTCCTCAGAGCCTTCTCCAGACTGAACAACCCTAACTCCCTCAGTCTGTCCTCACAGCAGAGCAGCTCCAGCCCTCTGCTCATCCTCGTGGCCCTTCTCTGGACACCTTCCAGCACCTCCAGATCCTTCCTGGAACAGAGGCTCCAGAACTGGACACAGTACCCCAGTTGGGGTCTCACCAGAGTGGAACAGAGGGAGAGGCTCTCCTCCCTGGCCCTGCTGGCTCTGCTCCTCTTGCTGCAGCCCAGGCTCTGCTTGGCTCTCTGGGCTGCAAGTGCTCACTGCTGGCTCCTGTTGAGCTTCTGATCCCCCAGCACCCCCAAGTCCTTTTCTTCAGGGCTGCTCTCAAGCCAGTCCCTGCCCAGCCTATATCAGTGCTTGGGATTGCCCTGATGCAGCTGCAGGACCTTGAATTTGGTCATGTTGAACCTCATAAGGTTGGCTTGGGCCCAGCTCTGCAGCTTGTCCAGGTCCCTCTGGACATGTTTTTGTGTGTGTGTTGCTTTTCTTTTGATCCCATCCTCTGTTTGACAAGCCCCACGCCGTAACAACAGTTTGCTTTGGTGTGTCTGTGCCTTCCAGCAACAAAAGGATTGTTGAGGCTGGTAACAGTCACAATAACAACAACAACAACAACAATATTTCTAATATCAGGCTCAGCAGTGCTGCACAACAAATGATGTTTATTTCATTACCAGGAAGTTGCAAAACCAAAAGTGTTTCTGAATACAGTTTTTACAGTGCTGGGAGAATTAATCTTTTAGGGCAGCAGGCTTTATCCTGCAGACAAATTCATTTCTAATCCTCTGAAGTACTCTACCACATGACTCCCAGAGATAAAAGAGCCTCCTTTAAAGTATATTTCCACAGCCCACACTAAGTGATGCTAAGGATGGTGGTATCTCTCCCACTAGATTAACTTAATTATTGCAATTTCTCTCATGAAAGAGACTGTAAGATACCACAGCAGCTCCTCTACACATTTGCTCCATGAGCAGAGGATATCTTATGTTAATTTGCTCATTTGTTTAAGACAGGAATTCCAGCAGCTAGTGACAGTAAGTAGAAAATTAAAGCAAACCTCAGTACATTCTCACTGAGAAAAGTCTGACAGCGACTTCTGTAGCACTGCCCTCTCCCCAGTGCTTTAATTATTCACTTCTGTGCAGTGAGAAAAGTCTTTCATGTTGTTGAGGCCACGTTTTCAGCCTGGCTGTTATGGCATTTCTTTGGATGCTGGCACTGCATGTTGTTGTTACAGCTACTGACGTGCTGGCTTGAAGCTTCACTGACAACACAGCGTGAATTAATGTCTCCCCTCTGCCCATATGAATGGGCACCAAGATCAAGAGGGAAGGGGGGCAGGAAGCACAAACACATGAAATAACTCCCATTTGATGGATTTCTACCATCTGCTCCACTGCACTTTCATGTTAAACACCCGTGGATGATATTAGCAGGGACCTGCCTAGTTACACAGGGCTGAAATGCTTTTGTCTCTGTGTGGTTTGGAAGTACCCAAAAGCACATCAGGAACACAGGAGTGCAAAAAAGCTCCATTAGCAGAGCTGCACGTGTGGAGGAACTGCTGGAAGCTGTGGTGGTAGGTGAGATATCTGAGATTCTTGTCTGCCACATACACCTGAGTGGTGGGTTGAAATCACACACCCCACACCACCCCCACCCCAAATAAAATTTGCCAGAGAGCTCAGTTGGGAAGCACATGAAGCTACATTTACAAGCACAGTGCAGTCTAGAAATATGGAATGCAATGGGTATGTACAAAATAGACAATAGTTACATGTTTTTACAATTGATAAACAACACCAGAACCCCCCTGGAAAAAGAACAGGGGGCTACCAAGAGCTTCCCCATCCTCTCCCCCACCCCACCCCCTCCTCCCCAGTGATGAAGACCATTCAGCAACAGAGATTTCATGCTAGGCAGGCTGGGAGGAGGCTGCCTGAAAGAGCCTGTCAGGAGGGCAATATGTCATAAGGGAATAACTCTGCTCAACCCTGAGCGGTCATTGCTGCTCCCCAGGAGGAGGCCAGCAGATCAGCAGTGCTCATGAAGCTGTTCCCTGCATCAGTCTCTGTGCCAGCTCTATCTCTGCTGCCCAAGGTGGGCACTGGGCACTGTTTCCACTCCTACTAGATTACTCCATGTAATCTAAGCTGAAGCACTGAACTGAAATGTGAGGCTGCCTTAAAATTTACAGGAAAAGTCTCCACTCACTCCTGGGTTTAAGAAGAGCCTGGATGAGGCACTTAGTGCCATGGTCTAGTTGATCAGTTAGGGTTGGGTGATTGGTTGGACTTGGTGATCTTGGAGGTCTCTTCCAACCTGGCTGATTCTGTGATGCTGTGACAGATACTAGCATCTGCTCAAAAAAAGTAGTCAGTTCCTGAAGAGGGAACTTTGCAGTAGCATTGACAAGCTGTCACTCCCTCCCACGTGCAGGTGGACCCAGACAACCTATCAGGACTGGACTCCCTAGTGTCCTCTAAAATGGGAATGCTGTTAGCTGGGAAAGAATTTGCCCAGCCAAGTCAGAGGGTGCAGTAAAGCCACACAGCAGCCTCTGCTAACAAGAGCCCTACACCAATCAATCTGCTTCTCTTGCCCAGTGCCAGCACAAGGGGCAGGGGTGGAAGCTGAGGCAGAGGAAGTTCCAGGAAAACAGGAGGAAGAATTATTGTCCCTGTGAGGGTGACGGCCCTGGAACAGGCTGCCCAGGGGCTTTGTGGAGTCTCCCTCTCTGGGGATATTCCAAACCTGCTTGGATGAGTTCCTGTGTGATCTGCTCTAGGTGCTCCTGCTCTGGCAGGGGGGTTGGACTGGATGAGCTTTTGAGTCCCTTCCAGCCTCTAACATTCTGTGATTGTGTGAAATGGAGGAGAGAGAAAAGCATCGCCTGGCTTTGGGAAATATCCAGCAAGGGCTTAGGGGGACCTCAGTGATAAGACAGGAGTTATTTCCTAGAGGATCAGTCACAATGGAGCTGCACAGCTGGAAATCTGTATTTGTTTCTGCCTCTGGACACACAGGAGCTCTGATTCTCCTGTCTGCTGCAAAACAGCTCAGAGGCAGCGGAGCAATCTCGGCTGCTGCAATCCGCGGGAAGACTGAAGAGCTGCCAGGAAAACCACCTGACAGCCACTGGCACAGAGCTGCTGTTATTTACTGCTTAGCATGGCCAGTGAACAATTAGACTCAGCAAAGAAAAACGTTTTGGGGCCTCAGTAATTATTTTACTTAGTGACCTTCCAACGACTGTATTGTGAGGAGTTTTCCTTGCAGAGGGCAGTGGGTGTAATAGGATCAGGGCAGGAGGTTCCTTCATGCCAAGTCACTGAATGCTGGAATGATTTGTCATCCTTTGCCACAGGCCACTGCCTGACACACACATGCCACAGCCTCATGCCTCGCCTCGTTTGACATCAAAGTGTCTTCCTTCTGCCCCTGCCAGCGAGCAGGCAAACAACAGCAGCAATTTTTCTCCTTCTGAGAGAGAGCTGTAATCAAATAAGTGGTCTCAAATAGCTTAATGGGGCTTAGGCAAGGGGGGGAGGGGGAAGAAAAAAACCCTCTCATCATAAAATATATTAAATCTATAAATCTTGCTTAGCCTCTCCCCCTGCATTATTTATTTTATTCTATTTATATTTATTTACTTCATTGTCAGATTATTCCATCCTCCATAGAGATTTATGGCAGCATTATGAGAGACACTGGCACAGGTTGCCCAGGGAGGTGGTGGAAGCCTCATCCCTGGAGGTTTTGAAGGCCAGGCTGGATGTAGCTCTGGGCAACCTGATCTGGTGTGAGGTGTCCCTGCCCGTGACAGGGGGGCTGGAACTGGATGATGCATGAGGTCCCTTCCAACCCTGACAATTCTATGATCTCCTGGGCTTTCAGTCCATCACCTTTTACAGTTTCCTCTTAATGCCATGGGTCATAAAAAGACAGAGTTCATCTCATTATGCAGAGGGAAGAGGGGAAGAAATGCTGTGCAGATTCACCAGCTAGAGAAAGGCTTTGACACGCTGAAGTCTGCCAAGGTTCAAGTCTTTTGGTAGCAGCAGCTCTGCCTGTTTTGAGGGATGGGTGATTACTGCAGCACACCCCAGAGTCATAGAATCACAGAATTCTTGGGGTTGGAAGGGCCCTGAAGGATCACCCAGTTCCAACCCCCTGCCATGGGCAGGGACACCTCACACTGTCCTGATTTTCCAGTTTGAATCAGCATTACAGCAGCAGAGGTATGCTCCAGGGTGGGATGGAGGTACAGCTAGGGCACATTGCTGAAGTATAGAATCATAGACTTGTTAGGGTTGGAAGGGCCCTCAAGGATCATCTAGTTCCAACCCCCCTGCCATGGGCAGGGACCCCTCACACTAGATCAGATTGCCCAGAATCACAGCCAGCCTGGCCTCAAAAACTTCCAGGGATGAGGCTTCCACCACCTCCCTGGGTCCACGGTGGGGTTGTTTCCAGTCCAGTCCCATGTAGATGCAGTCAGTGCTGTTCCCTGCTGTGCTTTCACAGGGCTGGCCCAAAGAGATTGCTCTGTTCAAGAACAGCCCCCGAGGAAAATCCTCCCTTCTGGTGCATCCCAGTTTGGGGATGGGGAAATGAAAAAGCAGAGGAGTGGAGGTGCCAGGCAGAGCATTGCAAGAGTCTCCATGCAAATGCAAGGGGTCCTCCCGATGGCAAGTGGCGTTATAATTATAGACCAGGAAAGAGCAAGATCAGCAGCTGCTGCTGCTGCTACTGCTGCTTGCGTTTGTTCCCTCTGTAACTGACAGGACAGAGGACTTGGCAAAAACAGCCTTCCAGAAGTGGAAAGACATTTTAACCCCTGTTCTTGTCAGTCCACTCCTCCTGCAGCTCGGCAGCAGCAACCCCTTGCTTCAGGTTAAGGGAAGAGCAAGGTGACTACTGCGGACCAGAAGGGGACTTGGTTGGGGACGTCTGACACGAAGGAAGGGTACAGATTTGCCTTTGGGCTTGGATTGCTGAACCAAAATAGCAGGTCAGTGGCTACAGCACCATCTTAAAGTGCTTTTCTATAGCTGGCTTAACTCGAATCCCTCTTGCTCCCCTTCTCTGCTGTGCTGTAAACCCAGAATTAAGGTGGTACAATGACAAAGGGGCAGGTCTGCTCAGGGGCACCGGGGATTTATACACTCTCTGATGTGCCTTTCACGCTCAGTTAGGAAGCTCTGGGGGCTGTGATTGTGTTTTTACTGTGGTTTCTCTTTGAATCCTAATGCATCCTGAAGTTCTCAGCCAGGCAAGAAGCCCATCTATACTTTGGCTCAATATTAAAGGGGCTGGGGAGGAGTCTTTTATTTGGGTGTTTATGTACAAAGGCTTCTGATGATCTTATGATCTTGGAGTCTCCTCTGGAGACTTTCAAGACCCACCTGGATGTGTTGCTGTGTGACCTGCACTAGATTCTATGGTCCTGCTCTGGCAGGGGGGTTGGACTTGATGTTCTTCTGAAGTCCCTTCCAACCCCTAAGATCCTATGAGCCTGTCATCCCCTGATCTAGTGTGAGGGATCCCTGCCCATGGCAGGGAGGACAGAACTAGATGACCCTTGAGGTCCCTTCCAACCCTGACAATTCTATGATTCTATGAGCCTGTGGTCTTAGCAAAAGTGGAGTAATGTGCAAGTCACATTTGAACCTGAAAGCTTCAGAAAGGGAACAAATACAGAACAAAGGAAAAGCAAAGTCGTAGACAGGAGCCAAACTTTCTGCAGGCATAAAGTAGACTTAGCTTGTGTTATGTCCTCAAAACTCACAGATCCATGCCAGCAGGATCCATGCCCTGTATCTTCTAAGGAGTTTAAGGGCAATACAATTAATAGGAAGTCTTTCATGACACCAGTGCCTGTGGTATCTGATCTAATGCTGCCTGTCCTTTCTGTGGCCCAGCCAACACAGTGCTCGGGCAGGAATGTGCTGGGGGACATTGTTATGCTTTGCTCTTCCTGTCCTTCTCAGGTTTAGCTTTTTAATTTCCTGTGACCGTGAGGAATGTTCTCAGGGTAAGGACTGCCAGTCACATGCTGCCCACAGACTTGGGACCACCATGCAAGAACCAGACCCAGCACAGGTTTTATGCCAAAACTTCCTACTGGAACAAGGAGCAGTACCCAGGTGGTTATGGTTGTTACTAGGGGAGGGAAAGAAGGAGAAAAGCAAATGCAGATATAAACCTGTGCTTGCTGTGTTGTGAAAACTAATCAGGCAGGCTGTCTTTCATAGCTTCATGTAGTTTTAAAGGGTTCTTACATCACCTAACCTGACCTAATGTATATTTTAGGACACTACATTATATTGCCCTGAAGTCCTCATATGAACCCAGTGATAAATACCCAGTAAGGCAACTGCTTAGCAGGAAGCTGAAACACAGTGCAGGGCAGGGCAAGGAGACCAAGGCACTGAAGCCTGAACCTGCTGTAGCAGTCCTGCTTCTCTTTGCTCCAGTTCAGGGGCAGAAAGAAAAAGGTGCAGGTGCCCAGTGCCTCCCAGGCTCGTATGAAGAGGGATCTCTTCTCCCAGGCACCCAGCACCAGGACAAGAGGACACAGTCTCAAGCCTCCTAAACCAGGGGAGGTTTAGGCTGGATGTTAGGAAGAAATTCTTCCCAAAAAGAGAGACTGGCCATTGAATGTGCTGCCCAGGGAGGTGATGGACTCACCATCACTGGAGGTGTTTAAGAGGAGACTGGATGGGGTCCTGGTTTCCATGGTTTAGTTGATGAGATGGTGTTGGGTGATAGGTGGACTTGATGATCTCAAAGGTCTCTTCCAACCTGTTAATTCTATTCTATTCTGAGCCAAGAGCATCAATTAAAGTCCTACGAGTGAGATTGGAACCTGATTAAGTGAAATAAACTTGCTTGAAGGTTCTCCTATCCCCACCTAATGTGGGAGGAAATATTCTTTCTCCTGAATCCTATTATCATTGCAGCTCTGCAATTGTGGACAAACCCCATCACTAGGTTCTGCAAGACAGGTTTTGCTGCTGGAGGTGGACCCACCCACTTTGGCCAGCTCAGCTAGTGGTCAATGTCTGGCATGGGCCAGCCCCTGATGCCTGGGAGGACAACTCCTTCCTCAACCCTGTACACAGAATCATAGAATCATAGAATTGTCAGGGTTAGATGGGAGCTCAAGGATCAGCCAGTTCCAAGCCCCTTGCCATGGGCAGGGACACCTCACACTACAGCAGGTTGCTCACAGCCACATCCAGCCTGGCCTGAAAAACCTCCAGGCATGAGGCTTCCACCACCTCCCTGGGCAACTCCCTGGCCAGTCTCTCAGCACCCTCATGGGAAACAACTTCTTCCTAACATCCAATCTCAATCTACCCATTGCTAGGTTTTTTCCATTCCCCCCAGTCCTATCACTGCCTGACACCCTCAAAAGTCCCTCCCCAGCTTTCTTGTAGCCCCCTTCAGATACTGGAAGGCCACATTTAGGTCTCCTCAGAGCCTTCTCCTCTACAGACTGCACAACCCCAACTCCCTCAGTCTGTCCTCACAACAGAGATGCTCCAGCCCTCTGCTCAGCCTCGTGGCCCTTGCCATGGCTTTGACAGCAGTCACTGCATCCTTCTTGCCTTCATGGCCCAGGACAGAACTGAAATGTTCAGAAATTCCCAGATACCAAGGGAGACAGAGGGCTGGGGTTTGGAGCACAGAGGTGCCTTCCAGATCTCCAGAGGTCCCTTCCAACCCCTACCATCCTGCGATCCTGTGACCAGCAAAGCCACTTAGCCTCCACGTCCCATCTATGTGAATTCCCCTGAGGGTCATCTTTTGTCAAGCTCTGTGGCATCTGTCCAGCCTCCTGGTTTGATATTTGGTTGCCCCCTCAATTAGCAATTTGCTTTACTCCAGGCTGCATTTGTCTCTTTACTCTGAGGGTGGTGGAACACTGGAACAGGTTGCCCAGGCAACCCTGGAGATATTCAGGGTGAGGCTGGACAGGGCTCTGGGCAACCTGATCTAGTTGAGGATGTCCCTGCTGACTGCACAGGGGTTGAACTGGATGAGATTTGGAGGTCACTTCCAACCCAGACCATTCTGTGATTCTATGATCTTCATCTTCAAATTGCTGCACCTGTGATACTCTGAGGGTCTGGGTCCTTGCCAGGTGTAAGCTCTCACATTATCAGATAGCTTTTCTACATATAAGTCCCTACATGCAGGCAGTCCCTAACTGGAGGTTTCCATCACAAATTGAATATTAGTGTGGAGACAGAAACACTCTTCTTGATGATATGGCTTCACACACAGAATCACAGAAACATTCAGGTTGGAGGAGACCCTCAGGGATCACCAAGGCCAACCCAGAACCCTACTCTACAGGGCTTACCCCTAAACCACAGCCCCAAGCACCACAGCCAAACCATCTGCAAACACAGCCAGGCTTGGGGACTCCACCACCTCCCTGGGCAGCACATTCCAAGCCCTGACTACTCTTGCCCTGAAAAAATGTGTCCTACTGTCCAGTCTAAACCTCCCCAGTGGCAGCTTGAGGCCATTCCCTGTTGTTCTATCACTAATGACCTGGGAGCAGAGACCAGCACCAACATCTCCACAACCTCCTTGCAGGGAGCTGTCGAGAGCCAGGAGGTCTCCCCTCAGCCTCCTCTGTATCACACTAACCATCCCCAGCTCCTGCAGTTGCTCTTCATCAGATTTCTTCTCCAGGCCCTTCCCAGCTTCCTTGCCCTCCTCTGCCCTGGCTCCAGCTTGAGCATAGGTACTCCCCAGCATTAATGGGCAAAGACTGAAACCTTCTACAGCAGTCCCAAGAAAGTCAGTGTATCCTTAAGAGGTTTTTTTTACCCTTCCCCCCCTGTAGCCCAGCCACAGACTTCTCCCATTGTTTATGAAGCATTTCCCATTTCTACTGGAGATTGGGAACCATTCTGCTTCCATTTCCTTAAGCGACCACAGGCTTTTGAGCAGACAGGACTTCATTTCTGCATGCCACTCAGCCAGTTTGCCTCCTGAATTGAACTCTCTGGAGTTCAACACCACCCCCAAAACACATTTTAAGGCCTGTGGCAAGTCTCAGAAAGAGAAAAACTATCATTTGGATGCTAAAGAATGAAACCCCTGCATCTCAGAAAAAACTCCACTGGCACACACAAAAAATCTCCAAGCCCATGCTGACAAACCTCAAGCAGCCACTCTGCAGGGAGGAGACAGTCAGCAGTAGAAGGCTTATCCTGTCTTTTCCCTGCTGAATGCCTTGGTGTCTAAAAGAAAGAGTGGCACTTTTACAGCTGCATTTTCCTGGCTCCCTTCACGCTCTCTGCGATGGAGACACAGCCAAGGTGCACAAAGTGCAGTCAAGCCACCTTGTAACTAAGGGAACAGGGTTGGTGGTTGGGGATTTTTTTGAGAGCAAATGACCTGCAGTGGCATCAAGAAAATACATAGAAGAATCAGCCTTGAAGAGAAGGCCTTGGGGATGCTGGGGGATCAGAAGCTCAACAGGAGCCAGCAGTGAGCACTTGCAGCCCAGAGAGCCAAGCAGAGCCTGGGCTGCAGCAAGAGAAGCAGAGCCAGCAGGGCCAGGGAGGGGATTCTCCCCCTCTGCTCCACTCTGCTGAGACCCCACCTGGAGCTCTGTGTCCAGTTCTGGAGCCTCTGCTCCAGGAAGGATCTGGAGGTGCTGGAAGGTGTCCAGAGAAGGGCCACGAGGATGAGCAGAGGGCTGGAGCTGCTCTGCTATGGAGGACAGAGTGAGGGAGTTGGGGTTGTGCAGTCTGGAGAAGAGAAGGCTCTGAGGAGACCTAATTGTGGCCTTCCAGTATCTGAAGGGGGCTACAAGAAAGCTGGGGAGGGACTTTTGAAGGTGTCAGGGAGTGATAGGACTGGGGGGGATGGAGCAAAACTAGAAATGGGTAGATTCAGATTGGATGTTAGGAAGAAGTTGTTCCCCAGGAGGGTGGTGAGAGACTGGCCAGGCAGTTGCCCAGGGAGGTGGTGGAAGCCTCATCCCTGGAGGTGTTTGCAGCCAGGCTGGATGTGGCTGTGAGCAACCTGCTGTAGTGTGAGGTGTCCCTGGCCATGGCAGGGGGGTTGGAACTGGCTGATCCTTGAGGTGCCTTCCAAGCCTAACAATTCCATGTTCTGTATTTACAATACACAATAACTACCTTGAAGCTTTGTGCTTGTCTTGGCTACTCCCATTCTTGCACACTGTACAAAACTGCTTTCAGCCACAGGTAGAGTTAGCATAAAGTGTATATCTATATACTTTTAGGACTGCTTTAATTACACCATGCTGCCTACCTGAGAGGAACCCTATGGTTCTTGTTTAACTGTTTGGTTTTTTGCATAGATATGCAATGCTCAAGTATTGATAAGTATGTGCAGCTGCCAAGCCAAGGGATAGCAGGGTTCCCCAGCTGATCTCAGTTAATGAAAGACACCATCTCTAAATCTCATTTGGTTGTAGATGAGTATAATTACCAAAGCCAGCTAAGAACACTGTCTGGCAAGGAAGGTACATTTGTGGAGTTCAGCTTTACTTCCCTTGCTGGAGTGCTGGAAATGTTTGTAAAGCTTTTCTTTGCTCACACCAGACTAGATGTAGAGGTGCTGGAGTGGGTCCAGAGGAGAGCAATGAGAGTGGGGAATGGGCTGGAGGAAAAATCTGATGAAGAGAGGCTGAGGGAGCTGGGGGTGTTCAGCCTGGAGGAGACTCAGGGGGGCTTTATCACACTCCACAGCTACCTGAAGGGAAGTTGCAGTCAGGTGGGGGTCAGGCTCTTGTGCCAGGCAGCTTGTGACAGGAGGAGAAGGCATGGCCTGAAGCTGTGCCAGGGGAGGTTTAGGTTGGTTGTTAGGAAGCACTTCCTGATGGAAAGGGGAATTAGAGACTGGGATGGACTGCCCAGGGAGGTGGTGGAGTCACCATCCCCGGAGGTCTTCAAGAAAAGATTGGATGTGGCACTTGGTGCCATGGTTTGGCTGATGTGGTGGTTAGGTCATAGGCTGGACCTGATGATCTCAGAGGTCTATTCCAGCCTCAATAACTCTGTGATTGTGTAGCAAACTGAGTGTAAGTAGAGGCTTCAGAGGTGGAATGTATCCCTGCTGTTTACCACCTAGGCAGGTGGCCACATTCAGTGCCAGCTGATGCTTTTGAGTGATCTTGCAGGTAAAGCTCAAGTGCAGCCTCACATCAGTCAGCCTGCAGGTCCCCATGGTGCTTGTAACTGCAGGATTTTTGTTTCTCTCTCTCTTTCTCTGTATTCAAATGCACACAGCAGGTGTTTATGTATGCATATACTGTTAACATCTGCCTTATGAGGAGAGCCTGAGGGAGCTGAGGGCTCTTTAGCTTGGAGAGGAGGAGACTGAGAGGTGACCTCATTGCTGTTGATAAAGATGTGCCCAGAGGCTGGATCCAGGCTCTGCTGGGGGCTGCCTAATGCCAGCACAAGGGGCAGTGGTGGAAGCTGAGGCAGAGGAAGTGCCATGGAAACAGGAGGAAATTATTTTACACTCTGAGGGTGACAGAGCCCTGGAAGGGGCTGCCCGGGGGGTTGTGGAGTCTCCTTCTCTGGAGATATTCAAAACTTACTTGGATGTGTTCCTGTGTGATCTGCTCCAGGTCCTCTTGCACTGGCAGGGGGGTTGGACTGGGTGATCTCTCAAGGTTCCTGCCAGCCCCTAACCTCCTGTGTTTGTATATCATTAATGTATTTGTGCCTGTGTAGCTGTGTACCTTTCAATCCAAGGCTGCATTCAGGTTAGGCTATGCTGTCTGAAACGCTAAAGGTTTCTTGCTTCTTTCCTGCTGTTTCTAGGCCCAGCCTGCCAGGAGGATGACAGTCACTTATTCCAGCAAAGTAGCAAATGCCACTTTCTTTGGATTTCACAGATTGCTCCTGAGGTGGAAAGGCAGCATCTACAAATTGCTGTACAGAGAGTTCATTGTTTTTGCTACTCTTTACACAGCGATCAGTGTCTTGTACAGGTACACTCCTTCCAGTTCACATCTTGGTGTGTGTTATACTGAGCTTTCACCCTTTGTGCTGTTAGGCTGATGAATGATGGGGGTTGAGGGTGGTGTGGGGGGGAGGTTGCTACATAATCACAGAAACATTCAGGTTGGAAGAGACCCTCAGGTCCACCAAGTCCAATGCAGAACCCTACTCTACAAGGCTCACCCCTAAGCCACAGCCCCAAGCCCCACAGCCAAACCACCTGCAAACACAGCCAGGCTTGGGGACTCCACCACCTCCCTGGGCAGCACATTCCAATGCCTGACCACTCTTGCCTGAAAAAATGTGTCCTACTGTCCAGTCTAAACCTCCCCAGTGGCAGCTTGAGGCCATTCTCTCTTGTTCTATCACCAATGACCTGTGAGAAGAGACCAGCACCAACCTCTCCACAACCTCCTTGCAGGTAGTTGTAGAGAGCCAGGAGGTCTCTCCTCAGCCTCCTCTGTTTCACACTAACCATCCCCAGCTCCTTCAGTTGCTCTCCATCAGATTTCTTCTCCAGGCCCTTCCCAGCTCCCTTGCCCTCCTCTGCCCTGGCTCCAGCACCTCCACATCTCTCTTGGATTGTCTTTTCCTTGGACTTGGATGTTCCTTAATGTTCCAGAGAAGGCAGGCAGGGTATAAATAAAAATACTGCCTGTGGCATTCATCTGATTCTCCCTTGGGCCCAGCACTGAGCACCCATCCTACTGAAGTTAGGCTAAATGAACACCCATGGCTAGCCTGTGTTCTATAGCTTTTATCACTCTGGCATTGAGTTGGCATCAGCAAGATGCCTCTCTGCTTTAAGTGATAGGTATAGGCCTTTCATTTTGCTCACAGAACTGTCTCCACTCTCTCGGTTGTGATCTCTTTAGCAAACCCTGAAAGGCAGTAATTTGAGAGCCAGGTTGTATAGTCAGGATCTGGTTTAGACTGGATCTTAGGAAGAAGTTCTTCAGCAGGAGCGTGGTGAGACCTGGAAGAGGTTGCCCAGGGAGGCTGTGGATGCCTCCCCTTTGGGTGTGTTCAAAGCCAGGTTGGATGAGGCCTTGAGCAGCTGAGTCTAGTTGAGAGGCATCCTTGCCCATGGCAGGGAGGTTGGAACAAGTAGCCCAGGGAGGCCCTGTCCCTGGAGACATTCAAGGTCAATCTAGATGTGGCCCTGAGCATCTTGATCTAGTTGGAGGTGTCCCTGCTCAGTGCAGGGGTGTTGCAGAAGATGAAACTGAAACAGAGCTAAGTCCAAAGCAGATTTTGCTTGGTTAACTTTTATTCACACGGACAGAGGCAGTGACAGCTTCAGCAACACAAACCAGTACTCCAGTGGGTATAATTGGGGTGAATCTTCTTTTGCCAGATCAGCACAGCTACCTGTGCCACCTTTGCCAGCACTGAAGCTGCTGCCACTGATGCCAAGGAGTGGCTGAGCAAAGGGCAGGAGATTTTTAGTGCTGGTGTGTTGGCCTCAAAACTCACCTGAGGTGGACAAGATGACCTTTGAGGGTCCCTTCCAACCCTATGCAAACTGTGAATCTGGGGTTGGAGTATGTCCCTTCCAACCTAAGCCATTCTATGAGAGCAAAGCTTTGCTTTTAAAGCTGAGGCAGCAGAGGCCCAGGTAAAGCTGCATGGAACCCCTAGGTGGTTATTTTCTGTGTGTGACCCAGCACCTTGGAGGGTCACGTTAGAAGGAGAGTTGCTTACTCCAGCAAGGAGTGAACTAAACACCTGGATGACAGATGGAATGCATCAATTAGTGCAGTGAAACTTGTAATTGATGAAGTACACAGAAGTATCAAAATCATGATTCAGCTCTTCCCTTGGTCTGTAATTAGCCCTCGGTGTTTGGGTTTTGTGCGAAGCAAGGAGGGAAATCAGCTTCAGTTTGTGACTAATGCCAAAATGTTCAGACTGGAGAGCTGGGCAAAGAGAAACCTGCTGAGGTTCAACCAGGATAAGTGCAGAGTCCTGCACCTGGGCAGGAAGAATAAACTGCAGCAGCACAGGCTGGGAGGGGATCTGCTAGAGAGCAGCCCCAAGGAGAAGGACCTGGGAGTGCTGGGGGACAAGAAGTTCTGCATGGGACAGCAATGTGCCCTGGGGGCCAAGAAGGCCAAGGGGGTCCTGGGGTGCATTCAGAGGAGTGTGTCCAGCAGATTCAGGGAGGTTCTCCTCCCCCTCTCTTCTGCCCTGCTGAGGCCTCATTATGAGTACTGCATTCAGTTTTGGGCACCCCATTTCAAGATGGACTTGAGAGAGTCCAAGTGAGGGCTACAAGGATGCTGAAGGGACTGCAGCACTGCCTGGGGAGGAGAGAATGAGAGCCCTGGGGCTGTTCAGTCTGGAGAGGAGAAGACTGAGAGGGGATGTGATCAAGGTCTATCAATAGCTGAGGGCTGGGGCTCAGGAAAGAAGGGACAGGGACAGGCTCTGCTCACTTGTGCCCTGGGATAGGACAAACGACAATGGATATAAGCCACAGCACAGGAGGTTCCACCTCAACATGAGGAAGAACTTCTTCACTGTGAGGGTCCCAGAGCACTGGAAGAGGCTGCCCAGAGAGGTTGTGGAGTCTCCTTTGGAGCCTTTCCAGCCCTGTCTGGATGTGTTCCTGTGTGACCTGTGCTGGATTCTATGGTCCTGCTCTGGCAGGGGTTTGGACTCCAAGATCTGCAGAGGTCTCTTCCAAGCCCTAACATACTGTGAGCCTGTGATTCAGCAATCTATACCTGTAAGCTGGGAAAGAAGACCACACATTAATATGCAAAGAAACACCAGAGCCACACATCTACTGAAATTCATTCAGTTTTGCTGACATGTTAGGCAATTGAAGACCATGGTAAACACACCATGGAGAGCCTTCTTGGTGCACTGCAGGTTTTACTCACAAGTGCAAGCAAAACCCACAGAGTATTTGTCATCTTTTCCTTTTATATGAAGCCAAATGCTAACTGCAATGCTCATCACTCCAAATAAAACAACTGTTTATATTTAAGCTGTTTATATTTAAGATCATTAGAGATCTGTCTGCATGGGCAGGAGAGAACATGAGCCAGCAGTGTGCCAGGTGGCCAAGAAGGCCAATGGCATCTTGGCCTGCATAAGAAATAGTGTGGCCAGCAGGAGCAGGGAAGTCATTGTGCCCTGTGCTCAGCACTGGTTAGGCCACACCTTGAGTCCTGTGTCCAGTTCTGGGCTCCTCAGTTTAGGAAAGATGTTGAGATGCTGGAAGGTGTCCAGAGAAGGGCAACAAGGCTGGGGAGGGGTCTGGAGCACAGCCCTGTGAGGAGAGGCTGAGGGAGCTGGGGTTGCTTAGCCTGGAGAAGAGGAGGCTCAGGGGAGACCTTCTTGCTCTCTCCAAATCCCTGAAGGGAGGTTGTAGGCAGGTGGGGGTTGGTCTCTTCTGCCAGGCAAGCAGCACCACAACAAGAGGACACAGTCTCAAGCTGTGCCAGGGGAGGTTTAGGCTGGAGGTGAGAAGAAAGTTCTTCCCAGAAAGAGCAATTGGCCATTGGAATGTGCTGCCCAGGGAGGTGGTGGAGTCACATTCCCTGGAGGTGCTCAAAAAAGGCTTGGATGTGGCACTTGGAGCCGTGGTTTAGTTGTCAGGAGGTGTTAGTTAATAGGTGATAGGTTGGACTTGATTCATGCCATGCTTCACTCATCTGATGAATATTTTCCTCACTGTGAAATAACTGCAGTTGGAGTCT
Organism: Colaptes auratus; assembly: GCA_015227895.2. Classification (NCBI taxonomy): domain Eukaryota; kingdom Metazoa; phylum Chordata; class Aves; order Piciformes; family Picidae; genus Colaptes; species Colaptes auratus. The sequence continues at coordinate 3,563,048 of CM037632.1, forward strand.
TCATCTTGTGGTAAATGAGAAATTTTTTAGGAGTTAAGAGTAATTAGCATTTTCAAATAAGAGCAATCAGAGACTGACAACCTCTGGCCATTCAAGCAGACTCGAGGATTTATTAAGGGGAGCAAGCTCTGCATTTCTCTGTCACCATTTGCTCTGTCTAGGATAGCAGGGCAGTGATCCTAACTGGCAGTGCCACTTAAATTAGCCACAAGAAAACTGCAAAGATCAGGGAGCACTGTGTCCAGTTCTGGAGCCCCTATCACAGGAAGGATCTGGAGGTGCTGGAAGGTGTCCAGAGAAGGGCTGCGAGGATGAGCAGAGGAATGGAGGTTGTTCAGTTTGGGGATGAGAAGTTCTGAGGAGACCTCACTGTGGCCTTGCTGTATCTGAAGGGAGCTACAAGAAAGCTGGGGAGGGACTTTTGAGGGTGTCAGGGAGTGATAGGACTGGGGAAAATGGATCCAAGCTAGAGGAGGGGAGATTTAGATTAGACATTGGGAAGAAGTTCTTCCCCTTGAGGGTGTTGAGACACTGGCACAGGTTGCCCAGGGTGTGGTGGAAGCCTCTTCCCTGGAGGTTTTAAGGAGCAGGATGGATGTGGCTCTGTGCAACATGATCCAGTGTGAGGTGCCCCTTGCCTGTTGCAGGGGAGTTGGAACTGGCTGATCCTTGAGGTCCCTTCCAAGCCTGACAGTTCTGTGACTCTGTGAATAATGTCTTCTCCTCCAGCTTTTTTTGTTACATGCCAGAAGTGCTGAGCACTTCACTTCTGAGGATGCTCTTGGAGACGTTAGCTAAGCTGTTGCCTGTTGCACGAGCCTGGCCACGCGCACTGTGGGCACTCTGTGGCTCGTGCCAGCATGCTGTGAGAGGACAGATACATTTTATTTTTGCTGCAGATTTTTCCTTACAGGCAGCCAGAAACGCTTCTTTGAGAAACTATCCATTTACTGTGACAGATATGCTGAACAAATACCAGTGACTTTTGTGCTTGGTAAGTACCACCTTCCCACAGGTGAGATTATTCCTCCAGCACTGCCTCTGTTCAGGCCTTTTGTCAATGCCTGTGCATGGGAGCGCTGCAGAGCTGATGGGCACATGGCAGAGTAGAGGCTGACATGAAAACTGTCAGCTTCAAACAGGGCTCCTGAAATCTGAGTTGCTTTCGACACAGTAACATTTATGCTCATGTTGTATATACACCAGCAAAAAGTACAGTTTGCATTATGTGTATATATCTATATATGTCTTTATCTATAGCTAATCTATATCTATTTAATGCCCACTAACATATTGTGCCTGATCTTTCAAAGCACTAAAACCACTCAAGGTTTACTGTAGTCTCTCTCTCCCTACCTCTCTCCATCTCTCTCCCTTTCTCTCTATCTACCTTTCTCTCTATCTACCTCTCTCTACCTATCTCTCTGCCTCTCTCTTTGTCTCTATCTATCTCTGTTTCTATCATCCCTATCTCTATCTCTATCTCTATCTCTATCTCTATCTCTATCTCTCTCTATCTCTATCTCTATCTCTATCTTTATCCCTACCTCTACCTCTACCTCTCTATCTCTATCTCTATCTCTACTCTACCTCTACCTCTACCTCTACCTCTACCTCTACCTCTACCTCTACCTCTATCTCTACCTCTATCTCTACCTCTATCTCTATCTCTATCTCTACCTCTACTCTACCTCTATCCCTATCTCCATCTCTATCACTATCTTTATCCCTACCTCTACCTCTATCTCTATCACTATCCTTATCCCTATCTCTATCTCTATCCCTATGTCTCTCTCTTTCTCCCTATCTCTATCTCTACCTCTACCTCTATCTCTATCACTATCCTTATCCCTATCTCTATCTCTATCCCTATCCCTATGTCTCTCTATCTCTATCTCTATCTCTATCTCTATCTCTATCTCTATCTCTACCTCTATCTCTATCACTATCCTTATCCCTATCTCTATCCCTATGTCTCTCTCTCTCTCCCTATCTCTATCCCTATCTCTCTCTCTCTCTCTATCTCTACCTCTATCTCTATCACTATCCTTATCCCTATATCTATCTCTATCTCTATATCCTAGTCTCTATCTCTATCTCTATCTCTATCTCTATCTCCATCTCCATCTCTCTCTCCATCTCTATCTCTCTCTCTTTAATGCCCACTAACAGTAACATATTGTGCCTGAACTTTCAAAGCACTAACTCCACTCAAGGTTTGCTAGGGAAGTGGAATTTTGGAAGTTCATGAGTAGGGATTAACCAGCTGGAATGGGCCATTAAGTTGCAGTGTCTATAAATAATTAGCATAGATTGCATCCTGGGCTTTGAGGTGACTCACTGCATTTCTCTGGGCCAATGTAGCAGCTTAGCCTGGGGAATACCACTCTGCAAACTTACCGCACAGAAGCATACCGAGAGCTCCTGACAGACGCTGCACTTTCTTTCTCTGTTTGCTTTCCTTTGTGGTTGGGTTTGTTTTCCTTCCAACCCTCAGGTTTCTACGTTACCCTGGTGGTGAACCGGTGGTGGAACCAGTTTGTGAACCTGCCATGGCCAGACAGGTTGATGCTGCTGATCTCCAGCTGCGTGCAGGGCAGAGATGAATACGGGCGCCTGCTGAGGAGGACGCTCATGCGCTACGTCAACCTAACCTCGCTGCTGATCTTCCGCTCCGTCAGCACAGCTGTGTACAAAAGGTTCCCCACCATGGACCATGTGGTAGGGGCAGGTACTGCAAGCCTTCTCCCCAGCCTTTCCTTTCCTTCAGTGGTGGGGGCACAGGAAGGGAGGGAGACAGACTCTGGAGCCAGGGCAGAGGAGGGCAAGGAAGCTGGGAAGGGCCTGGAGAAGAAATCTGATGAAGAGCAACTGCAGGAGCTGGGAGGTTAGTGTGAAAGAGAGCTGAGGAGGGGGGGGAGACAGAGAGGGAGGCTGCTACAGACCTCCTGGCTCTCTACAGCTACCTGAAAGGTTGGTGCTGGTCTCTTCTCACAGGTCATTGGTGATAGAACAAGAGGGAATGGCCTCAAGCTGCCACTGGGGAGGTTTAGACTGGACATCAGGACACATTTTTTCAGGGCAAGAGTGGTGAGGGCTTGGAATGTGCTGCCCAGGGAGGTGGTGGAGTCCCCAAGCCTGGCTGTGTTTGCAGGTGGTTTGGCTGTGGTGCTTGGGGCTATGGTTTAGGGGTGAGCCTTGTGGAGTAGGGTTCTGGGTTGGCCTTGGTGATCCTGAGGGTCTCTTCCAACCTGAATGTTTCTGTGATTCTGTGAAAACAATTATTTGGGGGATCACAGCCATAGGTACTCCTTTAGGGCAAGAATTTGGAGCAGATCAGCGCTCCCACCCAATGCAGTGTCACCTGCAAACTTAGTGAGGGTGCACTCAACCCCTTCATTCAATCACTGATAAAGGTATTAAACAAGACTGGACTATCAGTCTAGGTTGGGGACTGAGCCTTTGGAGACCAGGGAAGGGCAAAAGGACCTGGGGGTCCTGGTGGATGGAAGGTTCCAACCTGGTTTATTCTATTCTATTGTATTCTATTGTTGCCCATGAGCCAGCAATGTGCTCTTGTGGCCAGGAAGGCCAAGGCCATTCTGGGGTGGATTAGGAGGGCTGTGGTTAGTAGGTCCAGAGAGCTTCTCCTGCCCCTCTACTGTGTCCTGGTGAGGCCACATCTGGAATATTGTGTCCAGTTCTGGGCCTCTCAGTTCAAGAAGGACCTCAGGGAACTGCTTGAAAGAGTCCAGCACAGAGCCACAAAAATGATGAAGGCAGTGGAAGATCTTCCTCATGAGGAGAGCCTGAGGGAGCTGAGGGCTCTGGAGCTTGGAGAGGAGGAGACTGAGAGGTAACCTCATTGCTGTTGATCAATATGTGCACGGTGAGTGCCCAGAGGCTGGAGCCAGGCTCTGCTGGGTGCTGCCCAATGCCAGCACAAGGGGCAGTGGTGGAAGGTGAGGCAGAGGAAGTGCCATGGAAACAGGAGGAAAAATGTTGAGGCTATGACTTTGTCATGTGTATCAGAGTCTGGTCTCTGCAGGCACTTCACAAGTACAGCTCTGTTTCAATTAATTTTAAGCAGATTGCACATTTTAAGGCTAGTTATCTATTTTTACCACCTCAGCCCCAAGGGTTTTTTGTCTTTTTCCCTCTAAGTTTACAACCTCCCTTAAGTTTACTTCTTCAGGGATAAATATGCCAAGCTTTAAGTATGTCTTTGTGTCCTGTTTGTTGTGACACACCAAGTGTGATGACTGGGAGAAGCATCCAGTCATGTGAGACTTTACCTCTTTGTAAAGGACTGATCACTGGGTATTTAAAGCCAAGGAGTGATGCCATGCCTTCTAACTGGCTTGATCAGGCTCAGGGGTAAGACATCAGCACAGAAGGGCAACAAAGCTGGGGAGGGGTCTGGAGCACAGCCCTGTGAGGAGAGGCTGAGGGAGCTGGGGTTGCTTAGCCTGCAGAAGAGGAGGCTCAGGTTGAGACTTTCTTGCTCTCTACAACTCCCTGAAGGGAGGTTGCAGCCAGGTGGGGGTTGGTCTCTTCTCCCAGGCACCCAGCACCTGAACAAGAGGACACAGTCTCAAGCTGCACCAGGAGAGGTTCAGGCTGGACGTTAGGAAGAAGTTCTTCACAGAGAGCTTGGCCATTGGAATGTGCTGCCCAGGGAGGTGGTGGAGTCACCATCACTGGAGGTGTTTAAGAAGAGCCTGGCTGAGGCACTTGGTGCCATGGTTTAGTTGATGAGATGGGGTTGGATGATAGGTTGGACTGGATGATCTCAATGGTCTTTTCCAACCTGTTCTATTCTATTCTATTCTATTCTATTCTATTCTATTCTTTAATTATTATTATTTGTTCGCGCAGAGATCTGAGGATCTCCTTCAATAGGAGAAGTCATAAATTTGTTTGGTTTTGTTGGTGTTTTTTGTTTGTTTTACTGAGTGTATTGCACTTCTTAAAATGATTCCTTTGGCAGAGATCAGTAAGCAAAGTTGCTGCAAGCTAAGAAATGAAGTGTGCATATATACAGTGATAGGACTGGGGGGAATGGAGCCAAACTAGAAGTGGGTAGATTCAGATTGGATGTTAGGAAGAAGTTCTTCCCCATGAGGGTGGTGAGAGCCTGGCACAGGTTGCCCAGAGAGGTGGTGGAAGCCTCATGGCTGGAGGTTTTGAAGGCCAGGCTGGATGTGGCTGTGAGCACCCTGCTGCAGTGTGAGGTGTCCCTGCCATGGCCAGGGGCTTGGAACTGGCTGAGCCTTGAGGTCCCTTCCAGCCCTGACAATTCTTGATTCTGTGATTCTCTATGCACAAAATACAGAGTGCACTGACCTTACCCCAGAAAAGGCATGCTGGATTCAGTCAGATCCAGTTCCCTGTGCTGTTCAACAAAACTGTTTACCTGAGCCTCTGAAAGGTCAAGGAAGCTTCTGTTACTCTCCCCAGCAATCTGCTTCTAATATGCACTGGAAAATTACAACACTTCCATCAGGCTAATCCAGCTCTGCCTCCCTACTGCTAAGGACAATCTGTTCCAAATGAGAGAAAATATCACAGCATTGTACTAAAACTGCAGACTGGAAAACAAGTACAGCATACAGAATTAACCAGGTTGGAAAAGACCTTGGAGATCATCCAGTCCAACCTATCACCTATCAACCTATCATCAACTAAACCATGGCACCAAGTGCCTCATCCAGGCTCTTCTTAAACACCTCCAGGGATGGTGACTCCACCACCTCCCTGGGCAGCACATCCCAATGGCCAATCTGTCTGGGAAGAATTTCTTCCTAACATCCAGGCTGATCCTCCCCTGGTGCAGCTTGAGTGCTTTGTTTTGCTTTTTTTTAACAGTGAAAAGTGTTCTACTCTAAACTGTATCACTGAGTATTGGTCATGTAGTCAGCACTGTGGATTTCAGTATTTGTTCTGTAGGCTTCAATACATATTGCACAGAATCACAGAAAACACCCAGTTGGAAGGGATCTCAAAGCTCATCCAGTCCAACCTTAACCCAGTTTGGGGTGAGTCCTAAGGCATGTCCCTAAGCACCAGCTCCACAGGCTGCTTAAACACCTCCAGGCATGGCGAGTCCAGCACTGCCCTGGCCAGACCATTGTAGTGTTGGAGAGCCCTCTCTGGGAAGAAATATTTCCTATCATCCAGGCTGAACTTCCTCTGATGCAGCTTAAAACCATTTCCTCTGGTCCTGTTGCTTGACACCAAGGAGAAGAGGCTGCCCTCTCCTCACTCCAACCTCCCTTCAGGGAGCTGTAGAGAGCAGTGAGGTCTCCTCTCAGCCTTCTCTTCTCCAGACTGACCAACCCCAGCTCCCTCAGATGCTCCTTGCAGGCCAGGTGCTTCAGACCCTTCTCCAGCCTCGTTGCCCTACCCTGGACCTGCTCCAGCCCCTCAATGTCCTTCTTGTGGTGAGGGGCCCAGAATTGAACAGAGTGCTTGAGGTGTGACCTCAGCAGTGCTGAGCACAGGGGGATGATCACCTCCCAGTTCCTGCTGGCCACCCTGTTTCTAATCCAAGCCAGGATGCCATTGGCTTTCTTGGCCACCTGGGGAAACTGAATTGTGCCACAGAATTTTTGTGGGTGCAGCACTGAGCACTTGAGGGTGTAGTTTGCTTTTACTAACATCCAGGGATTAAGACAGGACTCTGCAATTATCTCCTCCCTAGCTCCCTATGGCATTACATATCAGACTGTATTGCAGTGCAGCACTCAACATGAACATGAGCAGCAGAATCTAATACTTAGAGCACAGCCATCCCTGGAACAGCTTGTGCCCAATTTGTTGTTTTGCTATCAGACTGGGAACTGCCATGGTGTACCTCTTGCCATGCAGTTCTCTTTCCAGCAAATGAACTGCTTGAATTCATGGATTTAAAATCTGAGAGCAGTGTCATGGGAGTCTCACACAATCACAGAATGTTAGGGGCTGGAAGGGACCTCCAAAGCTCATCCAGTCCAACCCCCTCTCCCAGAGCAGCATCACCTAGAGCAGATCACACAGGAACACATCCAGGCAGGTCTGGAATATCTCCAGAGAGGGAGACTCCACAACCCTCCTGGGCAGCCTGTTCCAACCTAGTCTGACTCACCCACACCACAAGGCACAGAAGCTTGCTCACAACATCCTTTGTCATGGTGCAATTTCTGCCTGAGCTACGATACCTTCTAGGAATATTGCTAGTCCTGATGTAACATTGATCTGGGTGTAATGGAGAGCACACTGCATCCTGCCTGAGCTGACATTCACAAGGGTGAACTCACCATTGAATAAGGAAATAATCAGGGGGTTGCAGCACCTCTGCTACAAGGACAAGAGGACACAGTCTCAAGCTGCACCAGGGGAAGTTTAGGCTGGAGGTGGGGAGAAAGCTCTTCACCCCAGAGAGTCATTCGCCATTAAGGATGTGCTGCCCAGGGAGGTGGTGGAGTCACCATCCCTGGAGGTGTTCAAGAAAGGATTGGATGTGGCACTTGGTGCCATGGTCTAGTCATGGGGTCTGTGGTGACAGGTTGGACTCGATGATCTTCGAGGTCTCTTCCAACCTTGGTCATACTGTGATACTGTGACAGGCTGAGGAGCTGGGGCTGTTCAGCCTGGAGAAGAGGAGGCTCTGGGGAGACCTAATAGCAAGCAGCCTGAAGGGGACATCTCAACATCTTTCTTGAATTGAGGGGCCCAGAAATGGACACAGGACTCAAGGTGTGGCCTAACCAGTGCTGAGCACAGGGCAGAATGACTTCCCTGCTCCTGCTGGCCACGCTGCTCCTGATGCAGGCCAGGATGCCATTGGCCTTCCAGGCCAAGACTGATCCTGTTTAACAAATCTCCTTTTACCTTATGCACATTTTTATACAAAATACAACTGACTTTGTGTGCATTTAAACTATTTTGCTGCTTCATGTAGCTCTAGCAATGTATGGCCAATATAGCAATGTGTAGCAATAATGGGCCAATCCTTAGTTATTAGCTAGAGACTGGAAAACAAAATCCTGTCTATTCTCAGTTCCCTAATGGAATTCTCAGTACTCAAACTGTAATTGACTGTCTGAGCAACTTGGTTTGCATTCCTGTGTGGACTCCCCTGGGTGATGCTGCTCTGGCAGGGGGGTTGGACTGGATGAGCTCTGCAGGTCCCTTCCAGCCTCTAACATTCTGTGATGATTTGGGGGCTGCCAGGTTATTTTGTCCTTTTTCAGCCCTACTGTCAACAGAACAAAAGAAACCTTAATACCCATCCTGGTGGGTGACACACACCTGAGCAAAAAAAAAACCTAACATCCTCTAAACATGAATATTGCTTAAATCCCAGAAAATCCAGAATTTGAACAAAATAAAATGTGCCATTGCCTGCCATGAATTTTCTGAGGTTGTTTTTAATCAGAGGCTGGGTGGAAGGAGGACAGCAGAGCAGAGCTTGCCTAACCTAAGAGAGAGAAGTGTTGCTCCAAAAACTAAGCCACTCCCATGCCAGCCCCAGGCAGCAAGCTGCTCTGATGCAGGTTTTCTCACACATAGCCCTGGCTCCTCTGCTACCTGACCTTGGACTTGCTTGCAGCAGGTGAAAGCAGGGCTTCACAAGGCCAGGGGAACTCTGCAGGAAATTAACACCTTCCCAGCACCCCAGCAAGCTGAATTGCCAGGCAGAGAGCAGCTTCAGCCTGCAGCCCCCCAGCAGGTCAGCTGGCCTCATGTCTCACTAGCAGTGGGATTTCAGAGACTCATAGAATCAACCAGGTTGGACCTCGGAGATCATCAAGACCTCATCCAACCACCTTCATCAAGACCAACCCACCCAACACCTGACTACTAAACCATGGCACCAAGTGCCACGTCCAATCCCTTCTTGAACACCTCCAGGGATGGTGACTCCACCACCTCCCTGGGCAGCACATCCCAATGGACAACTACTCTTTCTGGGAAGAGCTTTCCCATCACCTCCAGCCTAAACTTCCCCTGGCACAGCTTGAGACTGTGTCCTCTTGTTCTGGTGCTGGGTGCCTGGGAGAAGAGACCAACCCCCACCTGGCTACAACCTCCCTTCAGGGAGTTGTAGAGATCAAGAAGGTCTCCCCTGAGCCTCCTCTTCTCCAGGCTAAGCAAGCCCAGCTCCCTCAGCCTCTCCTCACAGGGCTGTGCTCCAGACCCCTCCCCAGCCTCGTTGCCCTTCTCTGGACACGTTCAAGCATCTCAATATCCTTCTTAAATTGAGGAGCCCAGACCTGGACACAGGACTCAAGGTTCAGAGCATGATTCCTCTTCTATCTCTTTGCAAGCCTTCATAACTCCAAAGAAAACATGAAACACAATCTGGCAGGCAAGTGTTGTGCTGGCAGAAGGCATGCTCTCTGCTGAGCTCTGTCTCATGCATGCACTTGCAGCCTCTGTTGCTTGCTTGTTGCTTTGCAGATTTACCAAAGAATTATCAGAATCAGGTAAGTGGCCTTACAACATATGTTGTGATGCTGCTAAGAGCTGTCATTGCTGAAAGGTGATTGTTTCTTGACTGGTATATCCAGTTCCTTCTTTTTCCAAAATGGAGAATGTGAAACTAGAGAGCAGGCTGTACAGTCCCCAGGGTGTGTCTGCAGCCTGCTAGTGGTCACACAGAACACAGGAATAGCTGTGGGCCAGTGGGATCCTGGGCTCCATCAAGAAGTGTGTCCAGCAGGTCCAGGTCCTTCCTTCTCCCCCTCTGCTCTGCCCTGCTGAGACCACACCTGCAATCCTGTGTCCAGTTCTGGGCTCCCCAGTTCCAGAGAGACAGAGACCTGCTGGAGAGAGGCCAAGGCAGAGCCAGGAGGATGCTTAGGGGGACTTGAGCATCTCCCCTGGGAAGAGAGACTGAGAGGCCTGGGGCTGTTGAGTCTGGAGAAGAGAAGGATGAGAGGGGATCTGATCAGTGTCTATCAATAGCTGAGGGGTAGAGGGTAAGTGGAGGGGGCCAAGATCTCTTCAGTGGTGCACAGGAATGAGCCAAGGAACAATGGAGACAAACAGAGAAGGTTTCAGCTCAACATGAGGAGAAACTTCTTTGCAGTGAAGGTGACAGAGCCCTGGAGCAGGCTGCCCAGAGAGGTTGTGGAGTCTCCTTCTCTGGAGATATTCCAGACCTGCCTGGATGTGTTGCTGTGTGATCTGCTCTAGGTGCTCCTGCTCTGGCAGGAGGGGTGGACTGGATGAGCTTTTGAGGTCCCTTCCAGCCCCTAACACTCTGTGATTCTGTGATCACGTAACCAAGACTAAAACACATTCAGAATTTCTCAATCCCAGCAGCACTGCGAGTCCAGAATAAACTGTTTCTCTTTTTGGTGGTGGTGGTCAAACAGGTTTTATGACAAGATATGAAAGAAAACTTTTTGATGACCTTAAGTCTCCCCACCTGAAATACTGGGTTCCATTTGTGTGGTTTGGGAACCTGGCATCAAAGGCACGGAAAGAGGGAAGGATTCGCGACAGCGTCGACCTGCAGACCCTGATGAACGTAAGTAGGAAGCAAAAAATCATCTGAAGAAAGCTAAACTGAAATTGCTGCATGGGAGCCTTTCATTTGCAGAATCTGGGCCAGAAAAATCCTCACCATCAATACAGCCTGGGGGTGAGGTGTTAGAAAGCAGCCCTGAGGAAAAGGACCTGGAGGTGCTGATGGGTGAGAAGCTGGACGTGAGCAGGCAGTGTGAGCTTGCAGCACAGGCAGCCAGTGGCAGCCTGGGCTGCATCCAAAGATGTGTGGCCAGCAGAGCCAGAGAGCTCATCTGGAGTGTTGTGTACTCAATACAGGAAGGACATGGACCTGATGGAGCAGGCCCAGAGGAGGGCCACAAAAATGATCAGGGGGGTTGAGCACCTCTGCTACAAGGAGAGGCTGAGGGAGCTGGGGGCGTTCAGCCTGGAGAAGAGGAGGCTCTGGGGAGACCTAATAGCAGCCTGCCAGTACCTGAGCAGGGCTACAAGAAGGATGGAGAGAGACTGTTTGCAAAGGCCTGCAGGGACAGGATGAGGGCCAATGGCTTCAAACTAGAGCAGAGCAGATTTAGATTGGATGTTAGGAACAGGTTCTTTACCGTGGGGGTAGTGGAACACTGGAACAGGTTGCCCAGGGAGGTAGTTGAGGCTCCTTCCCTGGAGATACTCAAGGTGAGGCTAGACAGTGCTCTGGGCGAGCTGATCTAGTTGGGGATGTCCCTGCTGACTGCAGAGGTGGTTGGACTGGATGACCTTTGGAGATTCCTTCCAACCCAGACCATCCTAGGATTCTATGATTTCATGTGCACAGCTCTCCCGTGTCATCCAAACAATCTTACTCAGGATTTCTACCACTTGTCTCTGTGCACCAATATCCACTCAAGCACACACAGCAGTGTGCTGGGTTTGTATTTGTATGACTGTGGAAGGGTTGACTGAAGCAACAGATTGCTGAGTTAAAAAGTTATTGTAACCTCACTGTAAACTCACAGAATCACAGAAACATTCAGGTTGGAAAAGAGCCTCAGGATCACCAAGGCCAACCCAGAACCCTACTCTGCAGGGGCCACCCCTAAACCACAGCCCCGAGCACCGCAGCCAAACCACCTGCAAACACAGCCAGGCTTGGGGACTCCACCACCTCCCTGGGCAGCACATTCCAGTGCTGAATGTCTGTTTCATTGCTGCAGGGGAGAAGAAGAGAATTATTTGATGCTTTAAAGAGTTTAATATCTATTTCAGGGAAAATTATTTTCCTGAATATTTAATTAAGAGGTTAAACTGTTTGTGTTTGGGGTTTTTTTTTCATGATGTAATAATCTTTCATGTTCACTGGACTGCATATAAGGATAATTGGTGAGGAGATATATAGTGTACCAAGAATTGGTAGGATGTTAGGAAGAAATTCTTCACCATGAGGGTGGTGAGGCACTGGAACATGTTGCCCATGGTGTAAGCCTCATCCCTGGAGGTTTTCAAGGTCAGGCTGGATGTGGCTCTGGGCAACCTGCTGTAGTGTGAGGTGTCCCTGCCCATGGCAGGGACATGATAATCCTTGAGGTCCCTTCCAACCCTAACAATTCTGTGATTCTAAGAATTCCAATTCTGTGAACCATCTTGATATTCAAATTGTTTAGACTGAGAGGGGATCTGATCAATGTCTATCAATAGCTGAGGGCTGGGGGTCAAGGGGAGGGGGCCAAGCTCTTTTGGGTGGTGCACAGCAATAAGCCAAGGAGCAATGGAGACAAACTTGAACAGAGAAGGTTTCAGCTCAGCATGAGGAGAAACTTCTTTGCAGTGAGGGTGGCAGAGCCCTGGAGCAGGCTGCCCAGAGAGGTTGTGGAGTCTCCTTTTCTGGAGACTTTCCAACCCCACCTGGGTGCATTCATAGTATCATAGTATCAGTCAGGGTTGGAAGGGACCACAAGGATCATCTAGTTCCAACCCCCCTGCCATGGGCAAGGACACATTCCTGTGTGGTCTACCCTGGGTGATGCTTTTCTGGCAGGGGGTTGGACTGGATGATCTCTGGAGGTCCCTTCCAACCTCTAATGTTCTGTGGTTCTGTGAAATGTGACAGGGGAATGCTTGGTATAGTCATGCTCTCAATTTCTGTATACTACACTTTCATGTTTCTCTGTGTTTTATATGTGCATAAAATATTCATGATTTAGAGTTGAACTCCAGGCAGTTTTAATTTGTTGGGCTTTGTCTTTTGTTTTCTCTTCTTTTATCTTCTTTTTTCTTCTCATTCTTCTCTTCTCTTCTCTTCTCTTCTCTCTTCTCTTCTCTTCTCTTCTCTTCTCTTCTCTTCTCTTCTCTTCTCCTTCTCTCTCTCTTCTTCTCTTCTCTTCTCTTCTCTTCTCTTCTCTTCTCTTCTCTTCTCTTCTCTTCTCTTCTCTTCTCTTCTCTTCTCTCTTCTTTCTCTTCTCTTCTAGGAGATGAATAAGTACCGGTCCTGGTGTAGTCTTTTGTTTGGTTATGACTGGGTTGGAATTCCACTGGTCTATACCCAGGTACTGAGCTTTTATCCTTTACAAAATTCAAAATACTATTTCCATTCAAAGGGAGCTTGGTGTAAAACATCCATAGACTCAACCAGAGTTTCCAGAGGGATTGGACCAGAGTTTCCAACACTTGTTGACTCCCGTGGGATCAGGGAGGCCTGGTTAACTAAGTCACACTTAATGTGGAGAAGTTTTGAAGCCCTTGCATAAGCTGGGAGAGGAGTGGGAAACACTCAAATGTTTCTCTTTTCCCTGTGTCTTCTTCCTGCCATAATTATTCCTATTTGCAATATTTCCCTATCCATTTGCAAATTACATAGCAAAAGGTGGAGAGCAAGTTCTGCATGGGACAGCAATGTGCCCTGGTGACCAAGAAGGCCAATGGGATCCTGGACTGCATTCAGAGGAGTGTGTCCAGCAGATCCAGGAGGTTCTCCTCCCCCTCTACTCTGCCCTAGTCAGGCCCCACCTGGAATATTGCATCCAGTTCAGGGCTCCCCAGTTCAAGAGGGACAGGGATCTGCTGGAGAGAGTCCAAGGGAGGGCTACAAGGATGCTGAAGGGGACTGCAGCACTGCCTGGGGAGGAGAGGCTGAGAGCCCTGGGGCTGTTTAGTCTGGAGAGGAGAAGACTGAGAGGGATCTGATCAATGTCTATCAATAGCAGAGGGCTGGGGCTCAGGAAGGAAGGGACAGGGACAGGCTCTGCTCACTTGTGCCCTGGGATAGGACAAGGGGCAATGGATGGAAACTCCAGCACAGGAGGTTCCACCTCAACATGAGAAGGAACTTCCTTACTGTAAGGGTCCCAGAGCACTGGAAGAGGCTGCCCAGAGAGGTTGTGGAATCTCCTTCTCTGGAGCCTTTCCAGCCCCATGTGGATGTGTTCCTGTGTGACCTGTGCTGGATTCTATGGTCCTGCTCTGGCAGGGGGGCTTGGATCTCCAGAGGTTCCTTCCGACCCCTAACATCCTGTGAAAGGGCAGGCAGAGGCCTTTGAGCATGTGCTCCTTTCTGCATCAGACCATGTCATTGCATGATTTCAACAAAGCTTTGTTCTTTGCAGGTCGTTACTCTTGCAGTCTATACTTTCTTCTTTGCCTGCCTGATCGGGGCGCCAGTTCTTGGACACTGACCAAGGCTATCAGGGACACGACTTGGACATTTACATTCCAATCTTCACGCTGCTACAGTTCTTCTTCTATGCAGGATGGCTCAAGGTAAGGGAGCTTTCTGGGAAGGTCACAGGGGAAGCCTCTCTGGGTGAAGATGTCAGAGCTGGAGTCAAGGTGTCAGATTTGTGGCACATGGTAAAATCACCAAAGGGGGTACTGGTTGACACAGCTGAACACGAGCCAGCAGTGTGCCCAGGTGGCCAAGAAGGCCAATGGCATCCTGGCCTGCATCAGGAACAGTGTGGCCAGCAGGAGCAGGGAAGTCATTCTGCCCTGGACTCAGCACTGCTTAGGCCACACCTTGAGTCCTGTGTCCAGGTCTGGGCTCCTCAATTTAAGAAGGACATTGAGACACTGGAAGAGAAGGGCAACAAAGCTGGGGAGGGGTCTGGAGCACAGCCCTGTGAGGAGGGGCTGAGGGAGCTGGGGTTGCTTAGCCTGGAGAAGAGGAGGCTCAGGGGAGACCTTCTTGCTCTCTACAGCTCCCTGAAGGGAGGTTGTAGCCAGGTGGGGGTTGGTCTCTTCTCCCAGGCACCCAGCACCAGAACAAGAGGACACAGTCTCAAGCTGTGCCAGGGGAGGGTTTAGGCTGGAGGTGAGGAGAAAGTTCTTCCCAGAAAGAGCAATTGGCCATTGGAATGTGCTGCCCAGGGAGGTGCTGGAGTCCCCATCCCTGGAGGTGTTCAAAATAGGATTGGATGTGGCAGTTGGAGCCATGGCTTAGTTAGTCCTGAGGTGTTGGGTGATAGGTTGGTCTTGATGATCTCTGAGGTCTTTTCCAGCCTGATTGATTCTATGATTCTAATGGAGCTACAGCGAAAGTGAAGTCAGCTCCAAGAGCCCTGTGGCTGCAAAGAGACATCACACAACACATACAGGCTCTGGCTTGTGGTCCCTTCCAACCCTGACTGATGCAATGACACTATGACATTTATAATTCCACCTGACAGACCTTACAGTAAGAAATGTTCAGGAACCTGGAAGAGTTTGAGTAGGACCAGTGCAGCCACCGTTCCCAGAGGGAGCATTGCTCCAGCAAAGTCAGGTACCAGGACTTGGGCTGTAAAATGACAGATGGAAGATATAAACAAACCCTTTCTCCCACTCAGCTGTGTGATGGGAATATATGGCTGCAGACCTGGCATGGGCTGAAAGACACTGAATCATAGCTTCTTCTTATGAGCAAACCCAGCCTTTAGTACTGGCCATTAACTTAATCAGGTGTAAGCAATTAAGCCATCTCCAGTTCCAGAGGGCCATCAAAGAGTGACAGCCAGCACTGGCTGCAACCCCAATGCATACAAATGTTCATTCAAATAAAGAGTTATAGAGGGAACTGGATACTATCCATCACCTCCTGATGCCAGCTAAGGTAACATATCATCACTGATCTGAGACTTGAGTAATTAAGCCACAACCCTCCTGGTAGTTCTCTCCTCTACAGCGATTGTCAAGGCAGAGTAACTGGGGGAAAAAGTTTCACATAAAAAGCAAATTAGTACATGAGGCTCTACATAGAATCATGGCTCATCATAGAATCATGAGGAGAGGCTGAGGGAGCTGGGATTGTTTAGCCTGGAGAAGAGAAGGATCAGAGGTGACCTCATTGCCCTCTACAACTACCTGAAGGGTGGTTGTAGACAGGAGGGGGTTGGTCTCTTCTCCCAGGCAACCAGCACCAGAACAAGGGGACACAGTCTCAAGCTGTGCCAGGGGAGGTTTAGACTCGAGGTGAGGAGGAAGTTCTTCACTGAGCGAGTCATTCGTCATTGGAATGGGCTGCCCAGGGAGGTGGTGGAGTCGCCGTCCCTGGAGGTGTTTCAAGGGGAGATTGGACGTGGCACTTGGTGCCATGGTCTAGTTGTGAGGTCTGTTGGGACAGGTTGGACTTGATGATCCTTGGGGTCTCTTCCAACCTTGGTTATACTGTGATACTGTGATACTGTGAATTGTTAGGGTTGGAAGGGACCTCAAGGATCAGCCAGTTCCAACCCCCTCCTGCCATGGGGCAGGGACACATCACACTACAGCAGGTTGCTCACAGCCACATCCAGCCTGGCCTGAAAAACCTCCAGGGATGAGGCTTCCACCACCTCCCTGGGCAACCTGTGCCAGGCTCTCATCACCCTCATGGGGAACAACTTCTTCCTAACAGCCAATCTGAATCTCCCCATTTCTAGTTTTGCTCCATTCCCCCCAGTCCTATCACTCCCTGGCACCCTAAAAAGTCCCTCCCCAGCTTTCTTGTAGCCCCCCTTCAGATGCTGGAAGGCCACAATGAGGTCTCCTCAGAGCCTTCTCTTCTCCAGACTGCACAACCTCAACTCCCTCAGTCTGTCCTCATAAGAGAGCAGCTCCAGCCCCCTGCTCATCCTCATGGCCTTTCTCTGGACACCTTCCAGCACCTCCAGATCTTTCCTGTAATAGAGGCTCCTGAACTGGACACAGTGCTCCAGCTGGGGTCTCAGCAGAGTGCAATAGAGGGGCAGAATCACCTCCCACCTGCATTAAGATTTCCTTTGGGGCTTATTAACCATGGCTGGAACCTTAGAGGTAACTTTTCTCTTAGAACATAAATTGGCCATCCAATTTCTCTTAGAACATAAACTGCATGAAATTGGCCAGTTTTAGAGCCTCCTTCCTACAGCCAGCTCCAGAGGGTAGAGTGGAGAAGGCATCACACCAAGGATCACAGGGGAAAGTAAGGTGACTGCAGTCCTGTGTCATAGGAAATTGACAGGGGGGGAGGAGGAGGAAGGGACCAGATTGGAGCAGAAAGGGAGAGAGAAGGGAAGCCAATGTGGTGGAGGGAGCATGCTGCTCCTGCAGAAATGTGAGGCTTTATCTCTAGGCAATGCCTTCCAGGGCAGGAAACAGAAGTGGCAATGAGTGAGGACTGCCTGAATGAAGCACTTTGCAGACTCACAGGAAGTCAGGGGTTGGAAGGGACCCAAAAAGATCATCGAGTCCAACCCCCTGCCAGAGCAGGACCATACAATCTATCTCAGGTCACAGAGGAACACATCCAGACAGGCCTTGAAAGTCTCCAGAGAAGGAGACTCCCCAGCCTCTCTGGGTTACAGTCACCAAACCATGAGCTGCTTCTCTTCACCACCCAGCTACTGCCCCTGGGCAGGGTGTGGTTTGTCCTTCATCAGCAACCAAGCTTTTAGTAGCATCTCTTTCAGGGCCTCCAGCCAACTCCTGGTTGCAGCAGGATGCCATAACAAGTGAAAAATCTTCTGCATAGGGAAATGAAAGGGGAGGAGAAGCAGCTTTTTAAAAGTAAATTAAATATGGACAGGGCTCCTTGGGGCCGGAGCTTGGCCTGAACCCACACGGCCCTCAACTCAGGATATTTCTGTCTTGAAGATTACAGCCAGCTTCCTGCTGAGTGTGTTGGGCTTTGGCTGCCAGGCCTGCAGAAGGGACCTTGAGCTGCTGAATTCCAGTAACTTGGCAACTCTTCAGACATGATGGCTAAGCTGAGCTCATGCCTTGGCCTCGGGCCTGCTTTGTTACACCTACACTCCAGGGGCAAAGTTTCACATCCCATGAGACGCTTCTGAATCCTGGCTTTCTTTAGAGGGATAGGTAAACCATCCAAATACAGGTTGTAGTTGTTCTGCACTACATTCCTTTCTGGAGAATAAAGGTGTGTCTCATGCCAGGACCTGGTCAGGCAAGCAAAAGACCACCACTGATGTTTCATCTGTTGCAGTTTTGGGTGGTAGGTTGGACTCGATGATCTCGAAGGTATTTTCCAACCTGGTTTATCCTATCCTATCCTATCCTATCCTATCCTATTCTATTCTATTCTATTCTATTCTATTCTATTCTATTCTATTCCACTCCACTCCACTCCACTCCACTCCACTCCACTCCACTCCACTCCACTCCACTCCACTCCACTCCATTCTGTGCTGCTCAGTTTTTCCCCCTCATGTGGCAGGTTTTGCAGTGGGTTTCAGATGCCAGTCCCCAGGTTTACACTGAGCTGATCCTGTGTCTTCCCTAGAGAGCCACAACAGAGTCTGCACTCTGTCTCGTTCCCTGTTGCAGCACTTCTGTAGCTATAACCAAAACCTGATGCCTAAAAATAGGTCAGCAAGTGAGAGCAGAGGTGTCACAGGATCACAGGATGTTAGGGGATGGAAGGGACCTCAGGAGATCATCAAGTCCAGCCCCCTTTGTCACAGGATGACAGGATGTTGGGGGTTGGAAGAGACCTCTGGAAATCTCCCAGTCCAACCCCCTGCCAGAGCAGGAGCATAGAATCCAGCACAGGTCACACAGGAACACATCCAGACAGGGCTGCCAAGGCTCCAGGGAAGGAGACTCCACAACCTCTCTGGGCAGCCTGCTCCAGGGCTCTGTGACCCTCACAGTGAAGAAGTTCCTCCTCATGTTGAGGTGGAACTTCCTGTGCTGGAGTTTCCATCCATTGCCCCTTGTCCTATCCCAGAGCACAAGTGAGCAGAGCCTGTCCCTGTCCCTTCCTTCCTGATCCCCAGCCCTCAGCTATTGATAGACATTGATTAGAGCCCTTCTCAGTCTTCTCCAGACTGAACAGCCCCAGGGCTCTCAGCCTTTCCTCATGAGGCATTTGTTCACAAATGTTTTACAGCAGCTGCTGTTTGCATCGTGATTTTCACACACTGTGGCATATTAAAAGTCTATTAAAAGCCTTATTTTATAGGCTGGACTTGATGATCTCTGAGGTCTTTTCCAACCTTATTGATTCTATGATTCCAAAGCCAGGAAAGATGTCCCTGGGAGTCAACTGCAAAGGTTGATCACTGTAGACAGAGCATTTTTGGGGTGAGAAATTCTCTTTTGTCTCTGCCTTCAGCACCTCTGGAAGCTTCATCCCTTGTAAACAATCAGAAATTGTCTTTATTACATTTAGATTGGATATTAGGGGATAAATTCTTTGCTGCAAGAGTGCTCAGGGACAGGAACAGGCTGCCCAGGGAGACAGCAGAGTCCCCATCCCTGAAGGGGATATACATCAGTCAAAGACAGCAGTAAGGATAGGTCCTGACTATCTTATGTGGCAATTACTGTGGCTCAGACATGTCTCAGCTGCCAGCAGACCAGCACCAACAACCATGACTGACAGCACCAAGGAGACAGGGAACTATGAATGTAGAGGGAAAGCAAGCTGTTCCTGTGCTAGGCTGGCAAAACCATCACAGAATACAGAATGAACCAGGTTGGAAAAGACCTTCAAGATCATCCAGTCCAACCTATCAGCCAACACCATCTCATCAACTAAACCATGGCACTGAGTGCTTCATTCAGTCTCTTTTTAAACCCTTCCAGGGATGGTGACTCTACCACCTCCCTGGGCAGCACATTCCAATGGCCAATCTCTCTTCCTGGAAAGAATTTCTTCCTCACATCCAGCCTAAACCTCCCCTGGCACAGCTTGAGACTGTGTCCTCTTGTTCTGGTGCTGGTTGCCTGGGAGAAGAGACCAACCCCCACCTGGCTACAATCTCCCTTCAGGGAGTTGGAGAGAGCAAGAAGGTCTCCCCTGAGCCTCCTCTTCTCCAGGCTAAGCAACCCCAGCTCCCTCAGCCTCTCTTCACAGGGCTGTGCTCCAGACCCCTCCCCAGGAGCTCAAGCTATGATTGCAAGTGACAGGCAGGGAGAGAAAGATAAAAATCCAGTCCAATTTGTCTCTGCAGCAGCAGTCCTGACACAGCATGCCAACCTCTCTTCTGCCTCTCATTTTCCTCTCAGGTGGCTGAACAACTTATTAACCCATTTGGAGAAGATGATGATGATTTTGAAACCAACTGGTGCATCGACAGGAATTTACAGGTTGCTGTTGTGATGTCTACTTCTAGCTTTGCTCTGCTACATTTCTTCCTTGTTTCTTGAACTGAGCTACTAATAGTGGGCAAATAGGTGTCAATGAAACAAATACTTGCACTGAAGGAGTACCTATGGCTGTGAACCCCAAATATTGTTTTCACAGAATCACAGAAACATTCAGGTTGGAAAAGAGCCTCAGGATCACCAAGGCCAACCCAGAACCCTACTCTGCAAGGCTCAGCCCTAAACCACAGCCCCAAGCCCCACAGCCAAACCACCTGCAAACACAGCCAGGCTTGGGGACTCTACCACCTCCCTGGGCAGCACATTCCAAGCCCTCACCACTCTTGCCTGAAAAAAAGGTTTCCTAATGTCCAGTCCAAACCTCCCCAGTGGCAGCTCGTGGCCATTCCCACTTCTTCTATCACTAATTACCTGTAAGCAGAGACCAGCACCAACCTCTCCACAACCTCTCTTTTCATTGAGTTGTAGAGAGCCAGGAGGTCTCCCCTCAGCCTCCTCTCTTTCACACTAACCATCCCCAGCTCCTTCAGTTGCTCTTCATCAGATTTCTTCTCCAGGCCCTTCCCAGCTTCCTTGCCCTCCTCTGCCCTGGCTCCAGCACCTCCACATCTCTCTTGTACTGAGGTGCCCAAACCTGGACACAGTACTTGAGCTGTGGCCTCCCCAGAGCTGAGTGCCAGGGGACAATCCCCTCCCTGCTCCTGCTGGACACAGCATTTCTAATGCCAGCCAGGATGCCACTGGCTTTCTTGGCCACCTGGGCACACTGCTGGTATTTATGATGCCTGGCTAAACATGCAAACAGCTGACCTCAAACCTCTGTCTGAAGGGGGCCTACAGGAAAGCTGGTGAGGGAATTTTGAGGGTGTCAGGGAGGGATAGGACTGGGGGGAATGGATCCAAGCTAGAGGAGGGGAGATTCAGACTAGATGTTAGGAAGAAGTTCTTCCCCATGAGGGTGGTGAGAGCCTGGCACAGGTTGCCCAGGGAGGTGGTGGAAGCCTCCTGCCTGGAGGTGTTTGCAGCCAGGCTGGATGTGGCTGTGAGCAACCTGCTGCAGTGTGAGGTGTCCATGCCCCTGGCAGGGGAGGGGTTGGAACTGGCTGAGCCTTGAGGTCCCTTCCAAGCCTAACAGTTCCATGATTCTCTGATCTAACACACTGTACTGTGCTTAAAGTGACCTGCTTTATGCCCCGTAACACCGCAGGTCTCGCTCCTGGCGGTGGATGACATGCACATGAACTTGCCCAGGATGGAGAAGGACATTTACTGGAACGACTCCGCCGCCCGGCCGCCCTACACGAAAGCAGCTGCTGATTACTGCATTCCTTCATTCCTTGGATCGACTATTGAAATGGGGTGAGTGGCAGCAAGGCTCCTTAACGCCATCAGAGAGGTCCCCACCGCTACAGGCCACGTTTATTGACGGGCAGCCAGCTCAGAGCGGTGGGCTGTGACAATCCTGTGAGGGGGAAGCTGGCGATGGGGAATTACGTCAGCAGGGAATGTGTACGTCACAGGCTTTGTACTGCTGCCCTAGGGGAGGTTTAGGTTGCTGCCCAGGGAGGTGGTGGGGTCAGCATCCCTGGAGGTGTTCAGAAAAGGATTGGATGTGGCACTTGAAGCCATGGTTTAGTTGCCAGGAGGTGTTAGGTAATTGGTTGGACCTGATGATCTCTGAGGTCTTTTCCAGCCTTATTGATTCTATGATTCTATGACATGAGAAAAACCTTTGAAGCCAAAAGTGTTGTCAAGGCCTGGCCCAGGCTGCCCAGGGAGGTGGCTGAATCCCCAGCCCTGGGTGTAGTTAAAAGCCCATCTAGACAGAGTATAGTAGTGGCCCTGGTAGAGTTAGATAATGGTTATGTTTGATGGGACAAGGAACCATGGAGACAAACTTGAACAGAGAAAAGTTTCACCTCAACATGAGGAGAAATGTCTTCACTGTGAGGGTGGCAGAGCCCTGGAGCAGGCTGCCCAGGGAGGTTGTGGAGTCTCCTTCTCTGGAGCCTTTCCAACCCCAGCTGGATGCATTCCTGTGTGGACTCCCCTGGGTGATGCTGCTTTAGCAGGGGGTGTGGACTCGATGATCTCTTGAGTCACCATCCCTGGAGGTGTTCAAAAAGGGACTGGATGTGGCACTTGGAGCCATGGTTTAGTTAGTCATTAGGTGTTGGGTGACAGGCTGGACTTGATGATCTCTGAGGTCTTCTCCAGCCTTTTTGATTCTATGATGCTAAGACAGTCTTCCTGCTGAGACAGGGGGATTCATGTGCGTGCAGACAGGTCAGCGACGCCGACTCACCCGGCTTTGTTTGGCAGGCTGGCTGACACCGCCTTCCTCTACGGGGAAGAGTGGCCCTGGGGAGAGGACAAGCACCGAAGACAACTTTCCGTGCTGAGAAGAGTCAAGAGGTTTCTGAGCGTCCACGAGGGCCCTCCGTCGCCGTCCCGCCCGCGCTACAGCCGGCAGACCAGCGAGAACTCCGTGTTCTTCCCGGCAGATGAGAAGGGCCACATCAGGCGGCTGCAGGAGATGCACACCAGAGGCAGACACTCCTCCTCCAGCTTCAAGAGGAAACACGAAGGAGCGGACAGAAGTAAGAGGCTTCACAGCAGCAGAGATCTGGGGCCCATAACGGAGACCACGCGGAGCGAGGCGCAGCTCAGCGACAGCGACATCTCGTCCGAGACCGGCAAGCCGGTTCCTGAGGTCATCATCTCTGAGGCGGAGGAGGAAGCCTCTGACTTGCTGGGCAAACCCGAGCTGCAAACCGAGCGCAGCGCCAGCATGCCGGAGGAGGCGCTGCAGAGGAGCCTGGCGGAGGCAAACGTGGCTCTCCTGGACCGTCCTCTTTTCACCCCAGAAGTCATCACCTACTTCCCCGATTCTGAGGTGCATCAGTCGCTGCCTTCTGTGATAGGGGAGCCCAGGCATGAGCCCCACGTTGGCAACATCGCCGGCTTCATAACAGATCAGGAGAGAAACCTCCAGCGATGGAGCCTGCCAAGCTTCCACAGCGCGGGCTCGAACACTGCACCTCCCGCAGCGGATCCTGGGACACCTTCACAACAAAAGGACTTGAGAGGTGGAAAAGATGTTGCTTCTGCTGATGCTTCAGAGACCTTTGAGCTGCAGCACCTCTGGGAAACCCCGGGGAGCAGAGAAACAGCCATAGTAGAATTTTCTAATGAGAAAAAAGAAAGGAAACTTTGACTGTGCTTGACTGAGCTCCTTGGAAGTGCTTCTCACCCAGAGCTGCAGAGGGGCAGACGTGATGCTCAGGCAAGTCCTGAGCAAGATCCAGCAGAGGAATCTGAGCACTTAAATAGGAGGCATTGTGGTGACATGCTTTAAGCCAGTCACTGGCTTGAAACCTGTGACCCTGGGGGGGAAAACATTTTTGGGGAAAACTAAGAGCCTCAGGAATGGATGCAGACAGCCCTGGGATGCAGACAGCCCTAGTGAGCTGAGTAGGCTCACCTAGAGGAAACACTAAGGTTATCAGAGCAAGGTGGCTCTGTCCACTTTGGATCTACCCTAAACACTGCTACCTTTGGCCACTCCTTCAGGTTAAGATCCATGGTACCTTTGTAAGGCCCACCAATAGCTTTGATGCCTACTCAAGTGGCCAGAAGGCTCAAATCCCTCCCTCAGCCTGGAGAGGTTCAGCCCACCACCACTCCCTACCTGGAGGAGCACTTGAAAAGGAAGGCTTCTTGCTTGTGTAAGGCAAGAGCCTGCCCCCTCGTGCTGAGCCTATGCCACTACAAAGTGCAAGAATAAAAGGGTTAAATGTTTAACTTCATGAAGAAAAAAATGGAAGAGTCAAAACTGATGATGAGCTGGGCATGGGAGGGTTCAGCCTTGGCCTCTGCTCCTTGGAGCATGTACCTGGTTTGCCTAGGGACACCTCACACTAGATAAGATTGATAACTCTGCAAGCTCATGTTTGAGGGAGTTTCATATAAATATGAGGAAAAGTTTTTTTCACTGTGAGGGTCCCAATGAGGTCTCCTCAGAGCCTTCTCTTCTCCAGGCTGCACAACCCCAACTCCCTCAGTCTGTCCTCACAGCAGAGCAGCTCCAGCCCTCTGCTCATCCTCGTGGCCCTTCTCTGGACACCTTCCAGCACCTCCAGATCCTTCTTGTAACAGAGGCTCCAGAACTGGGCACAGAGCTCCAGGTGGGGTCTCACCAGAGCAGAGCAGAGGGGGAGAATCCCCTCCCTCACCCTGCTGGCCACACTTCTCTTGCTGCAGGATCTGGTTGGCTCTCTGGGCTGCAAGTGCTCACTGCTGGCTCATGTTGAGCTTCTCATCCCCCAGCACACCCAGGTCCTTTTCTTCAGGGCTGCTCTCCAGCCAGTCCCTGCCCAGCCTATATCAGTGCCTGGGATTGCCCTGACCCAGATGCAGGACCTTGCACTTGGTCTTGTTGAAATGTTTGTTCCTCTTGGTTTCCAACCAACCAAATTACATTTTTTAGACAGATAGGTGCCTTGCTTTGAGCTGAAACAGCTCTGGACTGAGGACAGAATGAATTTACCCCCCAGGAGTAAATAAACAGGCCTTCACAGAGCTGGAGGTTACACTGAAATACTGTTTACAAAAGTAAACCAAACACAAAATGTACCAAGGCAAAAGGATACCTACACACACTCAGAATCAGCCCTGGCTTAGCCCCCACCCTGGCTAAGCCCCAGACTAGGCCTCAGCTAAGCCTCTGCTAGTCTTCAATGCTCTCAACCAGCTCATCATCCTTGCCCAGGTGGAGCTCCACTGATTCCAGCTGGTCACTGATGCAGAGAGCAACACCTCCTCCCCTCCTGCCCTGTCCTTCCTAAAGAGCTTGTACCCATCCATCCCTGCACTCCAGTCATGGGAATCATCCCACCCAGTGTCAGTGATGGCCACTATGTCATAGCATCCTAGCAGCACAGTGCCCTTAATTCATCCTGTTTGCTGCCCAAGCTGCATGCATTTGCACAGAGGCACTTCAGCTGGGCTGGCCATGCCACCCTCTTAGGGGAATCCCCCTGGATTCCCTTGGGGTGCCCCAGGGCTTTGTCCTTGGCTTGCCTCAGGGCAACAAGTGGAGAGCCCTTGCCTAGCATCCATCCCTCTGCCTCTGGTGAGCTTCCCCAGAGTCTGTCACAGGCAAGCATGAAATGAACAGAAGGTCTGCTCCTTACATAGGGAGATGTAGGATATAGAAGGGAATGACAAATTACAATATCCTGTGTCCTCCCCTTGGGATCATCTGGTCCCCTGGAGGAATTTCTCTCTGTGGCAGGACAGTTAATCCCTACCCTACGAGATTAGGTTAGCTCACAGCCACTCTGTTCTTCAAGAGTGATATGGACAAAGGGAGAAGACTGAGGGGGGATTTGATAAATGTTTATAAATATCTGAGGGCTGGCTGTCAGGAGGGAGGGGACAGGCTCTGCTCAGTTGCACCCTGTGACAGGACAAGGGGCAAAGGGATGGAAACTGCAGCACAGGAAGACACTGCAGCGCAGTCAAAATTCAGTGGAGGCGAGCTGGGGGCTCTAGAGGCAGTCAAAGCCAGCAATTCCATGAAACACCTCAAGGGAATCAAGGGGGAGCTCTGCTAAGAAAGTGCTGCAGCAAACAGCCCAGCTGGAGCCTCTGCATGGATGCATGCAGCAGGGGCAACAAACAGAAGCAGCTGGAAGCTCCTGTGCAGCTACAAAACTGTGACCTGATAGCCATCAGTGACACGTGGTGAGACAAATCCTGTGACTGGAGTGTGGCTGTTGATGGCTACAGGCTGTTCAGGAGGGACAGGTGAGAAAGGAGGGGTGGAGGCATTGCCCTCTGTGTCAGGAAATGGGTAGAGTGTGGAGAACTGTCCCAGCTGAATTGCCATGAACAGGGCTAAGGCTTATGGATAAGAATTAGAGGGCAAAGGCAACAAAGGGAACTTGTGGCTGCTGTCCTACAGGCTACCTGATCAAGGGAAGCCTACTGATGAAGCCTTCCTACAGGAGGCTTCACACTTGCAGGGTCTTGTCCTGCTGGGGAACTTCAACTACCTTGACATCTACTGGAAAAATAGCAGAGCAAACTGCAGGCAATCAAGGAGACTCCTGCAGTGCCCTAGTGATAACTTCCTGAGCCAGGAAATAGCCCTGCCTGAGGGAATGCAGTACTGGACCTGATGGCCACAAATGCAAGTGAAGTCATCAGTGATGTCCAGACAGGGGCAGCCTGGGCTGCAGTGATCATGCACTGGTGGAGTTTGCAGTCCTAAGGGATATGGGACAGGCAAGGAGCAGAGTCAGGACTCTAAATTTTAGGAAAGCAAAATTCTAGCTCCTTAAGGAGCTCATCAGTAGGACCCCATGGGTAAAGGATCCCTGGGGACAGGGGAGCAGAGCCAGAGCTGGCAGATTGGTTATCAGTTGGACTTGGTGATCCTGAGGGTCTTTTCCAACCTGAGTGATTCTGTGATCTTTAAGGACATTTTCCTTAGAGCACAAGAGCTCTTGACCCCCCATGTGCAAGAAATCAGACAAGGAAGGGAAGAGACTGGCATGGCTGAGCAGAGAGCTGCTGGTCAAGATAAAGAGCAAGAGGGAAATGCAGAGAGTGGAAGCAGGGACAGGTAACCTGGGAGGAGTGTAGCAACATTGCCCAGTTGCACAGGGATGAGGGCAGGAAGGCCAAGGCACAGCTAGAGCTGAAACTGGCAAGGGTCACAAACAGTAACAAAAAGGGCTTCTACAGCTACACCAACCAGCCAAGAAAGGTTAAAGAAATCATTTCCCCTCTGAGGAGTGAGAATGGAGAGCTGCTGTCAACAGAGGAGGAGATGACTGAGGTACTCTGTAACTTTTTTTGCCACTAGGTGTGGGCCAGGGGGGCAAAGTCTCTCCCAGTGTAAGGGAAGATCATGTTCCAACCACATGAGGAACTTCAACATACAGAAATCTATGGGAGCTGATGAGATGCATCCCAGAGCTCTGAAGGAATTGGTTGAGGTAGTTGCAAAGCCACTCTCCCTAACAGCTGAGAAGTCCTGGCAGTCAGGTGAAGTCCCTGGAGACTGGAGGAAGGAAAACATTGCACCCATGTTTACAAGGGATAAGAATGAGGACCCTGGAAATTACCAACCTGTCAGCCTCACCTCTGTGCCTGGGAAGAGCATGGAACAGACCCTCCTAGAAGCTATGCTAAAGCACAGGGAGGAGAGGGAGATGATTCGAGGCAGCCAATGAGAGTGGTGGAAATATGTGAACAGGTTGCCCAGGGATGTGGTTGAGGCCCTGTTCCTGGAGACATTCAAGATCAGACCCATGAGGCCCTGGGCAGTCTGATCTAGCTGGAGGTGTCCCTGCTCACTGCTGGGGTGTTGCAGAAGATGAAACTGAAACAGAGCTAAGTCCAAAGCAGATTTTGCTTGGTTAACCTTTATTCACATGGACAGAGGCAGTGACAGCTTCAGCAACACAAACCAATACTCCAGTGGGTATAATTGGGGTCAATCTTCTTTCGCCAGATCAGCACAGCTACCTGGGACTGTTTCACACCTCTGCCAGCACTGAAGCTGCTGCCTCTGATGCCAAGGAGTGGCTGAGCAAAAGGCAGGAGATGTTTAGTGCTGGTGTGTTGGTCTCATAACTCACCTGAGGTGGAGAGGTGCTGCAGTAATCCTTTTGCAGCTCCCTTTGCAAGGATCGTGGTCTGGGTTTTGTAAGGCAAAGGGATGCTGCTCTCAGCTGCCCACACCACTGAAGGAGAGAGGAGTCAGATGCTAAAAGCAGCACCTGACCTCAGACATGGGCAGTAAACACCAAGACCCAAGAGGAAAAAGAGTGTCAGGCAAGATGAACCAAAGGGAAAAAGCAGGTTTTGAGAGATGGCCTAAGGAGAAGGAAGTTGTGTGCCAGGAACAGTAGTGGCAAAGCGTCCCACAGGCATTGGTTGAACTCCTCTGCACGTAAAGTGACCGAGGCGAGGGAATTTATGCTGCAGTAAGGAAACAAGGTGGGCCAGAACCCCCAGCCATGGCAAATAATGAGGAAACAGAAGTCAGCAGGAAATGAGGTGGAAAACAGCATGCAAGAAGGAAAAAAACCTGAAAAGATGAATATGTGGAGCAGATGAGATGGGGATTGGTGTCCCCCACTCACAACTGCTGTCTCGTCAGCCTGGCACTACCCAACAGTTCTGTTTCCCCTGCTCTCTGAGAGCTGGGCTGTCTTCACTTCATCCTGAGAGTTGTGGTGTTCAGGAAAAAAATGTGATTTACAAAAAAATGTTTCTCAGCTGCAAACATACAGCAAGTGAAGCAACCCACATGACCTGGGGAAGGGATCACCCCAAAGCCACTAAAACCGAGAGAGAGAGAGAGAGAGAGAGCACACAACTGCGGTTAGGCCCCGAGCTGCCGATCAAGCCCTTCTAACACACGTGCTGAAGATCACTGCACTGACACTCAGGTAAAGGCAGCATCACTTCTGTGAGCACTCAGTAGTGGTCCTCCCTGTGAGCAGCTTTTGCAAACCCCACTCTGTCGTTCCCACGGTCAAAAATGCAGTAAAAGGCAGACATGAAGACATCTCCCAGGATCCAGAGCGGGCCGGTGCGGGTGGGGATGTCCAGAGCCTGAAAGCCACTCACACAGAAGGTTTGGTCCTCAATAGACTCCTGGAAGAGAAAGCACAAGTCCTTGAGACCACCTGCTCCAGCCCCAGCTCAGGGAGTGAGGAGCAGGGAATCACGGGATCATAGAATGGTCCAGGCCAGAAAGGACCTCCAAAGGTCATCCAGTCTGACCTCCCCACAGTCAGCAGGGACATCCCCAACTAGATCAGGCTGCCCAGAGCCCTGTCCAGCCTCACCCTGAATATCTTCAGGGATGGGGCCCCAACCACCTCCCTGGGCAACCTGTTCCAATGATCCCTCATGGTGCAGACCTTGTTCCTCATATCCAATCTCAATCTGCTCTGCTCTAGTTTGAAGCCATTGCCCCTGGTCCTGTCCCTGCAGCCCTTTGCAAACAGTCTCTCTGCAGCCTTCTTGTAACCCCCTTCAGGTACTGGAAGGATGCTCTTAGGTCTCCCTGGAGCCTTCTTTTCTCCGGGCTGAACACTCCCTTGTAGCAGAGCTGCTCCAACCCCCTGACCATTTTCGTGGCCCTCCTCTGGACCCTCTCCATCAGGTCCATGTCCTTCCTATATTGAGGGCTCCAGAGCTGGCTGCAGTACTCCAGGTGAGGTCTCACCAGAGCAGAGCAAAGTGGCAGAATCACCTCTCTGGATCTGCTGGCCACACATCTTTTGATGCAGCCCAGGCTGCCACTGGCCTTCTGTGCACACTGCCTGCTCACATCCAGCTTCTCACCCATCAGCACCCCCCACGTCCTTCTCCTCAGGGCTGCTTTCTAACACCTCCTCCCCCAGCCTGTATCGACAGTGAGGATGGCTCCAGCCCAGGTGCAGAACGTGGGGAGCAGGGAATGGGGAGCAGGGAGGCCACAGGTACACACCTTCATGATGTATTGCTCTGCTGTCAGCTTGTACTCGTGGTGACCGATCGTGAAGCTTATGTGGGGCAAGCTGGAAAGTCTTCTGCAGTCTACAAGAAACTGTGCAAGGCACTGATTGAGACAGCAGCACTTTGCCCTTTGGGGTTTTTTATTATTGCCTTTTGAATTCGAGACTTTTGCAGGAGGCAGCAGTGAATTTACTGCACAGGAACAGCATCAGACTGACTCATGGCCCAACACTGCCCTCCAGCTTTCCAGCTCCTGCACTGGGTCAAGCCAGCCTAGCAGATCAGAGCACTGCACCAAGCTCTAGGGACTGAGGGCTGATGAACATCCTAAAGCCCTAAAGGAACGAGGTGCAGGGGGACTCTGCCATCCACCCTGCACAACTCTGAAGCAAAACAGATTTTGAGACCCAGTGAACCCACTTCAGTAATGTCTCTTGAGTAAAAGCCCTCTGATGCTCTGGCATGGACTGGATGGAAGGACCTGCCTCCAGCCCATGCCCAATTTGCTGCAACAGCTCCCCCCACTCCCTCCTGGTTAATATCATAGAATCACAGAATTGTCAGGGTTGGAAGGGACCTCAAGCATCACCTAGCCCCTACCCCCCTGCCATGGGCAGGTGCCCCTCACACTAGATCATCATTTTAAGGGGGAAAATAAACAAATAAGGGAAGCCAGTGAGGAATACAGCACTTTATAGTCAGCCTCTGCTCTGGAGTGGGACTGAAAGCACCAAAGGACCAAACTCTGGCACGGTCATTAATTTCCATAAATAATACATCCACTTACAGTAACTCAGAAGATCATTTCCTGGCCTTTCGAGTTATTTCATGAATAAACTGGCCTGTTAAAATGGTGCTGCAGGATGCCTCAAGCCCCAGAGGGACCTCTGCTGTAAACTGTAGTGTTTGAAGTCATGTTTTGGAGGCTTCCTAGAAGGAAGACTCTGCCTTTTTGCTGTGCTTCAATCTGCTGTCTGAAAACACAGGCCTGAATCTTGTGTGAATTTATCAGGTGTCTTACTCCTAGGAAAATAAACCATGGGATACAGAGAACAAGGGTCTCAAAAAAGGCAGTCTGATAGGTTTGTAGGAGCTGAGGAGCAGGACATCATTCATTTACCTAGCTACTGTGTCCATAAGGAATTGATCCTTGCTGGAAAGAGATAAATGTTCTGGTAAAAATCACTGCTGAATGCATCCACTTGTCCCAGGGAACAGCTGAGGCAATGCACTCAAGTCTCTGTGTGGCTTCCACAAAAACACTCACAGAGAGGCTTATTTTTAGGATGAAGTTTGGTTGGTTTGGGGTTGGGTTTCTTTTTGGCAGAATCTGAAAAGCTGGCTGAGTGCTCTTGTGTCAGCCCTGGAGTATAAAAACACAGGATGATCACAGGATGATCACAGGATGTCAGGGGTTGGAAGGGACCCAAAGAGATCATCAAGTCCAACCCCCCTGCCAGAGCAGGACCATGCAATCGAGCTCAGGTCACAGAAGGGCCTTGAAAGTCTCCAGAGAAGGAGACTTCACAACCTCTCTGGGCAGCCTGTTCCAGTGCTCTGGGACCCTTACAGTAAAGAAGTTCCCCCCTGTGTTGAGGTGGAACCTCCTTGCTGCAGCTTACATCCATTGCTCCTTGTCCTATCCCAGGGAGCAAGTGAGCAGAGCCTGTCCCCTCCCTCCTGACCCCCAGCCCTCAGATATTTATTGACATCTATTGAATCCCCTCTTAGTCTTCTCTTCTTCACACTAAACAGCCCCAGGTCCCTCAGCCTCTCCTCACCAGGCAGTGCTCCAGTCCCCTAATCATCCTCAGAGCCCTCTGCTGGACCCTCTCCAGCAGAGCTCTGTCCCTCTTGAACTGGGGAGCCCAAAACTGAACACAGTACTCAAGATGAGGTTTCACCAGGGCAGAGGGGGAGAAGAACCTGCCTGGATCTGCTGGACACACTCTTCTTAATACACCCCAGGATCCCCTTTTGGCCAACACATACTTCAATGCCCTGCTTGCTCTAATATGCACTAAGGCACTAATATAAGTGCACTGGAAATATGTATTTTACTTATATCCACTAATAGGTGTGGCACTTCGAGGCTGGTTGCCTTCAAGTGCAGACCTCCAGAAGCTAGAGAGGACCAGGAGGTGCACTGGAAAGGGTAATCTTTGTATTTCATACCCATAACTCCTGCTTCCTTATAAAATTGGCTGAAAAATCAATTTCTTCCCTTTTTCCTCCCTTTCTCCCCCTGGGAATGACAAGCAGGTTCTTACCTCCCTGGTGGAGGAGTGAGGCCTGGTGTCAGCCTTGGCAATGCTGCCAATGAGGCTTGGAGCTGCCTACTTGGGGCTTGGAGTTGCCAAGCTGAATTTGTGCTTTGGAGGAGACCCTCAGGATCCCCAAGGCCAACCCAGAACCCTGCTCTACAAGGCTCACCCCTAAACCACAGCCCCAAGCACCACAGCCAAACCACCCTGAAACACAGCCAGGCTTGGGGACTCCACCACCTCCCTGGGCAGCACATTCCAAGCCCTCACCACTCTTGCCTGAAAAAAAGCTTTCCTCATGTCCAGTCTGAACCTCCCCAGGGGCAGCTTGAGGCCATTCCCTCTTGTTCTGTCACTGATGACCTGGGAGCAGAGACCAGCACCAACCTCTCCACAACCTCCTTGCAGGGAGCTGTAGAGAGCCAGGAGGTCTCCCCTCAGCCTCCTCTCTTTCACACTAACCATCCCCAGCTCCTTCAGTTGCTCTTCATCAGATTTCTTCTCCAGGCCCTTCCCAGCTTCCTTGCCCTCCTCTGCCCTGGCTCCAGCACCTCCACAGCTCTCTTGTATTGAGGTGCCCAAAAGTAAACACAATACTCCAGGACCTTCCCCAGCTTCCTTGCCCTCATCAGGGAAGAGAGCCAAACCAGTAAGGGGACAAAATAAGGACCAGGAGGGAGAACAAAAGAGAGCAAGGTCTGTCCCCAACCCTGTGGTTCATCTTCCAGGAGTCAGCTGTGCACCCCTCCCAGGAGCTCCAGCATGACATTGCCTGCTCTACTCCAAACTGACAGTGAAAGGTCTTTGCCAGTGGAGCCATTGTCAGGCTGTAATTAAATTCCCTTTCCCTTCCCATTTGGTGCTGACAAGGCTGGCCAGCAGCACCTAACCCTTCCTGGCTTGAGCAAGCTGGTGGCTCTAGCCAGAAACTTTGAAAGGAAACCTTCCTCTGCTTTTCCAAAAGAAAATTACCTCTGATGAAGAGTAGGGACCAGAATCACAGAATCAGCAAGGTTGGAAGAGACCTCAAAGATCATCAAGTCCAACCTGTCACCACAGACCTCATGACTACTACACCATGGCACCAAGTGCCACATCCAATCCCCTCTTGAACACCTCCAGGGACGGGGACTCCACCACCTCCCTGGGCAGCAGTTCCTCACACTGACACTCCCACTTATGCACTCAGGAGTACAGATGAGGAGGCTGACATCGGAGAAGAGGTCTGGGCAGGAGGAGCACGGGTCACATCCAGCATGGCTCTGAGTTCTGTGCTGTCCTGGAACCAAGGCTTTCTGTGGGACCTTCCTGAACTCTGCTGTTTGGGGTTGTTTTTTCTGATATTTCCCCATCCTATAACAAGCTCTTTGCACCAAAGAGCAGCTTCTCTTCCTCTCTAGGCTGTATAGCATTTACCTCTCCAATATGTGATGGACTTGCCCCAATGTACTCCTGCAGTCGTCTGACCTGTGAAGAGGGCCCGGTGATGAGGGAAGTGCCGGAGTCAACGATGGCCTCGCAGCCGTGGGAGCAAAGTGCCACCCGGCCCTGGATCTTTATGCTGCAGGTGAAAACCAAAGCCCCTTTAAACAAGAGGTCTATACACCATAGAGTCATAGAATTGCTAGGGTTGGAAGGGACCTCAAGGATCATGTACTTCCAACCCCCCTGCCACAGGCAGGGACACCTCACACTGAAGCAACACATTGATAGAGTCATGGAATGGTCTGGGTTGGAAGGGATGTCCAAAGCTCATCCAGTACAACCCCCTCTGCAGTCAGCAGGGACATCTCCAACTAGACCAGGTTGCTCAGAGCCCTGTCCAGCCTCACTTTGAATATCTCCAGGGATGTGGCCCCCAGCTACCTCTCTGGGCAACCTGTTCCAGTGTTCCACCACCCTCATGGTAAAGAACTTGTTCCTAACATCCAATCTCAATCTGCCCTGCTCTAGTTTGAAGCCGCTGCCCCTCGTCCTGTCC
Organism: Colaptes auratus; assembly: GCA_015227895.2. Lineage (NCBI taxonomy): Eukaryota > Metazoa > Chordata > Aves > Piciformes > Picidae > Colaptes > Colaptes auratus. Next base: position 3,596,849 of record CM037632.1, read on the forward strand.
CTGCAGGCCTTTGCAAACAGTCCCTCTGCAGCCTTCCTGTAGCCCCCTTCAGGTCCTGGCAGGCTGCTATTAGGTCTCCCTGGAGCCTCCTCTTCTCCAGGCTGAACACCCCCAGCTCCCTCAGCCTGTCCTCATAGCAGAGCTGCTCCAATCCCCTGATCATTCTCATGGCCCTCCCCTGGACCCTCTCCAGAGTACCACTAGCTGCAGTACCAGAGTACACTGTGAAGCTAAAATCAGTTGCCAGGATTTGCCACTCTTGGAAGACAAGAACTACTTTAAAAGACAAGAAGGCAACAAAAGGAAACTGCATGAGGAAGGCTTCTGTTTGCAGACCCACTTTGTTCTCTCAGGACTCCTGCAACCCTAACCATTTGCCTCCTCCTGATGAATTTGTCCTCACTCACAGGTATGTCTCCTCACCCATTTGTGTAGCAGAGGGAGGAATGATGTGACACCAACTACTCTGACCAAGGATGAAAGGAAAGATGAGAGAAGGACACAAAGCTGGATTCAGCTCCTGGGTGCCTTAAGCACTTAACTGAACAGTCCACAAGGACTCAGCTTGGCCATTGGTGTATTATCCTAAACCACATTAACATCCTCTTCCAGAAACCAGCTGCCCATGTCACAGCAGATTTCAAGAGCTAGTAAAGCTCAGTCTCATTCTGGCAGACCTCCTCCTCCTTGAGAGGCACAAGGGTTAAACACTGCAGCTGAGTCCTCCTTTGCTAGGGCCTTCTGGCTCTGCAGGTTTCACCTGGGGACAATCCCACCAGGAATTCCATCCATACATACTTGTTCATGTGTATTTGCCAGTAGCCTTTCTCAGTGACTGGGACCCAATGAATTGAGCCTTTGTAGAGGGAATGGTCTATCCCTCCCAGGAGCAGCTCGCCACCGCTCTCGTCGTCTTCTCCCCTGCAAGCGGAAGAGAGGTTAAGGCAGATGTGGCAGTGTACCAGCATGCCCTGATGGGGTCACACTCCAAAAGCAAAAGACAAAGCACAGCCCTTTCGAAATTCAGATATGGGTGGCCAAAAGGGATTATTTCTAGATTAGAACAGCATATGTCTCACAGAATCACAGAAACATGCAGCTTGGAGGAGACCCTCAGGATCACCAAGCCCAACCCAGAGCCCTACTCTGCAAGGCTCACCCCTAAACCACAGCCCCAAGCACCACAGCCAAACCACCTGCAAACACAGCCAGGCTTGGGGACTCCACCACCTCCCTGGGCAGCACATTCCAAGCCCTCACCACTCTTGCCTGAAAAAAAGCTTTCCTGATGTCAGTCTGAACCTCCCCAGTGGCAGCTTGAGGCCATTCCCTCTTGTTCTGTCACTAATGACCTGGGAGCAGAGACCAGCACCAACCTCTCCACAACCTCCTTCAGGTAGCTGTAGAGAGCCAGAAGGTCTCCCCTCAGCCTCCTCTCTTTCCCACTAACCATACCCAGCTCCTGCAGTTGCTCCTCATCAGATTTCTTCTCCAGGCCCTTCCCAGCTTCCTTGCCCTCCTCTGCCCTGGCTCCAGCACCTCCACATCTCTCTGGTATCGAGGTGCCCAAAACTAAACACAATTCTCCAGGGTCTTCCCCAGTTTCCCTGCCCTCCTCTGTACTCCTCCTTTGATGGTCTCAAGGCAGACCATCCAAACAAGCTCGAGAAGACTTGCTGCAGGCTCCATAGTTCTTTTTTTTTTTAATGTTAAATTGGAAAGGAGGGGGGGTGGAGGGGGTGGGGAAAGTCCTTCCTGGAATCTAAGATTTATACAGCTGCTCAACAATTAAAAATGATTTGCTGCTTTTTGTTGCTGACAGTGTCACTTGAAAGACTGACCTTTTCAGGTAGAAAGAGAAGATTGGCTCCTCCACCAGATGCTGCATCATGATTCTGTCAAACACAGGCAGGGCACTGCCCACTGCTAATGAGGGGTAGCCCAAGCCCAGGATGCCGTCAAAGTGGGCAAGGGTGAAGGTTAGTCCCGGCTCAAACACCGACTCGCCAAAGTCCTGCCCCTTGATGGAAATGTTACTGATCTGGGTGGGACAAGGAGAGAGTCCATCAATTACAGGGAATTAGCCATGCTTCAGGTCTCCATCAACAGAATCATTCAGTTTATACAGCCTGCATATCCCTGTGGGATTTGCACCAACCTAACAGGCTCCCGTTTGGCAGGGAGGCTGTGCCAGTTCCTTTTAGTACCTTAATTCACACTCTCACAGTACAGCAGAGATCAGAAGGGACCTCCAGAAATCACCCAGTCCAACCCCCCTGCCAAGGCAGAATCACCCAGGGTAGTCCACACAGGAATGCATCCAGGTGGGGTTGGAAAGGCTCCAGAGAAGGAGACTCCACAACCTCTCTGGGCAGCCTGCTCCAGGGCCCTGTCACCCTCACTGCAAAGAAGTTTCTCCTCATATTGAGCTGAAACCTTCTCTGTTCAAGCTTGTACCTACTGTGACTATTTCTCTGTAAATCCAACACAGAACCCAAAGGGAGAAGCCAAAATGCAGAGTGGAAAAAAAAACCCTCAGGGATTTGCTTGGGTAGCCCAAAGCCTGAGCAGCACCCACCCCTCTCAAAACCCAGCCTGCTTCATCCTGCCCCTTCCTAAAGCAGGCAGGTTTTCCCAGGCAGGTTTTCCCAGGCAAGGTTTTCCCAGGCAAGGCTTTCCCAGGCAAGTATCTGAGCTGCCCTGAGCCCCAGGCTGAGCCCCACTTTGGTGGACACTCACCTGCAGTGTGTCTTTGCCAGCAACGCCCAGCAGCTGTCCTGTGCCATACGCCAAGGAGAAGGCTTCCCCTCCGTGCTCATAGGAGTCCGACAGAAAGGACTTGAACTTCTGGTGCAACCCTACACAGAATCACCACAGAATTACTGGGGCTGGAACAGACCTCTGAGATCACCAAGCCCAGCCTACGACCTAACACCACCACACCAATCAGACCATGGCACTGAGTGGCACATCCAAGCTTAAACACCGCCAGGGTGAGAGCTGTGCACCAGGGGCAGGTCTCAGCAGTGCAGCCTCCCCTCCATGCACAAGTGGCCAAAACACAGGTGAGAGAGATTCTAGCTTAAGTGGCAATGGAGGTACTTGCTCCCTGGCTGGCTTCCCAGCTTTTCTTTACCTTGGAGGTTATTGTGGGGTTTTTAATTGAATTAACCCCCCAAAAAGGGCATTTCCACTGCTGTTTGTAGCTTGCCCACGTTTATTTTCATGCTATTTACATCAGGCACCTTGTGGTGTGAAGGGACACTGGACAGCCTGCAGCTGGTTGCAGAGCAGCATAGGAGGATGGAGATGAAGGAGTAAGAGCTGGGGTCGAGAGAGGCCCTCAGGGATGCTCTAAATCCTCCCCTCCCAAATCTTTGCTGCAGGTTTGCTCCTTGGGAAAGGAGGACTGGCCAAGCTACCCAGGACAGAAGGAGCATAAGGGAGGATAGCATTCCTTACTGCAGGCCTCGCTGATGCAGTAAGCAGAAGGGACCCAGAAGTTGGAGGATCCTGTGTCAAACACGACGGTGAAGCTCTGGGGCGGCGTCCCGACGCTCACCACTCCGTAGTACTGCGCCTGGGGGAGGCACAACCCACTCAGAATCACAGAATCAACCAGGCTGGAAGAGACCTTCGAGATCACCAAGTCCAACCTAGCACCCAACCCAAACGAATCAACCAGACCATGGCACCAAGGGCCTCATCCAGGCTCTCCTTAAACACCTCCGGGATGTCGACCCCACCCTGGGCAGCACATCCCAATGGCCAATCTTCCTTTCCATGAAGAATTTCTTCCTCACCTCCAGCCTAAACCTCCCCTGGCACAGCTTGAGACTGTGTTCTCTTGTTCTGGTGCTGCTTGCCTGGCAGAAGAGACCAACCCCCACCTGCCTACAACCTCCCTTCAGGCAGTTGTGGACAGCAAGAAGGTCTCCCTTGAGCCTCCTCTTCTCCAGACTCAGCAACCCCAGCTCCCTCAGCCTCTCCTCCCAGGGCTGTGCTCCAGACCCCTCCCCAGCCTTGTTGCCCTTCTCCTCCAGTGTCTCAATGTCCTTCTTAAACTGAGGAGCCCAGAACTGGACACAAGACTCAAGGTGTGGCCTAACCAGTGCTGAGCACGGGGCAGAATGATTTCCCTGCTCCTGCTGGCCATGCTGTTCCTGATGCAGGCCAGGATGCCATTGGCCTTCTTGGCCCCCTGGGCACACTGCTGGCTCATGTTCAGCTGCTAGCAACCACTACCCCCAGATCCCTTTCTGCCTGACTGCTCTCCAGCCACTCGGTCCCCAGGCTGTAGCACTGCATGAGGCTGTTGTGGCCAGAGTGTAGAACCTGGCACTCAAATGTGTTAATTTCCATCCCCAAGACAAAGCTCTCTCATGACCACAAAGGCTTTGAGGCAGCTTCCTACTGACGTCAGTAAGAAACCAGTGATGCAAGGACAGCACAACCCATCTCCACCGGTGCCAGAGGGCTCCAGCCAGTGGCTCAAACACTGTCACACATGGCTGGGCTATTTCCTTCATCATTAGCAGCCATTAGCAAGTCAATAGATGAATCCTATTGCACAGACTGTATCTGTACAGGACAAAGTTCATCTGGTGGATTAAGAAACCCCTGACCGTCCCTGGAGACTCATTGAAGCTAGAGATAATCTGTGACCACAGGAATGCTGGAGTGAAGAGCTTATCCACAACCCACATTCAAGTGCCTAAGTGCAGCCTATCTAGCCCTGAAAGAGTACTTCAGCAGCAAGAGACCTATTTTTAGGAAGAGGCATCTCTGGAATTCAAAAGCAGATAGCACAGCACCAGCCAGAGCCAAGGCTTTTGGAGCAACACAGATATTTGGAAATGTCTCCTCAAGTGCATGCTTGCTAATTGCTGCACTGACCCTGCAGCTCGCAGCCTGAGCGAGCTGATCATGCAAAGGCAAGCAAGCCCAGCAGGGCACAGGACACTACTGGTACAGCAGGGTTTGATTGCTTCTCCTGCTCAGCAAACCTGCATTGGTTACACAGAATTGTAAGGGCTGGAAGGGATCTCAAGGATCAGCCAGTTCCAACCCCCCTGCCATGGGCAGGGACACCTCACACTGCAGCAGGTTGCTCACAGCCACATCCAGCCTGGCTGCAAACACCTCCAGGGATGAGGCTTCCACCACCTCCCTGGGCAGCCTGTGCCAGGCTCTCACCACCCTCGTGGGGACCAACTTCTTCCTAACATCCAATCTCAATCTACCCATTTCTAGTTTTTACCATTCCCCCCAAGTCCTGTCACCCTCAAAAGTCCCTCCCCAGCTTTCTTGGAGCCCCCTTCAGATACTGGAAAGCCACAATTACAATACAATACAATACAATACAATACACCAGGTTGGAAGAGACCTTCAAGATCATCATGTCCAACCTATCAACCAATCCAACCCACCTAAATACAATACAAAAGTCCCCTCAGAGTCTTCTCTCCTCCAGACTGAACAACCCCAACTCGCTCAGTCTGTCCTCAGAGCAGAGCAGCTCCAGCCCTCTGCTCATCCTCGTGGCCCTTCTCTGGACACCTTCCAGCACCTCCAGAGCCTTCCTGGAACAGAGGCTCCAGAACTGGACACCGAGCTCCAGGTGTGGTCTCAGCAGAGTAGAGCAGAGGGGGAGAATCCCCTCCCTGGCCCTGCTGGCTCTGCTTCTCTTGCTGCAGCCCAGGCTCTGCTTGGCTCTCTGGGCTGCAAGTGCTCACTGAAAATATCTAAGTGCACAACTGGAGAGTGAGGCAGCTCTGAAACATGTTCATTAAAAATAAGAAGAATAAGAAGCAGCAAACCCCAGAGCAAAACCAGAGGCACTGATTTGCTTCTGACCCAACACTGAACCATCTCAAGCCTTCTGATTTCCTTTTGAGAGCCCAGATTTGAAACCTGCCTTCCCACAAGCAAGTCCTTACGACTGCAGTAACGAAGCTGTACTTACATTCATGTAATCATAGAGCTTTTCTGAGGCAGCTCCTGCAGACAAAGCCACATCTGCAGGGAAGCAATGCAGGTACCTTCGGGCAAAAACGTCAGGGTGGTGATCCCTCCAAAACTCCTCTAATTCTCCCTTGGCCTTCAGCTGCTTCTTGATCGATTTGAATCGAACGAGGGGGACTCTACATCAAGAAACACACCCAAGAAATGAACTGCTGCTCCTTCCCAGAGCTGCCAGACACTCTGCTTTTTAGAATCAGGGAATTGAAGGGACCTCAAGGATCATTTTCTTAAGAAATTTGTTTCTTTTTTGAGACCTCAGGTAGCAACCAGCAGAACACAGAACACAGAATTAACCAGGTTGGAAAAGACCTCAGAGATCTTCCAGTCCAACCTATCAGCCAACACCATCTCATCAACTGAACCATGGCACCCAGTGCCTCATCCAGGCTCTTCTTAAACACCTCCAGTGACTCCACCCCCTCCCTGGGCAGCACATCCCAATGGACAGTCTCTCTGCTTGGAAGCATTTCTTCCTAACATCCAGCCTAAACCTCCCCTGGCACAGCTGGAGACTGTGTCCTCTTGTTCTGGTGCTGGTTGCCTGGGAGAAGAGACCAACCCCCACCTGGCTACAACCTCCCTTCAGGGAGTTGGAGAGAGCAAGAAGGTCACCCCTGAGCCTCCTCTTCTCCAGGCTAAGCACCCCAGCTCCCTCAGCCTCTCCTCCCAGGGCTGTGCTCCAGACCCCTCACACCTTTGTTGCCCATCAAGATCATCAAGTCCAACCTATCACCCAGCACCATCTCATCAACTAAGCCAGCTGAGACATGTGCCAGAGAGCTCTCCAGCTGTGCTAGAGAGGCTTTCTTACCGTTCCAAAGCCACGGTGAAGGGGATGGAAACCACAGCCCACAGGATCACCCTCATGGCCCCCGGTGGTGGTTGTGGTGGTTCAGAGCCTGAGGACACTCTCATGTACTCAGGACTCCTGGTTTTATACCCCATCGTCAGCACAGGGCCCCTCGCCAGGTCAAGCCATGGCAGGAGGTCAGTGCTTTGGCAGAGAGCAGATTGATTTGCTCTCAAAGTAACCACTGGACTGTGCAAATAGTGGCGTCCAGCGATGCTGCTAAGGCACAGATAACCAGGGCAGAGTCATAGTATCATGGAATCATAGAATGGCCTGGGTTGGAAGGCGCCTCCCAAGGTCATCCAGTCCAAGCCCCTCTGCAGTCAGCAGGGACATCCTCAACTAGATCAGGCTGCCCAGAGCCCTGTCCAGCCTCACCTTGACAATCTCCAGGGAGAGGGCCCCAACCGCCTCCCTGGGCAACCTGTTCCAGAGTTCCACTACCTCCATGGTGCAGAACCTGTTCCTAACATCCAGTCTAAATCTGCTCTGCTCTAGTTTGCTGCCATTGTCCCTCGTCCTGTCCCCGCAGGCCTTTGCAAACAGCCTCTCTCCATCCTTCCTGTTGCCCCTTTCAGAGTCTAGACCAAACATTTTAGTAACACTCCTTAATGTCTTCTACCTAAATACAACACATGGAGTGAGCTGGGCTTCCATCAGCATGGGGACCCCAGAGGAGGCAGCCCCAGGACTTGCCTGGCTGCCTCCAGTGAAGCCACTTTTCAACCTCCCCTTAGTGACAAGTGGCTCAGAAGTGTCTGAGGCAGAGAAAGAGGACAGAGCACATAACCATGCACCTTTCACGTGGGAACATTCCAGCAGGGCTGGGCAGACCGATGGGGCTGTGATGCATCAGCCCCTAATCACTGCAATGCAATTAGTCCTTGATTATGTGAGAGCTCCAATCGAAACACAAGTGGGATTCCCACCCCCAATAAAATAAAAGACAATAAATAAAATAAAATAAAATAAAATAAATATAAAAAATAAAATATAATCTAAAATTAAATAAAATTAAATATATTAAATTAAATTAAATTACATGTAAAATAAAATATATAAAATAAAATATAATATAAAATGAAATAAAATTAAATATAAAATAAAATAAAATATAAAATAAAAATAAAATAAAATAAAACATTAATTATAAAATTAAATATAATACTAAATGAAATTAAATAAAATGAAACACAAAAGAAAAAATAAAATATCAAATATAATATAAAATTAAATGAAATCAAATATATAAAGGAAAATAAAATAAACAATAAAAATAAATCTAAATATAAAATATAGGTTAAAATAAAAAATAAAATAAATATAAAATAAATTATAACAAAATAAAATAAAATATAGCATAAAATAATAAAATAATTTTAAAATAAAATAAATATACATATAAAAATAAATAAATACAAATAAACTAAAGTAAAACTAAACTAAACTAAACTAAAATAAAATAAAACAAAATAAAATAAACCAAAATAAAATGAAATAAAATAAAATAAACCAAAGCATGAGAGGCTGCAGCATGCAGCAATAAACAGCCAGAGCTTTGCACATCTCAGCAAGACCTTTGGAAGGGCTTGCCTGGAGCTCTTTTCCTGTGAGTTTCCTGAGGCTGGCAGCTCCCAATCCTGCCTGAGATTCAGGTTCAGCTCAAGCTGGCAGCAAAAGAATGGTGTGGAAGAGAGGCTCTAACCTGACAGAGAGCAGCCCTAAACCCGGTAGCTGCCTGGGAGGAAGCTCCACACTGAGCCTGCAATGTGCCTGCGAAACTTCTCGCATCTGTCCTCAGCATGAGGAGTTTATGGCCAGCACACATTAAAGCTACACTTGAATAATTGGCCCTTGCAATTTTCTTGCTTAAAAGCCTGTGCTAGGATGCTGGGGGAAAGGAAATGGCTTTTGCCCCACTTATTTAAAATAAACTGCTCACCAGGTGAAGGTGAACTGAGGAGTGAAATAATCCTCCCTAAAGGAGAGCAGAGGTGTGCCCGTGTGCAGCAAAGAGGGAGTGGCAAGAACAAGAAGGCAGCAGGGGTCATCATCTCCTCCAGCAACAGTGCTCCAGCCAAGGAAAGAGCAGCAGGAAAACCAGACAGACAGCAGTTGTGAGTGGGGAAGGGGTCTGAATGCCTGTCACAGACTTTACAGGATCACAGGATGGTAGGGGCTGGCAGGGACCTCTGGAGATCATCAAGTCCAACCCCGCCCACCAGAGCAGGACCACATAACCATATAATGTGGTGCAGGTCACACAGGAATGCATCCAGAGGAGTCTTGAAAGTCTCCAAAGACACTCCACAACCCCTGGGCAGCCTGCTTCAGTGCTCTGGGACCCCTACAGTGAAGAAGTTCTTCCTCATGTTGAGGTGGAACCTCCTGTGCTGGAGTTAATATCCATTGCTCCTTGTCCTTGTGGCTTCAAGCAAATGTAAAAGGATGAGGAGATTGAGAGTGCCCTCAGCAAGTTCACTGATGATACAAAACTGGGGGTGGCTGACAGCTGTCAGGCTGTGCTGCCATCCAACAAGATTGGGACAGGCTGAGAGCTGGGTGCAGGCAAACCTCATGAAGTTCAAAACAGACAAGTGCAGGGTCCTGCATCTGGGGAGGAACAACAGCAGGCACCAGGACAGGCTGGGGGCTGCCCTGCTGGTAAGCAGCTCCATGGAGAAAGACCTTGGGGTGCTGGTGGGCAGCAAGTTCTGCAGGGGACAGCAGTGTGTCCTTGTGGCTAAGAGGGCAAAAGGTAGCCTGGGATGCATCAAGATGTGTGTGTGGCCAGCAGGGCTAGGGAGGTTCTTATCCCTCTCTGCTCTGCCCTGCTGAGACCACACCTCCAATCCTGTGTCCAGTTCTGGGCTCCCCAGTTCCAGAGAGACAGAGAGCTGCTGGAGAGTCCAAGGGGGAGCCACAAGGATGCTTAGGGGACTTGAGCATCTCCCCTGTGAAGAGAGACTGAGAGCCCTGGGGCTGTTGAGTCTGGAGAAGAGAAGGCTGAGAGGGATCTGATCAATGTCTATCAATAGCTGAGGGTGGGGGGCAAGTGGAGGGGGCCAAGCTCTTTTGGGTGGTGCACAGCAATAAGCCAAGGAACAATGGAAGGAACAGAGAAGGTTTCAGCTCAACATGAGGAGAAACTTCTTAGCAGTGAGGGTGCCAGAGCCCTGGAGCAGGCTGCCCAGAGAGGTTGTGGAGTCTCCTTCTCTGGAGCCTTTCCAACCCCAGCTGGATGCATTCCTGTGTGGACTCCCCTGGGTGATGCTGCTCTGGCAGGGGCCTTGGACTCAATCATCTCTGGAGGTCCTTCCAACCTCTAACCTTCTGTGATTCTGTGATTACCAGCACAGGCTGCAGACATTCTTCAATATTGTTCCTTCAAGTCTCTTCCTTTGCTATGTCAGCTGATTGAGGAGGGTATGAGAGCTCTAAAATGAACACATTTAGAGCTCGATTCACTAGTCCAAGCTTTGCTTTTTCAAACCTACCTCCAGAACTGTGAGGGCTGCAGAAACACAGCAAGGCTGAGCCTGGGGTCGTCTCACAGCTGCGTGCAAAGCCTTGGACCTGAAAAGCCACCAGCACCTCTATTGCAATATTTTCTTTCCAAAAATAATAAATAAGTAAAATTTAAAACTATAAAACTGTATCTGTTATATTGTTTTCCATGCTGGAAGGTGTCCAGGGAAGGGCAATGAGGCTGGGGAGGGGTCTGGAGCACAGCCCTGGGAGGAGAGGCTGAGGGAGCTGGGGTTGCTTAGCCTGGAGAAGAGGAGGCTCAGGACAGACCTTATTGCCCTCTCCAACTCCCTGAAGGGAGGCTGTAGCCAGGTGGGGGTTGGTCTCTTCTCCCAGGCAACCAGCACCAGAACAAGAGGACACAGTCTCAAGCTGTGCCAGGGGAGGTTTAGGCTGGATGTTGGGAAGAAATTCTTCCCAGGAAGAGAGCTTGGCCATTGGGATGTGCTGCCCAGGGAGGTGGTGGAGTCCCCATCCCTGGAAGTGTTTAGAAAGAGCCTGGATGAGGCACTTGGTGCCATGGTTTAGTTGATGAGATGGTGCTGGGTGATAGGTTGGACTGGATGATCTCTGAGGTCTCTTCCAACCTGGTTAATTCTGTATTCTGTTTCTTCAGGACTCAGAGCTCTTACCCAGGTTCTCAGCCAGCAGCCACACTTTCCATCCTGCAGCTGTCCCCCAGTCACTGAGCTGCAGGAGCCAGGGGCTGGCAATGGAATGGTGAGCAACATGAAGTGGCCACTTGTGAACCGCCAGAAAGCAAAGGCATTTCTCAAGGAGCCTGGAAGCGCTCCCTGAGGCAGAGCAGAGCAGATGTCAGGTCCTCTGCCATGGCAGCGTCGCTTTGACAAGAGCAAGACACTGTCTGTGCCGAGCGCCTTTATGCTTTGAACTCTTCCTCAAATGCCATAAACACTTCTGGGATGTCTGGAGGGCGTGAGGATGACTTGAAAGACCTGAAGTGGCTTTCAAATGGCTGCCTTGGGTCTGCTGAGGGAACTGCCTTTACTTTAGAGCCTCCACTGAGTCGCTGACTCTCAGATCATAGGGTCAGAGGATGTTAGGGGTTGAAAGGGCCCTTCAAAGATCTTCGAGACCAAGCCCCTGGCAGAGCAGGACCACAGAATCCAGCACAGGTCACACAGGAACACATCCAGACAGGGATGCAAAGGCTCCAGAGAAGGAGACTCCACAACCTCTCTGGGCAGCCTGCTCCAGTGCTCTGTGGCCCTCACAGTGAAGAAGTTCCTCCTCATGTTGAGTTGGAACCAGCTGTGCTGTAGTTTATATCCATTGTCCCTTCCCTGTCACAGGGTGCAAATGAGCAGAGCTTGTCCCCTCCCTCTTGACACCCAGCCCTCTGATATTGACAGACATTTGGTTAGATCCCTTCTGTCTTCTCTTATCCAGACTAAAAAGCCTCAGAGTTCTCAGTCTCTCCTCACCAGGCAGTGCTGCCGTCCCTTCAGCATCCTTGTAGCCCTTCCTTAGACTCTCTCCAGCAGATCCCTGTCCCTCCTGAACTGAGGAGCCCAGAGCTGGATGCAATATTCCAGGTGTGGCCTCACCAGAGCAGAGTAGAGGGGGAGGAGAACCTCCCTGGATCTGCTGGACACACTCTTCTCCATGCACCCCAGGACCCCCTTGGCCTTCTTGGCCCCCAGGGCACATTGCTGTCCCATGCAGAATTTGTTGTCCCCCAGCACTCCCAGGTCCTTCTCCTTCTCTCCAGCAGATCCCCTCCCAGGCTGTGCTGCTGCAGTTTTATTCATCCTGCCCAGCTGCAGGACTCTGCACTTGTCCTGGTTGAGATTCTTCACCTCATCACAGATGCAGCCTTTCCCCCCACCCCCATCAAAGGTTATTTTCCCCAAATGCTCTGAGCTCAGAGTGTGTTCCCAGCAGACATTCATTTAGCCAGCAGAGGTACAAAATGCAGCAGCAGAAGGTCATCATGACTTTTGTTGATAAGCTGGAATAATGATTAAACCACCATGCCCAGGCTCTCTACGGATTACAGAGTCACAGAATCACAGAAACACTGAGGTTGGAAAAGAGCCTCAGGATCACCAAGGCCAACCCAGAGCCCTACTCTGCAAGGCTCAGCCCTAAACCACAGCCCCAAGCACCACAGCCAAACCACCTGCAAACACAGCCAGGCTTGGGGACTCCACCACCTCCCTGGGCAGCACATTCCAAGCCCTCACCACTCTTGCCCTGAGAAATGTCCTTTTAAAAGTCAGACCATCCTGAGAGGGTAGCTGCTTGGGAAAGGATGCCCTGGGAAATCCAGGAATGACACATTCCCCTTGGTGGGCCTCTGGCAGGGCACAGAGCATTAAAGCAGAGAAGTAGCTGCTCTGATATCCTGGTTCTGTGCCAACCAGCTCTTGCTGCTGGGGCTCTGTGCTCAGCAAGTGCTGCCTTCTGTCAGCAGAGAATTTTCAGCACCTCTGCTCCACAGCACGGCAGCAGATGACTGTGCTGTATCTTTGTTCTCCAGGCGTGACACTCTGCCCGGTTTCTCCGTCCAAAAGCTGATTTCTGGCACTCAGGTCACTTGCTGTTCACTGTTCTGCTGCAATACCACCTCCCAGATGCCCTCTCTGTTGCTCCTTTCCGCTGTGAACCATAGAATCATAGAATGGTCCAGGCCAGAAGGGACCTCCAAAGGGCATCCAGTCCAACCCCTCTGCAGTCAGCAGAGACATCCTCAACTAGATCAGGCTGCCCAGAGGCCTGCGAGCCTCACCTTGAATATCTCCAGGGATGGGGCCTCAACCACCTCCCTGGGCAACCTGTTCCAGTGTTCCACCACCCCCAGAGTAAAGATAGACAAATGCAGCCTGAAGTGAAGCAAATTGCTAACTGAGGAGGAACTTCACTGTGTGGGTCCCAGAGCACTGCAACACGCTGCCCAGAGAGGTTGTGGAGTCTCCTTCTCTGAAGCCTTTCCAGCCCTGTCTGGATGTGTTCCTGTGTGACCTGTGCTGGATTCTATGCTCCTGCTCTGGCAGGGGGCTTGGACTGGAAGATCTTTGAAGGTCCCTTTCAACCCCTATCATCCAGTGATCCTGTGAGAACAGTTTATGCTGTCACATCTTCATAGCCATAAACAGTCTATTTATCTCTCCATAACAAGTGAGGAACTTGATGGAATTAAATTCATGGCAGTTTCTGGACAGGTTTGGGTTAAGACACAGGTCCTGTGGTAGCACAGACAGAAGGCAGCCAGAGAACAGCGTCAGCAGGTTGTGTCAGTGAACCTCTGAAATGGAGCTTCAGACAAGAAGCAAACCATAATGCAATGAAATACATCATGAAATACAGCCAAGGGCGCCAGAGGCTACAGCAAGCACCATTAAATTAGGAACATAAAGAGCAGAACAGCTCAAGATAGCAGTTTGCCAAGTCCCTGTGTCAGAGCTTTAAGATAAGTACCGGGTGGCAACTTACCCTGAAATTATGTTTTGGGAACCTTGCAAAGTAAATCCCTAACCCTGCCACTTGCCTGCAAAGGCTGCAGCCCAGAGAGCCAAGCAGAGCCTGGGCTGCAGCAAGAGAAGCAGAGCCAGCAGGGACAGGGAGGGGATTCTCCCCCTCTGCTCCACTCTGGTAAGACCCCAGCTGGAGCTCTGTGTCCAGTTCTGGAGCCTCTATTCCAGGAAGGATCTGGAGGTGCTGGAAGCTGTCCAGAGAAGGGCCACGAGGATGAGCAGAGGGCTGGAGCTGCTCTGCTATGAGGACAGACTGAGGTGGTTGGGGCTGTTCAGTGTGGAGAAGAAAAGGCTCCGAGAAGACCTAATTGTGGCCTTCCAGTATCTGAAGGGGATGAGAGAGCTGGGGAGGGACTTTTTAGGTTGTCAGGTAGTGACAGGACTGGGGGGAATGGAGCAAAACTAGAAATGGGTAGATTCAGATTGGATGTGAGGAACAAGTTGTTTCCCATGAGGGTGGTGAGAGACTGGCACAGGTTGCCCAGGGAGGTGGTGGAAGTCTCAGCCCTGGGGGGTTTTGCAGCCAGGCTGGATGTGGCTGTGAGCAACCTGCTGCAGTGTGAGGTGTCCCTGCCCATGGCAGGGGGGTTGGAACTGGATGCTCCTTGAGGTCCCTTCTAACCCTAACAATTATTCTATGATTCTATGAAAGTCAGTCAAGCCTGCAGAGGTGTTTCAAACAACTAAATTGCATCCAACATTTCCACCAAGAGCTCCGTGAAAGCTAAATGTTTTGAGTTTAAAGACTGGGTCTGCTGTGGTGTTCATTTTCCTGAGCTGATCCTCCCCACCCCAGCCAGCACCAGCTGCACAGAGAGCACAGCCTGAGCAAGAGGTGAGGGGTTCTGGGGTGTCAGGGTAACAGTTCAAGGCAAATTGGAGAACATTCACAGTGTGCAGGAAGTGGCAAGAGCAAAGGTTTTTCAGGGAGGGGTGAGCAGGAGTGTGGGCAAGAGAGGGAGACCTGCTCTCTGAGTTGTGCTGTCTGTAATCCCCATCACCAAACACTCATTTGGTTATCAGAAACATTTCAGAGCCCTTGAGATTAGTGGCTGGTGTCCTGTAAACAGAGCCTTATATATTGGGAAGACTGAGTTACTGTCAGGCCAGTACTGGCACAGCAGGAGAAGACCGAGGTGGGTCCCTGCCCCTTGCAGTCCCCACAGTCCACAAAGAAGGAACGTCCTGGGATGGGCAACAGCCTGAAAGCCGTAGCTGCTTTTGTGCCTTCCAGCAAGTGCCAGAAGTACCTGCTGGAAGACCTAGAAGAGATGCCCGTGGATAAAATGGTGGATCTGAGCGGCAGCCAGCTGAGGCGGCTGCCCCTGCATATTTGCTCTTTTAAGGAGCTGGTCAAGCTCTACCTGAGCGACAACAACCTGAACCATCTGCCTCCCGAGCTGGAGCAGCTGCAGAACCTGCAGATCCTGGCGCTGGACTTCAACAACTTCAAAGCGCTGCCGCTGGCGGTGTGCACGCTGAAGCAGCTCTGCATCCTCTACCTGGGCAACAACAAGCTCTGCAGCCTGCCCCTCGAGCTGCGGCTCCTGCAGAACCTCAAGACCCTCTGGATCGAGTCCAACTGCCTGCAGTGCCTGCCGGAGGTGGTGTGCGAGCTGCGCCTGCTCAAGACCCTGCACGCCGGCTCCAACGCGCTGCGCACCCTCCCCGGCCGGCTGCGGCGCCTGCAGGAGCTGCGCAGCATCTGGCTGTCGGGCAACCTGCTGGCCGAGTTCCCCGCCGTGCTCCTGGACATGCCTCTGCTGGAGGTGATCGACGTGGACCGCAACTCCATCCGGTTCTTCCCCAGCCTGGCTCACCTCCCCGGCCTAAAGCTGGTGATCTACGACCACAACCCCTGCAGGAACGCGCCCAAGGTGGCCAAAGGAGTGCGCAGGGTGGGGAGGTGGTCAGAGGAGAGCCCTGAGCCCCGGAAGCGATCTGGGGCAGTGGTAGAAATCATGCTCCACGAGAAGCCATCACCACCTCCTGCTGCCAAGCCCGACCCAGAAGCCGAGACCTGCTGATGCTCAGCTGCCCACTCTGGCAAAGGTGGCAGCACACGCACGCCACCCCCAGCTTCTACTTCTCTCCTGCTTGCTGGGGTCCAGGGAGCGCCAGGCCAGCTGGCTGGTCTTCAGGAGTCAGTGCACCTAGCTTAGAGCTAGGTGACAGGAAAACTCTTGTGCAGACACCTCTTGCTGTGCAGCACTCTTTCTGGAGACTTCTCCTTACCCCCCTTCTCCTATGTGGGCACCACTTACAAGTTCACAGTCAAGATGAGGACAGAGTTCAGCTCTTTTCCATGGCTGGATTATCCAGACTACAATCCTGCTGCTTTTCACCCACAGGAAGCCCACAGACTGGCTCTTCTTCCTTCCACCTTGCTGAGGTGTTGGAATTCAGCTGGAAATCACTGTTCAAGATGACCACTGTGGAGTCACAGCTCTAAGCTGACCACTGTGGAGTCACAGCTCTAAGCTGGCTCACATTTGTCTCAAATCACTCCATCTGAAACACAGCAGCAGCAGCTTGCAGGTTTCCCTGCCTGCTGCCTGGGATGGGGTAGTGAAGCCCTGGCCGTGCTATCAAGGCAACAGTGCATAGGTACCAGTGAGCTCTGCTCTTCCTGCTGCCACCCTCCTCCTGGAAAATCTGTGACCACTCTTTTGTCATTGCCAAGAGATTTTCCCCCCGGGTGGTGAGGGGGATGCAGCACTGGCTGCCATGAGAGGTTGTGGAGTCTCCTCAGAATCACAGAATCAACCGGGCTGGAAGAGACCTCCAGGATCACCAAGTCCAACCAATCATCCAACCCTAAGTAACTGAGTAAACCATGGCACTAAGAGCCTCATCCAGGCTTTTAACACCTCCAGGGACATCAACCCCCACCACCTCCCTAGGCAGCACGTTCCAGTGGCCAATCTC
The DNA here is from genome assembly GCA_015227895.2 of Colaptes auratus. Classification (NCBI taxonomy): domain Eukaryota; kingdom Metazoa; phylum Chordata; class Aves; order Piciformes; family Picidae; genus Colaptes; species Colaptes auratus. The sequence continues at coordinate 3,613,676 of CM037632.1, forward strand.
GCTTTCTGGGAAGAACTTCTAAGATCAAGCTTAAACTTCCCCTGGCACAGCTGGAGACTGTGTCCTCTTGTTCTGGTGCTGCTTGCCTGGCAGAAGAGACCAACCCCCACCTGGCTACAACCTCCCTTCAGGGAGCTGTAGGCAGCAAGAAGGTCTCCCCTGAGCCTCCTCTTCTCCAGGCTAAGCACCGCCAGCTCCCTCAGCCTCTCCTCCCAGGGCTGTGCTCCAGACCCCTCCCCAGCTTTGATGTCCTTCTCTGGACACATTCAAGCAATTCAGCATCATTTGTGAAGTGAGGGGCCCAGACACATTCAAAACCTACTTGGATGCCTTGCTGTGTGGACTGCCCTAAGTGATCCTGCTTTGGCAAGGGGTTTGGACTTATCTCTGGAGGTCCCTTTCAAGCTCTAATGTACTGTGGTGCTGTGAGAGCCAGAGGCTTTGCTGCCAGCTTTCATGTACTGGACAATGCTGCCTGTAAGGGCAGCTGCAGCAGCCAAGCTTTCATGCAGTAGCAAAGAGGAAAATTAAAGCCTGACTAAAATGGGTGATCCACAGGAGCTGCAAAGGTAAACTTGCATGAATAGAAACCCAGGGCTGGGAGCCAGCTGCTACAGGCTTGCATGGAATTTGAAACTGAATCTAAGTTTACTCAGGGGACTTCAGATGGGTGTTTCTCCACCTTGCAGGCCAGGCTGGGTTCAGATCACCTTCAAAATGCACTTAACTCTCTTTTCTAAGGCACGTTTTACTTTGAGCTGATGTTTTAACACAGAAATCTGGCTCCAAATGACACTGTTAGGCTTTGATTCCACAGCACAGATCACCAAGTTTGGCACCAGACAGCTTTTATTAACCACGGTAGGGAGCCCTTGGTGGCACAGAGCAGCCACTGCCCTCTGTGCCTTACCCACCCCTCCAGTGAAGCTGCCTCACCAGCACTGCCTGCAGAAGTGGCAGTTCACTTCCCAGAACAGGTTTGATTCAATGCCAGTTCCTGCCTGCTTGATGTCATTTACATGCTTGAAAGATGATCTGGAAATGCAGAGACTCAGCTAGCACTTGCTGCCTTGTTAACCGGAGTCTGAATGTGGCTCTGGCTGGCAGCAGCGTGCTTACCAGTCATCAAATAAAGTACACCATCATCTGGCTGAGCTAAACTATCCTTCTTCAGAACTAACTGCACTCCAGCTCTCTGAAGTCTTTATCTAACCTTGTTCCTACAAACTAGTCCTTCCTGTAAAATTCCTCAGCAGGGCAACAGCCTGGGGGCTTTCTTAACATCCAGGTTGCAGTGCTTTATTTCCAGTGGAGCTGGCCTGATACTACCTGAGGCGGTGGAAGAGCTGCTTTCACTTCTGTCAGCAGTTGGCATTTCACACAGCACTCTCCCCCCCCTACTGTCACTTTGGAGGAGCTGAGGAGATTTTGTTTCAAGAGGCTGGAGGCACATTCTGTAAGCAGGTTCTCATTTCAGGAAACTTAAAAGGAGAAAAATGTCTGCACAGACACTTTCTGTATTCTCAGTTAATCTTCCTGTTTTGGCAGACCTCACCTGGTGTTTGCCAAGGAGCTGTGTTACATTTGCAAGAGACAGGAGGGTCATGGCATCCAGCTGGCACCTCTCTGGGCTCCCACACAGGCAGTCCCTCCACTTGCCTCTGCCTACAGTCATCAAGTACCCAATGAAGACTGCTGCAGGCATCACCCGAGAGTGAAAGAATCTGCTTAAGACATATGCTGCCCTTGCAGCAACTGCTGGAATAGGAAAGGGAACATTAAGAGGGGTTGAATAAAGATGGGAGGCAGGGAAAAAAGGAAAGAAAGGAAGATGATGCAGCCTGGCACACTTTCCACTGACTGCCCTCTACTGTGTGTGCCAAAGTGGCTGAGTCCAGTTTGCCTTTCCAGCCAAACACTGAGAATGTTTGATCCAAGATGTTGTTCTCTTTCCCACACTGCATCTTCCTCTCGACTCTGCTTGACAGAAACCCCTATCCACGTAAAATCTGTGGGATAAAAAGCTGTAGAATCCCTCAAGCTGCAGTTCTGGGGATTGACTAAGTTTCCTCTTCAGCTTTTCCTCTTTCTCTCACCACAAAAACAGAAGAGTACCACTCCAGTATCACTACGAAAGGATAACATTTAACTTCAGGGCCTCCTTCTAGGATGCCAGCTCAAAGCCTGTGCAGCCAAGACTGGGATAAAACACCCACACCAAACCAGGGCAGCAAGCTACAAAGGCTTGAGGTGATCCTCCACAGTCTGCCAGGCCACCACCTGAAGCATCTGAGGACAGAGGGTGAGCAGCAGAGCTGCTCTAAGGAAAAAGCCCTTCGTTATTCTACACAGAGACAACTGCAACTTGAATGAATTTGAGTTTATTGGTTTTCTCCTGCGTGTTTTCAAGTGGAACCTGGAGAGGAACAGAAGAAAGAGGCTTGTACAAAACCCCTGCTTTGCTTAAGCAAGAGTTTTTCCCCATGACACATGGAAAGTGTAATAAGTTAAACCCAACTGAAGGCAGTTACTTGATGGAGATCTGCTCATCTCAAGCTTCTGTTCCATAATCTCACAAAACTAGATCATTAGAAAAAACCCTCCTAGGCGAGACCTGGTCCACACATCCTCAGGGACTGAAGAGAGTTTAGCAGGGGCGATGGTCTGGCACACGTTTCCTGGGGAGAACAAGAAAAACCACAACATTTGGAGCCATGCTGACAACCAGGAGGCTCCCCACCAACCCTGACTGTTCAATTTTAGATGGCATTTTGTGTCCAGCTCTAGCTTTATTCCCACAGTACTAAAGGCAGTGTCTTAGAACCATAGAATGAATAAGGTTGGAAAAGACCTCAGAGATCATCAAGTCCAACCTGTCACCCAACACCTCCTGACTAACTAAATCATGGCTCCAAGTGCCACATCCAAGCCTTTTTTGAACACCTCCAGGGATGGGGACTCCACCACCTCCCTGGGCAGCACATTCCAAGCCCTGACCAATCTTGCTCTCAAAAATGCTTTCCTAATGTCCAGTCTGAACCTCCCCAGGGGCAGCTTGAGGCCATTCCCTCTTGTTCTGTCACTAATTTCCTGGGAGAAGAGACCAGCACCAACCTCTCCACAACCTCTTTGGGTAGCTGTAGAGAGCCAGGAGATCTCCCCTCACCCTCCTGTTTCCCACTAACCATCCCCAGCTCCTTCAGTTGCTCTTCATCAGATTTCTTCTCCAGGCCCTTCCCAGCTTCCTTGCCCTCCTTTGCCCTGGCTCCAGCACCTCCACATCTTGGATTGAGGTGCCCCAAACTGGACACAGCACTCGAGGTGTGGCCTCCCCAGAGCTGAGTCCTGGGGGACAATCCCCTCCCTGCTCTTGCTGGACACAGCTTTTTAATCCATGCCAGGATACCACTGGCTTCCTTGGCCAATGACCTAGGCATTGCTCAGGCATGCTCATTTAAGTGCACTGATGGCTCTCCTGCTGCCAATGCAGAAAACCCCATGTAAGACCAATGTTAGTATGTTGGATGTCAGTCTTCACTTCAAATAAGAGATTTGCAGAACAAGACTTTTCTGCACAGCTACTCTTCCACAGAAGCAAGTTATTCAGTCCCAGTGCACCTGACCATGGAGATACTCAGACCATACCTTGGTGCTGCTTTTATAATGTCATCTACACGAAGAATCATTTCTGCTGCTTCAGCTGCACTCAGCAGAACTTGTCTCTTGACTTGAAAGCTTTCTGTCACTCCCAAGAGTGCCATGTCTCCAATGGTGCCCTCCTTCATATCTGGAAGAAGAGACACATTATGGATGGGATGTTTTTTGTTCTCTTTGTTGTGTTGGTTTGGGGTTTTTAACTTGTGTGGCTTTCAAAGGAAAGAGTGAGAAGCTGACAGTATGGTAGCTTACCTGCTCAAGAGATCCATACTAATAGTAAGGGAAGTAGTAAATAAAGTCTTTCACTTTTAGGCTTCTGATTTAAGCCTAACATGTTGCAATTACAGAAAAACAAATGAATGATCAAAACTTTATACCCTGAGAAGAGGTGACAAGAGCCAAGCAGGACTCTCAGCACTATTTTCCTTAGATATATCAACTTCAGAGTCCTTCACAGCTGTTTTCAGGGGAGAAGAGATGTTTGGTTGGCTTGAGGGTTTTTTGTTGTTTCATATCATTGCCTCTCTTTTCAGGCTTAATGTAAGCAGACTCAATGTAAGTAAGGAACAGGTAGAAACCATCCCCTGCAGGGTGCAGGAATAAATCTTCTCTCTCTCATTACCAGGCTTGCAGAATGACAAAGGAGCCTAATGCTGAATGCCTACATCCTATGCAAAGCTAACAGAAATCAGCATGTGTGACCAAGTGTTAATAAGCCTAAGCACCCCCCCAGACAGGAATCCAGGAACACAAGTCCCCTTACCAAGTCCATAAGTTGTCTTTCCCTCACTGTGAGCAGCTCTGAGCTGAGCAACCAGATCTGCACTGTCATAGCCAGCGTTGTCAGCTATTATTGTTGGGATCTAAGGGGATAAAGACAGGTTGTTGTTCATCAATGCAGGGACTGATCCCCAGTGAACATAAACCACACTTAGGTATTAGTTACCATTCCAATTCAAGAAGAGGAAGTTTCAGAAACATGGCAGATGATCTGTTACAGTGGTCAGAAGATATGGAGAAAGGGGGAAAAAAAACCCAAACCAACCAACAGAAATCCAAACTAACTTTAGAAAGGAATAAACCAGGTTGGAAGAGACCTTCAAGATCATTGCATCCAACACCACCCAATCAACTAAACCATGGTACCAAGCACCCTATCAAGTCTCCTGAATACCTCCAATGATGGCAACTCCACCACCCCCCTGGGCAGCACATTCCAATGGCCAATCTCTCTGTGAAGAATTTCTTCCTAACATCCAGCCTAAACCTCCCCTGGCACAGCTTGAGACTATGTCCTCTTGTTCTGGTGCTGCTTGCCTGGCAGAAGAGACCAACCCTCACCTGGCTACAACCTCTCTTCAGGTAGCTGTAGAGAGCAATGAGCAATAAGGTCTCCCCTGAGCCTCCTCTTCTCCAGGCTAAGCAACCCCAGCTCCCTCAGCCTCTCCTCATAGGGCTGTGTTCCAAACCCCTCCCCAGCTTTGTTGCCCTTCTCTGGACACGCTCCAGCAAGTCAACATCTTTCCTAAACTGAGGAGCCCAGTCCTGGACACAGGACTCAAGGTGTGGCCTAACCAGTGCAGAGTACAGGGGCAGAATGACCTGAACTTTCTAAGTTTAAGACTCTTAATAAGACAGTAACACAGTAGCAGATTTGTCAGCTCATTTTAGATGAAGAGGAAGAAATTCATTCATTTTAAGAACAGAAGCTCACTGGTAAGCATTAACCACCAGATCATTCTGTTCACTGTTTAACCAACACCAGTGCAAATTGCTTGTGCTGACTGAACAGCTAATGCCAAGTCTCACCAAGCTCCTGTCATTTGACTTTCTCAGGAGAGCCATTTTCCTATGACCTTTTATTTCCTAAGAAAGGTTTTCACCAATTTGAATTACAGAAAAGCACTTTTGCCCCCAAGTCAACAGTCTGCTAGCACAGTTATATCCCATAAACATTTCCTGTGATACTCTTATTTCCTACCAAGATGGAATCTCCAGTGCAAGTCTAGAAACTTCTCAAAGTACTACAGCACGAATGCTACCAAATGGCACTAGGGTAACAACTGAATACAAGGGCTCTTCTTGTCTACATCAGCTGTCAAATTAAAAGGACAATTTTATCATGAGCTATTTCTGCTGCACTCTTAACCTCACAGGGAAGAGAAGCAAGAACCAATTAAGAGGGCTAGCACTCTCTAACATGCACAATCACTAAAATACATCAATACTTTTTTTCTAGGAGAGAAAACAGTCACATTTCCCCCTCGGTTCAACTGGGATATGTTGCTAAATGTCACTTTTTTTTACTTTTAAAAGACTGTCCTGGTTTGAGGCCAGGCAGATCCTCTATTGCCCCTGAGAGGGCAAAAGAATGACACTCATCACACAAATGGATGGCAAAAGTGATGGAAAATTTAAATGGAAAAGCAGTTAAGTGTTTTACAGAAGCTATAAAGCATAGTGACAAAAGAATCCCATAGCACACAGAGTCCCTCCCAGCACACCCAAAAGCCTCCCAACACTTCTTTCTGCCCACCTGAGGGTATACCCAAACCCCCCAGGGCTCTTTCTTCCCCCCACACTGCTAAGCTAGTCTCAGGCTGGCCAGGTCTGAGACTGCTCCAACCCCTTCTCCTCCTGGCATTAGGCCTAGACAGACCTAAGAGGCATTGAGATACTCCCCCAGCATTCCCCAATAGGGAGCATCTCCCATGGGAGCAGGGGAAGAAAGAGGCAGAGAAGGACTCTGCAGATGGATTTATAGGGCACAGGATATCATGGGTATGAAACAGGCTGTTGCCTATGTCCACCTCCTGGGTTGGACACTCAGGATACCAGAGATGTAACTTACGTGGCAGGTACAGGAAGCACCCAGCCTGAACTGCCACAAAGACCAAAACTTTGAAAAAGAGAAGCAATCATCTGCTGTCAGAAGGCAGTGAACTGAGTGAAACTACATCTATCAATCCAGCAATGTGACTAAACAAGCTTACCATTCGTAAAGCCTTAGCAAAGGACTCCATTGCCACAGACTCTTTGCCAGGTGTTCGGATGGCAAGCTCTGCAACAGCATTAGCCATCAGCATCTCTGAACAACCTACTCAGTGAAGACAAACAGGTGTTTTAGACCCAACTTGAACAGTGACAGAAAAGGTTTATCATGTGCAAAGAATCAAATACTCACCTCCACCATACACAGTTCTAGTGTCCTTCACTGTCTGGGCAAGAACACAGAGAGCATCATGCAAAGACCTCTCCGCTTCATCTAGAATCTGCTGCGTTGCTCCACGCAAAACTATGGTGCAAGCCTCACCTAAAAAGGGCAAATGCAAAAAGATTAAAAAGGAGGCAAAGAACCAAAGATACAAAAAGATGCCATACAAAACATTCCTAATGGTTTTGCTATCACCACAGTCAAGCACAGGTCACAGGCTCACAGGATGTTAGGGGTTGGAAGGGACCTCTGGAGAGCATCGAGTCCAACCCCAACTGGCAAGTCCAACCCCATCTGGTCAGTTGGCAGCAGAAAGAATGATGACATCTCCCAGGCAGAATGATATGCTGTACACTATGCTATTGCTTCATCAGCTGTTCCACAACATCTTATTTAAGAGAGTTAGTGTTCTCTCAAACAGCCCCTCAGAGAAGTTACAGTACTGGCATAAATGCAGATAAGTATCTGAGGGCTGGTGTCAGGAAGGAAGGGAGAGTCTCTTCTCACTTGCACCCTGTGATAGGACAAGGGGCAATGGATGGCAACTGCAGCACAGGAGGTTCCACCTCCATATGAGGAAGAACTTCTTCACTATGAGGGTCCCCGTGCACTGGAAGAGGCTGCCCAGAGAGGTTGTGGAGTCTCCTGCCCCGGAGCCTTTCCAGCCCTGTCTGGATGTGTTCCTGTGTGACCTGCGCTCTATTGTATGCTCCTGCTCTGACAGTGGGGTGGAACTGGAAGATCTCCAGAGGTCCCTTCCAACTCCTAACATCCTGGGATCGACTAGAACGAGCTGTCAAGCATGACATGCTGCTACTTTTCCTGTCAATTTAATGTCCCAAAGCAGAAATTTTGGTTCCTACCCTTACAAATGTTGAGGTTCATTTGCATTCAACATCTGCAACTTAACCACAAACACATCTTTGCAGGACTTTTACCAAAGAGCAAGGCTTTGATTAAACATGGCTACAAAATTCCTGTGCCACCCTGGTAACTGAACAGCATTAGCAGAGCTTAATGCCAAGGTTAAAACATGCCAGTAGTGATCCAACACTTACCCATTGCCACTCCAGAGAAATGAATGAGTTTATCTTCTCCAATCATGACTTCTTCAATAAGCTTGCAGCTTCCCAGTTTTACTAGCTCAGGGTGATCAAAGGTTGATGCAATTTCACCACCTAGAAATGTAACATCATACAGAAATCAGAGAGCTCACAATGAAAGTATCCATTCAGGATCTAACTGGGAAAGGGGGAAGAATCACCAAAAAAAACCCTAAAAACCCAATCATCTTCCTACTTGCCCCAACATAATTTTAAATGAACAATGCCAATAGGACAGTTTTTCCCAGTGTCAGCATATGGGATGAGAAAGCTCCCACTGATGTTACCAAGCCCTTTAAACACCAACATTTCACTTCACAACTCCAACAGTGCAAGAATTACACTGAGGTCTGTCTGGGTGAGAGACTGTTGATCTTTGCTAGCACTAAAAAGTCAATCTGTTTCAAGTTTTAATAGTACTCACCGATGAACTGTGTACAAAATACTACATCAAGTTTGTCATGTTCTTTAACTTGAGCTTGTGCAGGCATTTGTCCTGCCTGCCTGATGATGGCTGAACCATTCTGCCACATCATAGCAGCAGTATCATGCACTTATGTGAACTCCCATGTCTTCAACAACACAGGCATCACAAAGACCAAAATAACTCTGAATGGAGTATTGTCCTAGTACGTTGTTCTTCCCATTAGAAAACCATTTAGATGGTTCCAGTCCCAATGTATGCTCCATTATTCAGCTTTAGCTTGCAGCACTGCTGTAGTTGTAGCAGCACAAGGAGAGACAAGATTTATAGTAAAGTTTGTGCTTACTATTTCAGCTACACTGTTTGATCCAGTGTGGTCTGACATGGCCCACTTCCTCTGTCTACAAAAGCTCCTTTGAATTTGATGATTCTATGATCCAGAACATAAGCAGTATTTTTCTCAGTCAAGCCTTTGCCTGTGTCAATGTGCCTACAAACAGCCATACACAATTCCTGCTGCAGTTTTGCTAGGCTGAACAAGTCATCTTCATCTGTAGCATTCCCTTCTTGCTCTATAGCATTCCAGGTATTTATTTTCATTAGTTACTGAAGTCACATTTACACTGATCACTACTAAAACTAATCAGGCTTATCACATTATTTCAGGTCTAGCTCAAGTTGATGACTCAGACCCAAAACTTTTAACATCAGATGGCTCTTTAGTCTTCTCTATTATTACAATCAAACAATAGCCCTTTTAGAGCTAGATATGTAACTCACAGATTTATCACCTTACTCTTTCAATTGCTGAGTTCCACCTTTTCCCTAGAATTCAAGTTTATCAAGCAGGGTCTTGACAGAAAATATTCCACAGTATGAAAGGAAATAACTACAGGGCACTAACTGGGTAAATGATATTCCACAGACAGATACATGATTCTTTATTCACGTGTGCTAGAGAAGAAAAATGTCTGTTAAATCATTATGCAGGGAGGATTCAGAATCAGACCCTCTATATGCAAAGTATAACATGCTTAAGATGAAAGCTGGGATACTTGCTTCTGAAGAAACACTGACAGTTACATAGCAGTTAGTAAAGCACTAAATTCTTAGGGCCAATTTCATAGGGTCCTCCATATCTGTTTCTGCTTTAGTGTGAAGTAAAGTCTATTTCAAGGACTTTTCACACTTGCAGATCTGCTTAATAGTAAAAAGTACAAACTAGGTGATCAAGCATTAACATTTACTGCACATGAAATAGTGCAAGTTTAGACTGCTCATCAGGAAACAAATTTTCACACAAAGAGTGGTCAGGCATTGGAATGTGCTGCCCAGGGAGGTGGTGGAGTCCCCAAGCCTGCCTGTGTTTAAAGGTGGTTTGGCTGTTGTGCTTAGGGCTATGGTTTGGAGATGAACTTTGTAGAGTAGGGTTGTTGGTTGGACTTGGTGATTCTGAGGGCCTTTTCCAACCTGAGTGTTTCCCTGGTTCCAAGTTTCATACAACAAGGTACTCTGTGTACCTGTAACCAGAGCCAGACGCTCCACACCCGCGAAGTCTGCGTGTTCAATAGCCATGACACCAGCTGCTCCAAAGAGTTGTTCAGGGTAGTTGTAAATCAGCTGTCTACAATTAAAACACAGGCACATCAGAGGCCAATGAAGGGACAGGGAAGCATGCAAAGCTAAGGAAAAAATGAGAAACCCAAGGTGTTTGAAATGCCCTTCCCCTACAGACAGGCTGAGCGCAGAGAATGGTATGCTTTAATTTCTGAGTCCTTTCATCCTAAGTGCCTGCTGGGCACTCAACTGCCTACTCCAGCAGGGTGCACTAGAACCACATGTGAAGCAAGGTCTTTGTAATTCCTTCACCAATATAAAACCCAACCAGTAAACAACTCTCTTGGAATAATAAATGGCCAGCCTTGCCATGTACACAAAGGAGCAGACCACAGAGCATGTGCTGCCTTAGCAGCAGGTCCCCACTCACTCTACAAAGTAGTCACCTAAAGCTCAATGTCAATGACCACTCACAAGTGGCATGCCCAATTAAGAGACTGAACATGGTAGAGATTGAGCAGGAGTGGCAAGATGCCATCTCTTTCAAAACCAGAGGTTTCTAATCACCTTCAAAAGAGACAGCTGGTGCTGCTGGGTGTGTGCAGAGGAGATTCTTCCTACTCTGGATCTGTATAGCCTTGATCCCATCAAGCCCCTCCTCAGTGACAGTTTACTGGTAAGCTCTTACAGTATCAAATGTGAAAAGGATCTACAGCCTGCCCATAAGCAGAAGTCAGTTTTTATCAGGGAGTTAAATCTGGAAGTGCAGAGTCAATCTAACTGGAGTGCCGCTGGCCTGGCTACAGCGACTGACTGCTACCAGAGATTCCTTAGGACTTAAGGATTCTATTTTTTTTTTTTTGCATACTTCAAGGAATTTTCACCAATTTGCCAACAGGACCCCTGACTCTGGGAGGAGCCTGGACACAACAGGGCTGTGTATCTCTACCATGGTCACTAAGAGAGTGCTACTTCTGCTGATACATGACCATAATATATGTGAAACACGACACAGACGGCAGGAGATTCATCAGTCTGACAGTGGTTCCTACACGTTTGACACAGACTTTGAAGGTGAGTTGTAAGAGACAGTGTTGGATGATAGGTTGGACTCAATGATCTCAAAGGTCTCTTCCAACCTGGTTAATTCTATTCTATTCCCCTGTAAATACTGTATACTTTGTACATCTTCATTGCATTTCATTGTAGATTGTGGTTTTGCTTGTAAATACAACTTTCATTTGCTTCCAACTGAGCTGGTCTGGCAAATTTAACATCGGGGTGGGGGTGGAATTTCAACCCACCACATCTTACAACTCCTATTCTTTGATGTAGTACTAGATAAGCAGCTTCCCAGGAAGCGAGAAACAGGATAGCTTCAGCCTCAACTAAATGCAAGCAGCAGCAGTACAGGCTCTCAACACCAAAGGGGGCCAGGGACAATACCGCTGGTATTCCTAACTGGCTGTACAAAACAGAGTGACACTGCTTCAACTGGGCTGAAACACAAACTCCTGGTTAAGGAACATCACTTCTCAAAGGTGAGGGGAGGGAGGGGAGAAATGGTGCACTAGAGAAAGCAGAGGAAAAAAACCCTAGCCCATAAATCAAACATTAGGTATGATCACCTAATTGGGCAGATACAAGAATAACTAATGTTCTTCACACTCACAGTATTTTTATTGTGCTGCTTTCTAACTGCATTATAAAACCTCTACTTTTTACCCCCCAGGAAATCATACCTGTTAATGAAGCAGTTTATTCCATGCTTAAGGATACGGTCTACCTTCTCCTTCATTTTTTCCTTCTCTGCCTGCTCTATTTCTGCCACCTTGGCTGTAGAATCCACTCTGACACGAGAGCCAAAAATCTAAACCAAAAACAAAGAGGTCAGTCTACAAAAAGAATTCCATTTACCAAACCTTTACTTCACAACAGCAGTTCTGCCCCATACCTTAATCTTGTCTGTATCCATACCAGTGTTGGCAATAAGGATCTTTGCATTTTCAATTCTTTTTGGCTGATTTACACCAATCTTCTTGTCGAGTAAAAACCCTGTGGTTAACAGCAAGATGTCATAAGACTTCAGCACCAGAACAAGAGGACACAGTCTCAAGCTGCACCAGGGGAGAGTCAGGCTGGATGTTAGGAAGAAGGTCTTGACAGAAACAGAGATTGGCCATTGGGATGTGCTGCCCAGGGAGGTGGTGGAGTCACCATCACTGTTTAAAAAGAGACTGGATGGGGAGCTTGGTGCCATGGTTTAGTTGATGAGATGGTGCTGGGTGATAGGTTGGACTGGATGATCTCAAAGGTCTTTTCCAACCTGGTTAATTCTATTCACATTAAAAAACCCCATAACATTATCACAACCCCCCACATATTTGTTGTTGAATAACAGAGAAAAGTTTCCTAGGAAAAAAAAATGTGTAACTTAACAGCTTCATTCCTAAAGCACACTTACAGCCAAACACAAATCCAAAGACCTACCTTCATCTAAGTAGGAATCAGCCAAACTTCCACCAAGTTTCTTAATGACATGGATAGCCTCCAAGTTACCAGAACCTTTCAACCTAAGAACAGCTTCCACAGCTAGTTTGACAAAGTGATCCTTATGATGAGTAAGTAATTTTGATGAAAGAGTTGTTCCTGCAATGTTCATCAAGTCTTCACGGAACTTGACTTCATCATCACTAAAAATAAATGCCACACAGTTAAGAGTGAAAAGCCTAAAACCCTTCACTATCATTAACCTACCACTGAGTCCCTCCCTTCTTCCAGCCTGCATCAATGTGTACCATGTTGATTCTGAGGAATGCTGCACAGAATGCCTCTGGTGTCCCAGAACACAACCTTCCATTTGAAATGGAACCTTTGCAATGCAGCTGTAGAAAGCCTGTGCCCTCCAACTACCAGGTAAAAATCCTACAGTATGAGATTTAATACCTCCAAGTGCTGGGTTCTGCACATTGGCCACAACAACCCCATGCAGCACTACAGGCTGGGGTCAGAGTGGCTGGAGAGCAGCCAGGCAAAGGGACCTGGGGGTACTGGTCGATGGTAGGCTGAACATGAGCCTGCAGTGTGCCCAGGTGGCAAGGAGGGCCAATGGCATCCTGGCCTGCATCAGGAACAGTGTGGCCAGCAGGAGCAGGGAGGCTATTCTGCCCCTGTACTCAGCACTGGTTAGGCCACACCTTAAGTCCTGTATCCAGTTCTGGGCTCCTCAGTTTAGGAAAGATGTTGAGATGCTGGAAGGTGTCCAGAGAAGGGCAATGAGGCTGGGGAAGGGTCTGGAGCACAGCCCTGTGAGGAGAGGCTGAGGGAGCTGGGGTTGCTTAGCCTGGAGAAGAGGAGGCTCAGGGGAGACCTTCTTGCTCTCTCCAACTCCCTGAAGGGAGATTGTAGCCAGCTGGGGGTTGGTCTCTTCTCCCAGGCAAGCAGCACCAGAACAAGAGGACACAGTCTCAAGCTGCGCCAGGGGAGGTTTAGGCTGGAGGTCAGGAAGAAGTTCTACACAGAGAGAGTGATTGGCCATTGGAATGTGCTGCCCAGGGAGGTGGTGGAGTCACCATCACTGGAGGTGTTCAGGAGGAGACTTGATGGGGTGCTTGGCTGCATGGTTTAGTTGATTAGGTGGTGTGGACACGATGATCTTGAAGGTCTCTTCCAACCTGGTCTGGTCTAGTCTATGCTATTCTAAATAGTCACATGTAAAATCAGAGTATCAAATCTGAAGTAACAGCTCAGATATTTGTTTTAGGGAGCAAACTGTTGCTTAGTTGTCCCTGCACATTGAAAGTTACTTTAAATAATTTCATTAGGCTTCTGGAGTTTATGTAAAGCAAACACAACCTTTTCTTTCTTAACTGTTGAAACTCCTAAACTCAGCCTTTACTTCAGTTACAATAAACCAAGGGACTGAACAGTTTCCCAGTGGTCTACAGTTCTCACTGATGTTTTAATCTTGGCTGGTTTATAAAGAATTACAAGCAAATGTACATTACTAACCCATGATCCACAGCTGCTTTCAAAAGTGCCTCTCTTGAAGCTTTTGTGGCTGCTCTCCAGCCTGAAATGATGGTCTGAGGATGAATCTTCCTTGCAATTAATAATTCTGCTTCCTATTTAAATGAAAGGAATAATCAGCTTTTACCCTCCAAGGTACATTTGCACTGATTACCCAGACACTTCCAAGTAATCAGAAAATTCTGAATGTCAGTAAAAGCCAGAGAGCTGTAACAATGACATTAAAATCACACTACTGGCAGGCTTCTCTTCCAGTCTAGGCAAGTATGAGCTGCCCATGGACTATCATCAAGAAATATTGATTATAAACCCTAATCCTAACTCAAATAGGAATAGCAACCAAACATACACTTCAAATAGCAATCCTCCACTTCATGTTTGAGACCAGTTTCTTGTTTACTTAAAAGTGTAGCTGCAACAAACAAAACCAACCCCCCCCACACTCCAAACTTCCTTTTTGCAAGGAACTTGGCAAGCTCACAAATAATTTCTCAGATGCCCTTAATCTGAGATGATGAGATTTACTGGCACAGCACTGCCAACATGAGCTCCTCACTTCTGAAGTGAGCCTGGCAGTGCAAACTCTGTAGGCATGAATCCAGGGCTCATGCACACCACAACAAAATTTGCTAAGTTTTTCTTTTTCTCATTAATGTTATGGAAAAGGATTTCAGAGGGCTGAATCTCACAGCTAGGCAGCGCTCCACGCTACTGTGTGCAACATCTAGGGAATGGCCTGGGACAGTGATACTTCTCTGTCTCACTTGCATAATGAAATAATACAAAACAACTTCTTACAATACACCAAATTAGAATTCTTCTGAATTTATAAAGGAATATAGCACAAAACTTTACAAAATATTAATGAGACAATGCCTAAGGAGTTTTCCCTATCCATTTCAATGGCAACAGAGCATTTTGAAGCTCTCTTCATAAACACCTAATGACAGACCCCTACTGGTATCACAGGAGCACACTGCCAAACAGAAACACATCTTAAGAACTGTAATACATTACCCTCAGTAATTCAGCTGCCAGCACTGTGACAGATGTAGTTCCATCACCGACTTCATCATCCTGAACCTTTGACATATCTGAAGAAAGAAGTTTCTGCCTTAATGTTTTGGCTCAACATGCCAGGCTTACCTGTACCAGCTGCACACACCAACATTCTGATCTCAGATTAGTTTCAAGAACAAAAAAGAATCTTACTCCTCAACAGTTTAAAGAAGTCACTCTAAGCCATGCAAAAACCTGCCACACAAATCAAACTCAGCATCCTTCAAAACCCTGCTCTTCCATTTTTAACCTAGAGATTGGTTCCAGTTTGGCAATGGTCAAGTGCTACTTCTCTCTCTCCCCATTCCTAAACATAGGCAACAAATGTAAGCAGAGGCAGAGGGCAGCCTGAGGTAGACATATGGGATCAGAGAATGTAATTACCAAGGACGCCACATGAACTGTTGTTAAATAAGGACCCAGCAACAGGAAATCATCAAGAAACTTGGAAATGAATTGTTCAGGGGTCTGCTTGTCCCTAAATCTGCATGATCTGCACACTAAGACAGCTGATCACAAAGTTAAAACTCTGTCCAAAGTAGAACACTGATGAAGTGACAGAAGAGATTTAAATCAGGGAGGAGCAGAGAGAATCTGTGTACCCCAGTAAAGTTCTGGTTTCAATCTTCCTGGGGACATCAAAAGATGAGTGTCTTTTGTCCCCTCTGACTCCTGGGACAAACTGAGGTTTAGGGAAAGCAAGTTGACACCAGAGCAGTTTTGCAAGGGCAGCATATGCCTCAATTTTACACCTCTTGCACCACCTTGGCCTCTTTGCCTGAGGAATTCTGCTCCCTCTCCCTTCAATTTTTCACATCATTAGAAGAATATTTTTCTAACAGCAAACTACACAGACTACAGTCACAAATGAGGAAATGCCAAGTACTTGAATGACAAGCTGTTAAAAACTCACCAACCAAAACCTTGGCAGCTGGGTTGTCAACTCCAATAGCTTTCAGGATGGTGGCACCATCATTGGTAACCGTTACAGTGCTATCTCTCCCGGTACTTAAAAGAATCTTGTCCTACAAGATAAAGAAAATGGCTTGAAATCATGCTTTGGCTATTCAAACTAAATTAACAGGTATGACCACAGAGAACTTGCAGCTGTCTTACCATGCCTTTGGGACCCAGAGTGCTCTTGACCAGGTCACCAATAGCAATGGCACCAACAAAGGATGACTGAAATGAAAGCAAATACACCTCAGAAAAGCACTCATTTCTACTTTAATGCAAGAAGTAGATGCTAGCCCATAACTTCCCAGGGTAGATGTTAACACCACCTTTTGACACCCACACTCCTTTCAGCACCACCTTTTGACACCCACACTCCTTTCAGCACAGTGAGGGTCCAAGTTTCTTAACTGCTGCGTTTTGACAACCAGATCAATTGTGGGACCAAGTTCCTTAACTGCTGCATTTTGACAACCAGATCAATTGTGGGACCAAGTTCCTTAACTGCTGCATTTTGACAACCATATCAAATACACTTAATTCTCAGAGAAATCATAAAAACCTGCCTCACAGCCAAAAGCAAAGCCTCCCAGTGAACATCAGCCTTCAGGTACATAGGTTTTTTTGAACACTTTTGAGGAGTTTCTCTAATTGCTAGGACAAACAACCCTCCTCCTACCTTTTGTTCACAGACATGCATCAAGAAAAAACAATGAAGCAGATGAAGATCCACATTACCATACAACACATTTCAAACAGAAAGGAGAAAGCTTGATTACCTCGAGTATTAGCAGTTTCTCAGAGAATTACACTTACCAGCCGAGCTGTTTCTGCCTTTTCTTCATCTGCACCTGCCTTGAAAATGTTCACAGGAGCAAGGGAAAGGGATGCCTAAAACAGAGTTAACATAAGCAGATTCCCTTCACTGGAATGAAACAACGAATCTTAAAAGACAAATCCCTGACACTAACAACCTGAACAACGATTTACTATTTATTTCTACATCCCATTTGGTTTGGTTAGAAATTCATCTTGGTTCTTCCTTGAAAAGTCTATCTGGCAAGCTCTTCACCAGGTGAAAAGATTACAAGACAGACTCCAATCTGTTCCTGAAGACAGCATATTCTCTGGCAAGATCTGTAAACCTGAAAGGCTGTTACCAGTACATGACAACATTTATGTTGCTGTTCTGTGTGGCTAACCATCAGATCCAGACAGCTCCAGAACAGGTACAACCATTAGAACTTAAGCAAGCTGCAAAATTAGCATTTTGATATTAATGTTGAATTTTTTTTTTTTAATGCATTTCCATGCAAATTGTTAAAGCCTAATACTCACAAATAACTCAATTGTCAGGGTTGGAAGGGACCTCAAGGATCAGCCAGTTCCAACCCCCTGCCATGGGCAGGGACACCTCACACTACAGCAGGTTGCTCACAGCCACATCCAGCCTGGCCTTCAAAACCTCCAGGCAGGAGGCTTCCACCCCCTCCCTGGGCAACCTGTGCCAGGCTCTCACCACCCTCATGGGGAACAACTTCTTCCTAACATCCAATCTCAATCTACCCATCTCTAGTTTTGCTCCATCCTCCCCCAGTCCTATCACTCCATGACACTCTGCAAAGTCCCTCCCCAGCTTTCTTGTAGCCCCCTTCAAATACTGGAACTCCACAAGAACATCTCCTTAGAGCCTTCTCTTCTCCAGACTGAACAACCCCAACTCCCTCAGTCTGTCCTCACAGCAGAGCAGCTCCAGCCCTCTGCTTATCCTTGTGGCCCTTCTCTGGACACACTCCAGCATATCCAGATCATTCCTGTAATAGGGGCTCAAGTTAGAATGGACATTTGGTGAAAATTCCTCACCAAAAGGGTTGTCAAGCATTGGAGCAGACTGCCCTGAAAAGTGGTTGAATCATCATCGCTAGAGGATCAAGGATGTGGTGCTTCGGGACATAGTTTAAGGTTGCACTGCTGGCAGCACCAGGATAACGGCTGGGGCTCGCCTAAATGATTCCAACCATGACTTAAACGAATCAGGATCAAACCCCCGGAGAACAAATGCATCAACGCTCTTAAGAAAGTTCCATGACTTTGCTGGATGATCAGCGCAGTGCTTTTTCTGACGGTTTTGTACCCATTCCACCACGACTCGGACAAAGAAAAATCACAGGCGCCACACGGCACGACGGAGGCTCTCGATAGCTCACCGAGAGCGGCCTCTCACGCTCCGTGCCTCGGCGCTGCCTCTCCAGGACTTCCTGGGAGTCGAGAAAAGCGCTTTCTCGCCCCTCTCCATCGTGTGAGCCATGATGAAGGCCCCGAGCACGGGCGGGCCGAAACACCTTCTCCTGCAGGCGGGGAGGCGAGGCGGAGAAGCCCAGCGCGGGCCCGGGATCCGCGCTGTGCCTGCCGGCTACAGGAGCGGCGGCTCCCACACGGCGCTGCCCGCCCGGCCGCGTTCGGCCAGCCGCTCTAGAACCTTCCAGGCCCAACACGCCGCCGCCGCCTCCCCTGCCTCCCCTCCCCGTCCGCGCGCGGGACAGGGCGCGAGGCCGCCCCACCCGCGAGCGCTACAGCCGCCGCCGGACAAAGCGCGGAGGAGGAGCGCGAGCACCAGGCCCTGGCACGCGGGACTACGGAAAGCGCGGCCGCCGCTGCCGCCCCGCCCCGCCGCACCCTCCCTGCCCCGTGCCGAACCACCGCAGAGCGCCGCGGCCGCCGCCAACACCACTCCCCTCCACCCCTCACCATGATGCTGATGCTGCTGCCGCCGCTGCCTGCACCGGGGTCCCAGGAACCGTCTCACGCCACCAGACAACCAGCACGCGAACCCGCAACCCCGCTAGCTTGAGCGGAAGTGGCGTCAGAGGCAGCGCCGCTTCCGGCGGCGCGGGGCACTGTGGGAGCCGCAGTCCGCCGGCGAGGGGCTGGAGGTGGCCCCGCCGGAGCCGGCAGTGGTGCTGTGCGCTGTTGCTGCAGAGCCTGGGCCTGGCTGCTTTACCAGCTGTACGGGGCAGGCACAGCTTTGGTGCGGTTAACTTGCCTTTTATGTTAACGAGTTACGCGACCTGGAAACGTGCTGCCTCTCCCCCTGTGCCGCGTAGCGGCGGCCTGCTGTGCGGCAGCGCCCCAGCCTTTCTCCGAAGAGCTGCCGTCTGGGCACGCACTTTCCGCTGAACTTCCGTACTTCTGCCTCGGCAAAGGAGCTTGCATTTTCGCAGTTTAATTTCATCGTATTCCTGGAGGTCAGTTCTCAAAAGCAGTCAAAACCATTTTGAGCTGCAGCTCCTGGTTTCTGGTACACCTGTCAGGCTGTCCGGGGTACCTGCTGTAGTAGCATTCGCATTGCAAGTTAAAAGCAGCGAGTAGGACATGCTGCAGCACAGTCGCCCTCAGCGCACTCTTCATTTCACATCAAAAGAAATTTTGGTGACTATCATCCTAGCAGTTGTGTGGATGTGCAAGGCCACCCACAACCCTTGTTCTGCCACTGCTTTTCCTCTGTGAAAAGTTCCTATGACTTGCTCCTCAAGGATTAATTCCAAGTGTTTGTTCTGGATTCAAACTGGCCAAGACAGGTATCAGCCTCCATGGAGATGGCAAAAAAAGAGTATGACTAAAACTCCACCCAAACCTCCACATCTGCTTTTGATTTTACATGTGTCAGGACCTGGTCAGCATTTTTCTTGCGTCACTAGGGCTTTTTGCTTTCTTTTCTTCAGTTAGGTGTGTTTCCCTAGAATTCTGTTCTGAAAACTAGAATACAAACTGAATTTTGGCATCTTTATTTTGTCATGTAGGAGAGTATCTTAAGTTTTGGCTAGACCTAACAGCTAAAACAATGTTAAATTTTACCTCAAAACACAGAATTAACCAGGTTGGAAAAGACCTTTGAGATCATTGAGTCCAACCTATCACCCAGCACCATCTCAACTAAACCATGGCACCAAGTGCCTCATCCGGGCTCTTCCTAAAGACCTCCAGTGATGGTGACTCCACCACCTCCCTGGGCAGCACATTCCAATGGCCAATCTCTTTCTGGGAAGAGTTTCTTCCTAACATCCAGCCTAAATCTCCCCTGGCACAGCTCAAGACTGTGTCCTCTTGTTCTGGTGCTGGTTGCCTGGGAGAAGAGACCAACCCCCAACTGGCTACAACCTCCCTGCAGGTAGTTGTGGTTAGCAAGAAGATCACCCGAGTCTCCTCTTCTCCAGGCTAAGCAGCCCCAGCTCCCTCAGCCTCTCCTCACAGGGCTGTGCTCAGACCCCTCCCCAGCTTTGTTGCCCTTCTCTGGACTTTGGGGGTCCCTTCCAACCCAGCCCATTCAATGGCTTAAAGAAAAAAGCAGCAAAGCTCACGAAATCCCACACAGTGACACACTAGGAGACAGCAAAGTGACTCACAGAGGATGTTCAATGTAAAATCAATAGTTTATTGCCATGCTACAGTTTATTTCCTTTTTTTTTTTTTTTTTTTTTCTCTCTTTTCCTCCTCTTTTCCAAATGAAGTTGGCACTGTTCAAGGGGAAAAAAATGTTGTCATACATTTGTTTTTTAAATGCACATTTGGTCAGCTTGCTCCATAGTGACAGCTTAAAACGAGTTGAAATTAATTGGTTCAAGATTAGTGTGGAATGGCATAAAAAATACTCTTTCTGCATAGTATAATAGCATTTTTTTTCCTTTTTTTACCTTTTTTTTTTCTTTCCCTCCCCCCCCTAAAAGAAACATGGAATGTTTGTAGAAACAATTCACCAAACAGGGCAAGTGAAAGGGGCAGGTTATAAAACGATTTGGCAATGGTACTCCCACTGTTTAGAATTATTTATCTTAATTTTATTTTTTAATATATAAAAGAAATAAAAATTTAGAAAGCTACCTTTATACAAAGTTGCTATATTTATGCCTTTAAGTAGGAAAAAAAAAAAGAGACAACAAACAACACCCCACCCCACCCCCAAAAAAAAAAATAACAACCCATTTGATAATGCAAATTAAGACACACAATCATCTTACAATATCATACAATGTCGTGACAAGAAAGGAACGTACAACAGAAGAGTTTGGCCTTTGTAGAAACCTTTTGTTTCTGCATTTAATAAATGCATTTGTGGCACACTGGTGACTATTCTCACTACTACCAGTCAAGCTCCTGTGCTAGCACACAGTGTAGGGCTGTACTGTTAATGGCAGGGCTGCAGCTGAGCTAAAACGCAGACCGGGTTCCAGGAGACGAGAGGGGGACGCTGCAGTTGAAGCGAGATGTGGGAAAGGCATGGAGACATCTGTCTTGTGGGACACCATACAGCACTCTTTCCTTTCATACCAGAGCATTTCCTAATACATTCAAGTTGTTAAGTACCAAAGTCTATACAAGTGAGAACGTTTGGGGTTTGAGATTTGGCAAAGTCTCAGGGCAAATACAAAGTTAGTACCAAATATAGAATATATTATATATATAAACAGGGGGGTGTATGATAGACACACATCTGCTAATGCAAAAAAACTGCATTAATATGGAGTGAAACTGCTGACATCCATTCCTAAGTAACATAGCCATTAAAAACCAGGGGTGACCCTCATCTTTCACACACTTTAGAGTCACTTCCTCTTTCATCCATAACGGTTAAAGCAATATATATGCAAGTTTGACTAAGAAATCAAAATGCACATAATAATCTGAACTCTGACCACAACCAATAGGCTTTTTTTGTTTCTCAGTACATTTAATTAAATATATTTTTACAGCATTTTTTGACCATTCCTGAAGAACTTGACCAACCATGCCCTCAGGTGTAACAGAGCACAATTTGATCTTGGAGAACGCATCCAGTGTCCCTCAAAGTCACCATCAATCATTTGTTTGGCTTCAAAGGACACTGCATGAGGTCTGAATGAGCTCTGGAAGGATCACCCTGCTGACAAGGAAGATTCCCTGATGACATCAAAGCTCCTATCTCAGATTTCCTTTCCAGTCCTTGCCAATAGGAAGGACTGGAGCAAAGGACACATGAACTCTAGGCAAACTGAGTTGCTGGCAGGCAGCATTGGGAATGACCACACAGGGCACAGCCCCAGCACTAGGCAGTGGGAAGGTGAGCTTCATGGCAACTTTTGTACTAAGGCTTCTTGTGGAAAGCAGAGGAGCTGCCCCTCGGTGCTCATTGCTTGGCAATTCAGTCACCATGAGTAAGAGCTGCAACTGTGACCTCAAGGCATTAAGTACTTAGCAGACACAGAGGAAGACAGTCCCTGTTCTGAAGGGTTCCAGCCTATTTCTTAATCATCTTTTTTTACATAACCTCTTTTGTATATACACATATTTGCTACATAAAACAGAATTACACCGAAGTAATGGCTATGGCAGAAAACACTGTCACAATATATGGGTGTTACCACACTAAATCATTACTAAAACTGCAAGAAAAATGCCAAAAATGCCCTTTGCAATATAGAAAAATATAGAAATGTCCAACCTTTGTCTCATTAACTTAAAAAAAGGTAACTTTACCTCATATTCTATCCCTTAGCTGCACACCTACAGATTTCCAAACAAAATACTGCGTTAAACCGGAGTAAACATCGCGTTAGGAGAAGAAATCTGAGACTCAGTTGTGTACCTCACAGCACAGTATCAGGCAACACAATGCATCCATGGTCAGAGTTACAGCTGCTAAGTGGCTTTTGTTTGGATTATTTTTTTCCCTTATTCACTTATCTTGGTCAAAAAAAAAAAAGAAGTAGTTCCTAAAGACTGTGAAAGAACCTTGTGACCTCCTGTCTTCTTCATCTATGTTCTCTGAGAAGGACATCAGCACCTTTGACTCCATCTTAACACAGTTTTTTGTGGTGGAATGTCTTCTGGATTTGGTGGTTTGTTTTTTTTTATTTGGAGTGTATAGGAATTTAAAATAAAGATAACAAAAATATCAAGTTCATTTATGACAAGTAAATACTGCCAAATATAAATGCCTGGATTGCTACCTCAAGGAAAAGATGGAAAAGGCTTCCTTAAAAGAAAAGATAAACCACCTAATTCTCTCTACCAAACTGATAGGGGACAAACAGCATTTAAGTCCACTATTAGTTCCTACTAAATCAGTTTCATCTTAATTGCAGCCATTAAATCAGTACAGTGCAGAAATGGAATTTCAACATTGATCCCACCTTACACAGAGAGGAGAACACTGCTTAGACACAGAGGTCCAAGAATCAGAGACACGATTATATGCTCCAAGAAGTACACCAACATGAATCAGAACTTTTTGCTTCGCTGGCAGGGAACAATCTGCTGTCTCCTGACTCTGTCTTGTTGAGAAATGCTTCAATATAAACCTGAACCAGAGACAAGCAGATTGTGAGCCAACACACACTGTTGTAAACCCAGCATAAAACAACTGCTGGTCTGGCACCTGCAGAAGAGCAGCCTTGTTCAGACAGCAGTTTGGACTTGGCACAGCTTACACCTCTCTGTGGCCCTTTTTACACCCAAGCCCCAGCCAGAGGTGTAAACATACAAATATCCAAACACCTTGGGGGAGTTCATGACAAAAAAGTGTATTATATCACTTCAGATTTCTATAAAAGCAATGTGGACTTCAGTAGGAACAGGAGTAGTGCTTCAATGCACACAGTTACATTCAACCCCTGGCATATGCAAAACTTCCTTGAAGGGGAAACCAAACCAAGTTTCTAATGAGAGTTCAGGTTTTCAGAACAGTCTTTTTTTCCCCATGGAGTCACCAGGAAACACCACAAAGCTTAAAAAAAATTGGTCCTCCACCTGAATTTTGAGTAAAAAAAGAATCCTGATAGAACTAACAGATGAAATCCTCTCTAGCTTTACTTCTGGTACAGTTTTTGCTATGTACTTTTGGTCACTGTGTCATCTTTGTTTCAATCGACTCAGTTTTGCTTGTTTAGAAGACAGGCTGATGCATGCCTTTCCCAAATCACTGCATTAAAGGAATACCTACACTTAAAAGGCTTTCCTTCATCAAATGTGCTGGAAGGGTAGCAGCCAACTGCATGTTATGGATGGAAAGTAGCCCTGGGGGAGATGCTGCTGGTTTTGCAGGACCTGTTTTATGTAAACTTAACATGTCTCAGTTACTGAAGAAAATGGTTGCACAGTTGTAGTTTCCCAGGCTATTACACCTGTGGGCCCAAAATAAATATGATCTAAATACTGTGGAGACATTTCAGCTGAAAAACTGAATTCTAGATTACAGACACTAAATCTAACATCACAGCCTTTTCAGAGAGACTGAATTGAAAAAATATTTACCAAGTCTCACAGGGTAAAGTGCATTGCAACTACATCTACTACGAGGGGCACAAAACAAGGAATGCTAAAAGATGAGTAGCTTGGGTAACAGGGACTACCCAGGACGTCTGCAGCACAACATGAGAAAACATTAGCCCACCTGCAAAATATAATGGGGGGGATGACCAAAAAAAGAAAGGCCTGGAAAATATATGTCACACTTGCTAATGTATTTGAAATTTCAGTCTGCTCTCAGTTCTGAGGACTGGAGATAAGGAAACACCCCCTATGAAGTGTTGTGAGAATCTTGCAACAACATGAAAGCCAAAATTACTCAGAGCACCTGAATAATCTGAGGCTGTTCAGGATAAACACAGGGCAGTGCACCATGGGGGCAGGGAACAAAGAAGGGGATATTGTTGTGCGTTGTAATCTCAACATGTCACTCAAGGTCCATTTCCCCATTTGTCAATCAAGGATACTGCTTCCTTGCCTCACAGATGTGTTTTAAGGGTCCAACTAATTATAGTATTGGAGTTTCACAAATAACTAACAGATGAGAACCAAATATTTCTAGGCAGCTAGGTAGATCAAGGACATCTGCCTCAAAACACCTGCTGAAGCATCAGTGCAGCTCACACATTTCAGTGAGCTAGAAGCCAAGAATCACACCAGCATCCTTAATTCACTAAGTATCTTGCAATCCCTGCTAATTTCTCTTCAGTAGAGAAGAAGAGAGGTCTATAGCATAAGGCCAGGCAATGGCAATGAGGTGAAGGGGTAGTAAATACTGCAGACCTGTAAAATACCTAGCTCTAGGTAGTCGTTACCTTCTGGAGTACCAAGGTCTCTCCTAAGTCAACAAGTCTATCACAAGAGTATGCATAGGTTGACTGTGAAATCATTACAGAGGAGTTTATTTTAATCTCATTTAAATTCATAAGAATGGTCTCAATAACTCACACCTTTTACTTCTGCAAATGATATTCTTTGTGCATCTGGCATTTCAGTACCATACAGTCCCTAAAGGGTAATAAAAGTCAAGAGTAAAAGAGAAAAAAGAGGTTGCCTGATAATCCCTCAATGGTGTGGCAAGACACATGTACTTCAGGTGCTACAACTGCTGCCACTACTAAACTGAGAAAAGATAGAAGTTATCAAAAAAGAACAAGAATACACTCCAATTACAGAGGCTGAAAATAATTGTAGTTTGTTTATATATATATAAAAAACTTCAAATATTGCATGAAGACCCTCAAGTCATTCTCGGATCTCCAAATGGCTTTTTTCTTGCACTCACAGTTCAAAGGTTAGTTTACATCACATGAGTTCACACAAGTGTCAGTTCCTTTGCAATCACAGGCTCAAGAGTCTCTGCTGCTGCTAGTACCAAGGTGCACCCTGCAATACAATCATAGAATTGTTAGGGTTGGAAGGGACCTCAAGGATCATCCAGTTCCAACCCCCCTGCCACAGGCACGGACACCTCACACTGCAGCAGGTTGCTCACAGCCACATCCAGCTTGGCCTTCAAAACCTCCAGGCAGAAGGCTTCCACCACCTCCCTGGGCAACCTGTGCCAGTCTCTCACCACCCTCAGGGGGAACAACTTCTTCCTAACATCCAATTTGAATCTACCTATTTCTACTTTTCTTTCCATTCCCCCCAGTCCTATCCCCTCCCTGACACCCTCAAAAGTCCCTCTCCAGCTTTTCTGTAGCCCCCTTCAGATACTGGAAGGCCACAATGAGGTCTCCTCAGAGCCTTCTCTTCTCCAGCCTGAATAGCTCCAACTCCCTCAAGTCTGTCCTCATAGGAGAGGTGCTCCAGCCCTCTGATCATCAATACTGCCAGAGCTCTAAAATTATTGAAGTATTAAAAATAAAACATAAAAAGCCCCAGAACTTCTACAACAAAGTAACTCACTTGAGCAGCTGCCATTGTCGACCTGGACTTTTGCCATGGTGCCCCCACAGCTTCCTCCTAGAGAAACTGACACCTTATGGCCTAAAGAGGTGGTCTGTGTGGTGGGTGGGGACATGCTGACAGGCCATCCCCAGAGGGTGGTAGTAAATAGCTTGTTCTCACGAGAGTGGTCCCTCAGGGATCAATATTGGGCCCAACACTGTTTAGTATCTTCATAAGTGATCTGGATGTTGGGATCAAGAGCATCCTGATGAAGTTTGTGGATGAGTGGGGAGGTTGATGCTCCAGAAGGGAGAGTCACCCTCCAGGAAGACCTGGACAGGATGAACGAGTGGGCTAACAAGCACTGTATGAACTTCAGCAGGGATGGATCCATGGTCTTGGATCTGGGAATACATAACCCAGGAGTGCAGCTTAGACTGGGATCCACCTGGGTGGACAGCAGCACTGGCCTGGTGGATGACAAGTTCATCTCAAGTGAACAGTGCAGCTGCAAAGATGACCAACAGGATGCTAGACTGCATCAACAAGGGCATTACCAGCAGAGATAGGTCATTGTCCCACTCTGCTCAGCACTTGTTGGGCCACACCTGGATTACTGCTGCAGTTTTGGTCCCTGCTGTATTAGAAAAGATGTGGACAGGCTGGGCAGTGTCAAGAGAAGGACACAAGAATGATCAGTAGACTGGAAGACCTGCCATGTGAGGAAAGGCTGAGAGAGCTGGGGTTGTTCAGCCTTGAGAAGAGAAGGCTTAGGGGAGACCTTATTACCACACGCCAGTACATAAAGGGTGGCTACCAGGACAACGGGGACTCCCTTTTCACAAGGAGACACATGGGAAAGGACAAGTGGCAATGGGTACAAGTTACTGCTGGGGAGATTCCCACTGGACTTCAGGAGAAAGTTTTTCCCCATGAGAAGTCAGACACCAGGATAACCTCCCAAGGGAAGTAGTGGATTCCCCTGCACTGGACAGTTTTCAGACTCAGCTTGCTAGGGTGCTGGGCCAGCTCATTTCAACTACACTGTTACCTAGAAAGGCTGTGTGAGATGATCCTTGGAGTCCCATCTATCCTGGCCTTCTGTGATTCTGCTAAGGGTGCAGCTGGCGTACTCGACATTCTACCTGGACGTACCTGTAACACTTAGCAGCCATCACTGTAACCAAGCTCACAGACTGCAGAAGTATCCTCGTAGGTTAATACTACTTTCAGATAATTTACTACATCTCTCTCTAAATCAGAGCATACTATCAGCTATGGATGCACACGGCTACAATGTACCATTTGCTGTAAAGAACTACCCAGTCCAGCATCCTGTGTAACCTGTGTCTGATGCTTTAGAGGAAGACCATAACTGCATAATAAAACCCTTTCCAGTTGTGCAATAATGCATGCTGCTGAAGAGCTGGGATGATTCTGTCAGGCATAAGAAAAAGTACAACACTGAAAAAGACGACCATTTGACCTTCAAGAGCCTTTGTCAAATGTAGAGAGTGAGACAAAAACACACAGACAACCCTGAACAATAATTAAAGCTATGTACAAAATGTTGACTTTTAAAACAAGACATTATGGAACAGCTTAAAGAGAAAGAAAAGAGGAAACATACAAATGCAAGGAAGGAAGGCACACTGAACTACGAAACGACAAGAGAGCCTTAATTCATATGGCCAACCTGTGAATTCCTTCACACAAAAAACCCCAAACAACCCAAAACACCACCAAAATTCTACTGAGATTAAAACTGTCAGATTTCACAGGGAACTTGATACACCACTTGGAACTCTTTCTGGCAGGAAGAGCTTAAGGCTGGGTTTAGGTGCGTTTATAGCTCTGCTCGACAAACTTCGATGTGACCTCTCAAATATCACACAAGTTTAAAGAAGAAAGAAAAATCATCAAAACCAAAACACTGGGAATTAGAGGCCTTCTTGCCCACCTGGGCTTATTTAAAATAAAATAAAAAAAAAAGGTGTTTCTGTCCCTTGAGATGAACCAACACAAACTTGTGTACGTCAGCCCCAGCGGATTAGTGCGTTACGTACATTGCGTTCTGGAGGAGCCACTTCGACGAGGAAGGAGCATGAAGATATGTAACCTTGAAAGATTAGGTTTGCCTGCTAATAATGCACATATCAAGAGGCTTAAAAAAAACACACAACCCTAACAAACAACAAGTGTTATAAATGCCATTGATGAGTATAGGCACCAGACCAGAACATTTATAGATCCAAAACCGGCATGTCACTCAAACTCTAATCAATTGAAAGAGGCACTGTGAGAGGTGGCGATGCTGCTATGCAGTTAAGTACTACTACTGTAGAATGAAATAGTGTTGCCTAAATGAATACTTGCTCTACATTAATTCCCTTTAGTTAGACAAGTACATGAAGTATGCAGGAGAAAAAAAAAAAAAACAACAAACCAAAACAACAAAGCAACAAACAACCCAAAACAACAGTTCCATTAGTCTATAAAAGGCGTAGTGTTAAGAAATGCAAAGTACTTGCATCTTCAATTCTAGAAACTTCACAAAAGGTGCAAATGATTTACTGCTTCCTAGGCTCACATAGGCAGGTCAGTGCTGTTATGTCTCGTTTTCCTAGAAGTACCATCGTCTCGGGGCAGTGCTTTTTGCAAGCTCGACATAGCAGCAGTTCTTTCAATGTCTATCACAGCATACAGCTCTGTGCGCCGGGTTGGGGTCTGGGGCAGTGGGGTGGTGGGGGTTTTTGGAGTCTGAGGGTTGTCAGAGTCACTGCCACCTTCCAAGTCAACCTGTATGTAGTTGAGCTGCCTGTGTTCCAAGCTCGGACGCCTAATGTCAAAGTTAAAGACGGTCGGGGTACAGTCCCGACGCCGTGGGAATTCTACTTTATGAGCACTTGCTGGTACTGTTACATTCTCTGTGTTGACATAGTTATGCATTGGATCTAGATTATTGTGGTAGCCATTCAGAGATGGGGTCTTTGGTCCTAAACTGTCGTCTTCATCTCTGCTCAGCTTGCGGGCTTCCCAAACAGGAGGCAAGGATGGCAGGTTCTCATAGTTCAACAGCGCAGTTCTTCTCTGAGCAGAGTTGTTAATGTTCTGGGTGTCTGAGGTACTGGTTGATGTCAAACGACCTCTCCTGACCCCTGAGGCACTAGGGATTGATAACCTATTTAGATTTTCATACACCAATTTATTACCAGATGGTGTTTCTCTACGTTCATCACTGTCATACCCAGTGTCCCATTCAGTGTTGTTTGTGCTGCTGCCGCCGCTAACTTGGTCTCTCCCAAGTTGCTCCAGTTTCTCTCTTTCCATTAACTGCCTTTGAACAGGTGTTGGTCCTAAAACAAACTTGACTCCTTCAGGCTCCAGGAGAACCTGAGCATCTCTGTCATCAGTACACATCTGCTCTTCTTTCACTTTAGCTGTTTCAGGGTTTGAAAGCTTGGATTCCAGTGGCACATGCACACTTGATCGGTTCTTCCTTTCCTCTTGTACCCCAGTAGTGTTGACGTAAGTGTGCACCTAAAGGGAAGGAAAAAGTATCAATAAATTCAAACACTATTTGTGGCCCCCCCCCAATTCTTTCTTCTTAACTCTCCACTTTTCTAGTCAGAACACCTGAAAATCAGATCTTGTGATAGCAGCTGTCTAAGAGCTGTGCAAAGGAAGTTTACTGTCCACTTAGAAAACCCCACACAAACAAACAAACAAACCCCTTTAAACAAAACATCAGGAGCCCACTTGGTGTGCTACTCAAGCAGTGAGAATAGAGCTTGGCTTTACTGGAGCAACAGTGCATTCTTTCTTCAAAAGCCAAAGGGTTTCTACTGCATTGTTGGGTAGGAGCTGTGGAAAGCTGCTTATTCTATTCTGTGCTGATTCCAATTTGTCTCTGCCAGCCCAAAGGACAGCTGAGCAGCACTGCAGCATGAGCTGGCTCAGGAGCGGTCATCTAGCTTTCCCAACTTCTCTGTCAAGCTCCACAAGTGTTATTTACAGCTCACTTGACTCCTACTATGATTCTTTAAACTCATTTACTCTTCAGTAACTCCAACAACATCATCTGGGATCTTCTGTAGGGGCTCCTAACAAATCACTGCCCACAAGACTCTTCACTGCACTCTGTTGGGGTTACCTTCTCTGGTTTCCAACACTGTTTTGTCACCCATGGGAGCCTTCCTAAACTACATGATGTTTTATTAAACTTGCCTAATGTTTTCATCAGCAACCTGAATGATGACATAGAACGCAGCTGCAGGCAGTTTACAGTCTGTAAACAGACAGATCCATAGGGTTTCCACTGAAAGGGATCACAGCAGCCTGAAAAGCTGATTTCACAGAAACCTCACGAAGTTCAGCAACAGCAAATGGAAAGTCCAGTGTCTGCTATGGAACAACACCAACTGAGCTGAAAACAGCCTTGCAGTGAAGCACCAGGGCTGCAGGTGGATGGTAAGTTGAGTATGAGTCAGTAGTGTGCCTTTGCAGCAAGGAAACCCAAATGTACATTGGTTTGTGTTAGCAAAAGCACAGGTTAAGGAAAAAGATTTATGAGACTGCCCCAGTATGAGACAGACATCACCACACTGGAGCAAGTCCATGATTAGAGAGGCTGGAGCATGTGACATAGAGAAGGTGAGAGAGTTATGCTTGTTCAGTCTTAAGAGAAGGTCAGGAAACCACCTAAGAGCTGTTGTCAACTATCATAGAATTATAGGGTTAGAATGGACCTCAAGGATCATCCAGTTCCAACCCTGCAGCCATGGGCAGAGACACCTCACACTACAGCAGGTTGCTCACAGCCACATCCAGCCCGGCCTTCAAAACCTCCAGGGATGAGGCTTCCACCACCTCCCTGGGCAACCTGTGCCAGTCTCTCACCACCCTCATGGGGAACAACTTCGTCCTAACATCCAATCTGAATCTAACCCAGGTGGGGCTGAAAAGTCTCCAGAGAAGGAGGCTTCACAACCTCTCTGGGCAGCCTGCTCCAGGGCTCTGTCACCCTCACTGTAAAGAAGCTTCTCCTCATTGGCTTATTGCTGTCACCACCCAAGAGAGTTTGGCCCCCTCCACTTGACACCCACCCCTCAGATATTGACCAGGTCCCCTGATCTGATTCCCCCCACAAGCCCTCTCCTCTCCTGACCAAACAGCCCTGCTTTTCTGAGACAGTTGCCACAGAAACATGTTACACCTGATACTGAAAACACACCAATGACAGAAAATGACCAAAAAAATGACCAAAACACTCCTGAACTGATGTACAACCCAAGTTATGCGAGGGGACAAAAATACCCACTTGCTCCTCTGCTACAAGTAAGGGATGAGTGGATTCTTCACCGACAGAGGGGAGGCGTGCGCTTCCGACAGAAGGATGCCTGCTGGATGGATGGGATGAAGCATCTCCAAAAGATGGATATCTTGGATAGCCATTAGGTAAACTTTGTGCATTGAACCCAGGAGCTGATTAATTAGAGAACAAGCAAAACTGTATTAAAAATAGAGAATTTTACTGTATATGAGCAAGATGCTTTGCATCTTCACTTTCAGAAGAGAAACTATAGATATGTAAACCAGTATTAAAAATTCATAAGGTTTCCTTTTGCTGAGGGGAAGGAAGGGAAAACCCAACTGCAGAGCACAGCATCCCAGTGTTTACTGGGAAACACATAGAATCAGTCAGGGTTGGAAGGGACCACAAGGATCATCTAGTCCCAACCCCCCTGCCATGGGCAGGGACACCCCACACATCTGAAGCAAGCAGTGAAATCTGAGGGGTAATACACATCACAGTCCCTCCAGCTTCTTTCTGCCATTAACATGTCTCCTTCACAAACAGGGACTTATTCCCTTCAGCTTCCATTTCTCTGAAGTCATTGATAACCTGGAACTCCTGCTTTCAAACATCAAGCCATCTGCCTGAGATTATCTAAAACCCTCTGCTATTTTTTTGGAAGGACTTCACTCTACTCACCCATCCATCAATTCAAGAAGAGGGAGGACTCTAAACCCACTGTAGATGTGATATTACCATTACCTTTTTCCCTAACAGAAAGGTTGGAACATTACCAAACACAAACATTTCTCAGAAATGCCACAAGTAACAATATAGTGATGTGTTATGAAGCACTTCAGCAGCTGCATTCCTAAGAGCTCATAACATGCAACAACTAAGTTTCCAAAGCTTATTTACAGAACATAGAATTAACCAGGTTGGAAAAGACCTTTGAGATCCAGTCCAACCTATCACCCAACACCATCTCATCAACTAAACCATTTCTTAAAGCTGAGGAACTGGAGTACAGCAGTTTTGCTCCCAAAGCTTAGGATACTCAAAAGAGAGTTCTCAGCAAGTACTTCAAATGAATGCATTACTGGTAATTAGTCCCTTAGCTTTAAATGAGTTTTCTTTTTAATTAGTCAAAGACTTGATGCAAATTAAGCACTATTTCCAGCTAAGTACCACATCCTCTTCAGGTATGTCATCTGACAGTATAGCCACACTTACTGGTAGGTGTTCTAGGAGTTCTTGGCGCTTCCAACTCAGTTTGATGATTATTCCTTTCTACTACTGGTTCTTCTACCACATTTATACTGTTGTTCTGCATTATCTCTTGCAACATATTAAATAGCTCTTCTGCACGGGCACATTTAAAGGCAAAGATTCCTATAAATACACAGAAAAAAATAAATCAAAGTCCTTGCACACAAGAAAGATTCCTTACAATGTTTATAGCTTCAAAAAACCCAGAACAGGAATCCACGTAACGAGCACCTGCTAAAGAAGCTAAAACTTTAAGAAACTGCAATTCCACCAACACACACAAGAGTACTGTGAGAACCTTTGAAGAGTTCATCTAATGGAAAAAGTAAGATTCCCATGCACCAGAAGTTAAATTAGAACAGAAAACTGATTCAGTTAAGAGGAGGGGAAAAAAAATCCCAGTGATTCTGTGAAAACTAAGTTCTGAGTGCCAAACGGTGGGGGGAGTGGGACAGGGAGAGAAAAACAACTAAAACCAAACCACAACACAAGAATTTCACATTAGCTGATCAAAACGATACCTGTTAAATAAATATATTAAAAAAAAACCCCAATAAACAACAACAAAACATTAAGTGTAACTACTGTGGTGCTACAAGGTGATCTTTTTTTAACTCACATTCTAGAGTAGGATACCTGCATAACAGGAAAGAAAGATCTTAAACACAAGTTTAGCGTCTTTAAAGAAGATTCAAACGAAAAGCTAGGAAGACAAACTGTGTGAAACAGACAGCAACGAACCGATTGCTTCAGGCTAAAGGATAGACACAGAACACAAAGTCAGCAGCAATACCATCTCTGCGCGGGTGTATTGTGCCACTTTGCCTTTGAACAGCAGGGGGCGCCCCAACTTACCCTGACCGGCAAAGTCGCAGCTTTGGGTTATTCTTCCATTGAAAGCATGAAGTTAAAGTTGACACGCTTGTTAAACGTGGCTGCAGGTGCTCTTATTTTCAAGTGAGCATTACAATCTTAAAACACTCTTTACTAAAAATCTACCTACCTACACAGCTAGCTCTTTAAGTGCAATTATGTTAATAGGCTGGCAATTACTATCATTATAGATGTAAGTAAGGGTGCAGAACTGTGATAGATCAGAACTACTAGAAATGCTACACATAGCACAAGTTCCCAACAAACCCAGCTGGGAATCATAGATTTGTCAGAGTTGGAAGGGACATCCAGGATCACCTAGCTCTCAACCCCCCTGCCACAGGCAGGGACACCTCACACGAGATCAGGTACCCCAGAGCCAGATCCAGCCTGGCCTTAACCTCCAGGGAGGAGGCTTCCACCACCACCCTGGGCAACCTGTGCCAGTGTCTCACCAGCCTTATGGTGAACAGCTTCTTGACATTCAATCTAAATCTCCTCTAGCTTATATCCATTCCCCTTTGTCCTATCACTACCCAACACCCCAAAAAGTCCCTCACCAAAAGGGCTTAGGGGGATGACAGTGAAAAGTTCATAGCTGGCTGGTGCAGTGAATGAAGCTTCATGCTTGCAAACTGCAGCTGCAGAGCTTCGTCTACTGCACTTCCCCAGCTCATGATCCAGCTCAAGTACATGTTCAAATTTTTGTGTAATTCTGAAAATGCACACACTAATATTTAAGACTTAAAGGACAAAGTGATGAGACACTGGAACAGGCTGCCCAGGGTGTCAGGTAGCGATAGGATTAAGGGGGGAATGGATCCAAGCTAGAGGAGGGGAGATTTAGATTAGATGTTAGGAAGAAGTTCTTCCCCATGAGGGTGGTGAGAGACTGGAACAGGTTGCCCAGGGAGGTGGTGGAAGCCTCCTCCCTGGAGGTTAAGGCCAGGCTGGATCTAGCTCTAGGCTACCTGATCTAGTGTGAGGTGTCCCTGCCCATGGCAGGGGGGAGTTGGAACTGGATGATCTTTGACAATTCTGTGATGAAAGTAAGTTTCAAAACCAGTGTGGGCTCAAAGGCTTCAACCACCTCCCAATATGTTTCTGAGAAATTAAGATGTCTTTGCCCCTTTGTTTAAAAAGGTGCTTCCAAACTGCAATTCCTTAAAAATCACAGGATGTCAGGGGTTGGAAGGGACCCAAAGAGATCAAGTCCAACCCCCCTGCCAGAGCAGGACCATACAATCGAGCTCAGGTCACCGAGGAACACATCCAGACAGGCCTTGAAAGTCTCTAGGGAAGGAGACTCCACAACCTCTCGGGCAGCCTGTTCCAGTGCTCTGGGACCCTCGCAGTAAAGAAGTTTCCCCTTGTGTTGAGGTGGAACCTCCTGTGCTGCAGCTTACATCCATTGCTCCCTGTGATAGGACAAGGAGCAAGTGAGCAGAACCTGTCCCCTCCCCCTTGACCCCCAGCCCTCAGATATTAATAAACATTTATTGAACCCCCTTTCAGTCTTCTCCTCTGCAGACTAAAAGAAAAAACGGGAGTTGACCCAAATTGGCACTGAAACTGTGAGCAAAACCAACGTGATGAAACCTTGATCTGTCATTAAACACATTCACATTAAATACAATGTGACCTGTCACACAGGATGGTGACACACCAGCTCCTCCAATTCTATCTTGAATTATCTGTCAATTAATGCTCCAAAAACATGCCTTCAAGGCTTTTAATGCCTAACAGAAACTGAGTGTTTTCCCATCAGTGCATTCTGACAGCTCACAAATAGCTATAACTTGAGATTAAATGGAAAGTACAAACTAGAATATTGGCTCATGCCATCAGTAAAAGGTTGCTGGGCAGTGTTCAGAGTATTCTCAAATGAAAAAGTTTCCTGGTCAGCTCACCAAGTGAGATAAAAGTTTTGCAGCTGTGCCCACAAAACTCAGGGTAGCTGTCAGGAACAATACTCCATTACAAAAAGGCAGCAGAGAGAGCATTTTATGCCAGATTCCCTTCCCCCCCACCCAGTATTTTACCATTACATAAGGAAGGCAAGAAACAAAAGAGGGAGGAATGGGCTGCTGCTTACACAGCCTGCTTAATCTTCTCTAGCAAAACAAGATAAATTAGGAGGGAAGCAGAGAAATTAATTAGCAAATCTGCACAATTTTCCAGAGTCTAACAGGCTGAGGAAAAGAACCTTCAACGTAGTACTTGCAATTGAATTGTATTTTATATGCTTAGAAGCAGTAGTAAATCAAACCTGCAAAACCCACTGAGGTGATTTTCATCAGAGCAAAATGTATAAGCTGCTTCTTAGAAGCCTCAAACATTGAGTTTAGCATGGAGCTAAAAGCATCTCCATTTCTCAGTCAGAGAAACTAAGAATGTCTCTAAATTATTAAAAAAACCCAAAGATTAGAATCATAAAATCATAGAATGGTCTGGGTTGGAAGGAACCTCCAAAGATCATCCAAGTCCAAACCTCTTTACAGTCAGCAGGGACATCCTCTACTAGATCAGGTTGCCCAGATCCTTTGGAGCCTGGCCCTGAATATCTCCAAGGATGGGTCCCCAACCCCTGCTCCAGGCAACCTGTTCCAGGGTTGCACTACCCTGATGGTAAAGAACTTCTCCTGAGAGAAGAACCCTCCAAATGGTATTGTCAATTGCATTTTATTAGCATCTATTTTACATGCTTAGAGGCAGCAGTAAATGCAACCTGCAAAAAATCAGCTGAAGGGATTTTGTTAATCAAAGCAAAATTCATTACTTTCTGCTTAGAAGCCTCAAAAATCGAGTGCAGTGCAGAGCACAGGGTGACACTTAAAACCACTTCCATTTCTCATTCAGATGAACTGAGAATGTCTCCAAATTATTATTTTAAACCCCCAAAGGTTGTCTGCCCGTACTTCTGCTTGGACAATGTCTATGGACCAGCTTTATTTACAACCCAGATTTATTTCCAATCCAATTCTTTCATCTTCCCCATTTTTTTTTTTAAACAGTAAAATGGCAATTGATAAATATCCTTTTTGCTTAAAATGCTAGAACCCTCAGAAAACAAAAATACAACTTGGTTTCATAAGATATGAATACCAACCATGAGTTCCAGTTACACCACAGCCACATCACAGCAGAAAGATGCAAAACACCACTGAGACCTCAGCCAGAAGAGCTATTTTCTTGGGGACTGATAGAGTAAAGCCTAAGTTTCACTAGGAGCCAACTTTGGCCGAGGCAGGCATGAGCTGGGCACTGGAAAGGTACCCATCCTTTTCCAATTAAAGCCAAACACAGCTAAGCACAGCTTTGTACAAGTATGTGCCCAGACTTGGGAATGTCATAGATGTAAAAATGAAAGTGGTATTTGGTTTCAGAAGAGGATGAAACAACTGTGTTGCAGAAGACAATAATAGGAACAGCTGGTTCACACCAGTGCTCCAATCTCTCCAAAATCTGAAAATAGAGGATTCCCTGCCTTCAGGGGAGATTTCCCCATAGTTCATAGAATCACAGAATCAACCAGGTTGGGAAAGACCTCAGAGATCATCAAGTCCACCCTATTACCTAACACTGCATGACAACTAAAACCATGGCTTGACATGTCACATCCAATCCTTTTTTGAACACCTCCAGTCATGGTGACTCCACCACCTCCCTGGGCAGCACATTCCAATGGCCAAGCTCTCTTTGTGGGAAGAATTTCTTCCTCATCTCCAGCCTAAACCTCCCCTGGCACAGCTTGAGACTGTGTCCTCTTGTTCTGGTGCTGGTTGCCTGGAGAAGAGACCAACCCCCACCTGGCTACAACCTCCTTCAGGTGGTTGTAGAGAGCAAGGTCTCCCTGAGCCTCCCCTTCTCCAGGTTCCACTGCCCCTCTCTAAAAGTCAGCCTCTGAGGTAGCAGGATGTTCCTATCAAAATCACCTCCTAAGTTGACCAGATGCATCCACACATGCAAGCCTCTAGTGCTCCAGACTTAAAATGCCCCAAACTGTGCAACTCAAATCCTCATTTTGCTATCATAAGACCACTCCTCATAAGGTGCTGTTTCTTTTGCCCCCTACAGAAAACAGCTTCACAAGTTTAACTATAGCCTTTATAACCCTTGCCAAAGGACAGGCTAGTATGCTTCTTTTCAAACATCAAGCAACAGTTTTACACACACAAATTGCAAATACCTTGTCCAGTTTGACACCTTCGGCCACTTTCAAAGGAGAAAAGGTTTGAGTCGTAGCCATAGCGACGGAGACAGAGGTAGTGCCATTTGACAGAGTCCCTCTTACGGGTGTACAAAATTAGTTCTGTATCTGTAAGCTCCATTATGCCAGAACCCAGTTCATTGCCATCATCATCCACATTAATAACCTAGAAAACAGAAGTTAAATAGCATTAGGTGAGTACTTTTTTTGACCACGACAGCACCTCTGGACATCTTTGAGTCCAAACCCCCTGCCAAGAGCAGGGCCACAGAATCAAGCACAGGTCATAGAATCAGTAAGGTTGGAAAAGACCTCAGAGATCATCCAGTCCAACCTATCACCCAACACCATCTCATCAACTAAACCATGGCACCAAGTGCCTCATTCAGTCTCTTCCTAAACACCACCAGTGATGGTGACTCCTCCACCCCCCTGGGCAGCCCATTCCAATGGACAGTCTCTTTGGGAAGAACTTTCTCCTCACCTCCAGCCTAAACCTCCCCTGGCACAGCTTGAGACTGTGTCCTCTTGTTCTGGTGCTGCTTGCCTGGCAGAAGAGACCAACCCTCACCTGGCTACAGCCTCCTTCAGGTAGTTGTAGACAGCAAGAGGTCTCCCCTGAGCCTCCTCTTCTCCAGGCTAAGCAGCCCCAGCTCCCTCAGCCTCTCCTCCCAGGGCTGTGCTCCAGACCTCTCCCCAGCCTCGTTGCCCTTCTCTGGACACATTCAAGCATCTCAATATCCTTCTTAAATTGAGGGGCCCAGAACTCGACACAGTACTCAAGGTGTGGCCTAACCAGTGCTGAGGACAGGACACAAGAACACATCCAGACTGGCTGGAAAGTCTCCAGAGAAGGCAACTCCACAACCTCTGAGCAGCCTGTTCCAGTGCTCTGGGACCCTTACAATAAAGAAGTTCTTCCTCACATTGAGGTGGAACTTCCAGTGCTGTACTTTCCCTCCCTGCCCCTTGTCCTATCACAGGGTGCAAGGATACCACTAGTAATAAACTTAATACTTCTCTGATGCACTCCAACTGCTCTGTCATATTAGTTATGATCCTCAAGGTAAAAGCTTTGGGGGGAAAACCCACCACACTAAAAACTGACTAAACCAGTTCCTGGGCTCACTCAACTCAGAATGAAAAGAGAGCATGTTTTAAAGCAATATGAATGAGTCTGCATGACACTATTGCAAAATCCCATGAGAAGTTTAACATAGACAAGATTAGTATTGTTGCAGTTTGGGCTGGGTGCCCTCTGCTACATGAGTGCTCCTGTGTCCAGAGTCCAGCCCAGTGGGTGGACATGGTTTTCTACCATAATCTCTGCACCACCACCATAAGATCCAGTGGGAGGTCTGGCACCTCCTCTTTCTTCCTCGCCAGCGCCGGTAACTGGGGGAGATTGTCTCCGGCCATGGGCCTGGCTAGGCCCAAGGCCACGGGGGGATGGCAGTCTCATCTGGCAGCTGAGACTAGCCTAGAGTGGGAGGGGGAAGAAGGAGCCCTGGGGGTCTTGGATGTACCCCAGGTGGGATGGGATCTCTCTGGGTATGTTTTGGATTTTTCTTTTGTCACTGCTCTGCTCTCTCTGCAACATTCACTGCTTTTCATTTAAACTTTCCATCACTTTGCAACGTTTGTCTGAGTTGTTATTTGTGCCCGTGGTGGGGAGGGGGCTGCCTCAACCCTACAAGTATTTTCTGGTTTTTCCTCAACTGTCTTTATGTGCCTGTGTTAGCATTTCCACTCATAAACTGCATCTAGTCTGGGCTCCCCATTTCAAGAGGGACTTGAGAGAGTCCAACAGAGGGTAACCAGGATGGTGAAGGGACTGGAGCACTGCCTGGTGAGGAGAGGCTAAGAGCCCTGGGGCTGTTTAGTATGGGGAGGAGACGACTGAGAGGGGATCTGAACAGTGTCTACCAATAGCTGAGGGCTGGGGGTCAGGAAGGAAGGGACAGGGACAGGCTCTGCTCACTTGTGCCCTGGGATAGGACAAGGGGCAATGGATGGAAACTCCAGCACAGGAAGCTCCACCTCAACATGAGGAAGAACTTCTTCACTGTGAGGGTCACAGAGCCCTGGAGCAGGCTGCCCAGAGAGGTTGTGGAGTCTCCTTCTCTGGAGCCTTTCCAGCCCTGTCTGGATGTGTTCCTGTGTGACCTGTGCTGGATTTTATGCTCCTGCTCTGGCAGGGGGTTGGACTGGAAGATCTCCAGAGGTCCCTTCCAGCCCCTAACATCCTGTGAGCCTGTAATAGTTTCTATATTTTTTTTTTTTTACTCTCACTGGCTTTCTGTGCCTATTTAAGTTTTTACACTCAGATAAGGTATCCCTCAGATAATTGAATCTTTCAAAGAGCCATTTTTATTTAAACAAAAAAATAGTAATTGGCTTTGTCACATAACCCCACCCACAGTGAAAAGGGAAAAGGAATAAGAAATGATAAGGGGCTCCAAAATGAAGCTTCCCTCAAATACCTGTATTGCCTTGCACCAGGCTGAATTACCAGACTGGTTTAGATTGAATTTTTTCCTGCCTTCTGAAAGTCAAAAAACAATTCCAATTCCAGGAAAACATGTGTATAAAGCTTAAACTTATTCTTTCTGCTTTTAAACCAGTTTGAGGTAATCTAGATCCTTTATGGGACTCAGACAATGTGTATTTTCCTCCACAGGTATTTTTATCCCACAATGCTGCTTTGAGTGGGATTCTTTCTTACTGCCAAAAGCCCCAGTCTTCCCTATGGTACTAATTAATATCACTCCTTAAAGAGACATTTTCAACTTGAAATTTAGCCAGCTGAAAAGAATTAGGAATAGTTTCATCTGTCACTGAGGCTTATGCCAACTTTCTTCATTTTACAAATTACTTTCTTTCATCTCCCCCCCTGCTGCTACACCAGCAACCCACACAAACAACAGAGCAATCCAAGGAGAAAAATAGGAACTAGTAACACAAAGTGATGTCAAATGCATAAAAAGCAAGAAGACAGAACTATTTGATTCCTCATCTTTTTGTACTGATATTAAACACTTCCAGAAATTCCCATGGCTTCAAAGCTCTTTGCCCTGAGGCAACAGATGACTCATTTTTTCACTCTGGAAGCATTACATTCCTTTGTCAACTCACAGAGGCAGTTTGGGGCACAGAAGCCAATCTGACTTGTGTGACTATGCAAAGGTATGTTTACCTAAACTCACTGACTTCAGCAGCTTCATGGTAAGCAGGTTAAGCACATGAACAAGTGTTCACAAGCTTACAAATTCCAGGGATGTAAATGACAGAAACATGTTTATAAATAAAGTTTCTTTGAAGTTAAGGACAAAAGTTCTCCAAGAGCTATAATCAGTAGTAACCCTCAAACGAAACGAAGCAGCCCTAAAATTCTCCATTGCTGACCTTGCATCCAAGTTCATAATCACACTTCCGCAACAGTTTTCCCCTTATGCTTACAACTTGCTTCCTAAATTCCATAACCTCCCAGGGGTGACAGTGTTTACTTGGGCCCTACCAGCTGAAGTGGTGATGGAACAAAAAAGAACAGGGCCTCTCCTTCCTGAGGATCTGAACTGTCAGAAAACAGCCTACCCTGTCTGGAAAAATCCTGTCACTGCTGCTAAGAGAGCAATTCTCAAAGGAGCAAGAGAAACTTGTAGCCACAGACACCTGCAACTCTGCAGGGCTTTAAGTGTTCAGTAATTCTCACCCTATTCTCATTCAAATGTTTTCCCTTCACAGACCTAGCGCTGCAAGGAAGCACCAAAACAATTCACAGCACAGCATGTCAGTTGCTTACCTTAAACTTGTTTCGATGGTTATCTGGGACAGTTTCTTTATCTGGACAGCTACAACAGCTACCCATGACTTCTTCAGAACACCATGTGATCTCTGAAAGGGGGGGGGGGGGGGAACCCAACAAAAACGAGCATTTAGTTGAAGTGAAATTAGAGTATTATCAACAACAACCAAGAAAAATTGCTCTTTGAGATTACAGTTCTTCATGATGAATTTTGCAGTCCAAAGTTGAAAGAAAAAACAACCAACAACAGAAATACTACAAATATTTTTTAACAGCTACATTAGATTTGGCATTGAGGAGTGGCTACACTGAGCTCTTAAAGCCTTACCAGTAACTCAGCTGGAGGTTACTACCAAACAGAACTATTTGATTTGTCACTTTAATTCCCATGGCAGCAGCTTGGGGGAAAACAAAACCCAGCAAACTTACTGGGTATGATTCTCACCTCCTGAACCAGGGTCTTTACACAAGGCGCTACCTGGATTCCAGTTCTGTCTGAATGAGCACTCCCTGGCACAGCCCTAGTGACGCCCATACAAGCCCTGGGCCGTAGGAGTTTACCAGGCACAGGCAACACAAAGAGCCCACATGGCAATCCTGAAAGGCTGCCCTGGCTTCAACAGCTCCAGGGCTGGCTGGCAACAGAGGGTGGAGGCATTCCAGGCCTAGAGGCAGCCCTGTGCTGGCAGCTGTGCAGCGAAGCTCTGTGCTTCCACTTTGACATACTTCCCACATAGCAATGTACATAAAGCTATGCAACTGAAGTCAAAGGAAAGGGAAAAAACCTCACCACATTCACACAAGTATTTTATAACTTGCTTTTTTGATTTCTATCATCAAGTTCTCTTTGGATTAGTTTGTGTTGCACCACTGAATTTGTTAAAAGCTAGTAAAATACTCAACTAACAGGGAAGAGGATGGATGGATCAGGATGGTTGAGTTACAGGAAAGGAAAATAAGTATTTGACAGTTTTGTATTTTAATGTAAAGCCTTCTCTCTGTTTGGTGAAATCCTGGAAGAGAGATAGAAAGCCAACAAGAGGGGAGTCAAGATGAGAGAATTGGATGACTTTTCCTATGAAAAGGGGAGGGGAAAATAAAATCTGATGTCACCTGAAGAAAACTGGGACTTGCTTTCTGGAGAGGGATTTGCATTGGTATGTGTGGTAGTTTTAGGCTGTGCCTTTAAAATTATGTTCACAGATTTTGAGCAGTAAAGTAGAAGCATGTAAATAAATCACTACTGGGTGTGAAAAGGAAAACCAAAGTTAATTCTAAACAATTTCACTGGAGAAATATCTACTGTAAGAGTGTCTGTACCAAAACAATCTTCCCTATTCTGACCAACGAGCCTGGGGAGGGGTCTGGAGCAGAGCCCTATGAGGAGAGGCTGAGGGAGCTGGGGGTATTTACCCTGGAGAAGAAGAGGCTCAGGGAAGACCTTATTGCTCTCTACAGCTACCTGAAGGGAGGTTGTAGCCAGG
The DNA here is from genome assembly GCA_015227895.2 of Colaptes auratus. Lineage (NCBI taxonomy): Eukaryota > Metazoa > Chordata > Aves > Piciformes > Picidae > Colaptes > Colaptes auratus. The sequence continues at coordinate 3,656,783 of CM037632.1, forward strand.
CTGGGGTTGGTCTCTTCTCCCAGGCAATCAGCACCAGAACAAGAGGACACAGTCTCAAGCTGTGCCAGGGGAGGTTTAGGCTGGAGATGAGGAAGAAATTCTTCCCACAACGAGAGCTTGGCCATTGGAATGTGCTGCCTGGGGAGGTGGTGGAGTCACCATCACTGGAGGTATTCAAAAAAGGCTTGGACATGGCACTTGGAACAATGGTTTAGCTGTCAGGAGGCGTTAGGTATTAGGTTGGACTTGATCTCTGAGGTCTTTTCCAACCTTATTGATTCTATGATCTCTTCTCTGCTCACTTTGTGCTCTGAAGGGATGCTGATCTGCTTGGTCTTGGCAAAGTCTAACCACTACTTTTTGTCTGCTCCTTTCTCCCTTTTGGGCAGGGGGGTGAGGGGGCAGGTGGGTTCTTGTGTTGTTTGCTGATTGTAAATCTCTAAATATTTTAAATCCTGTATATTTTGTACATACTCATTGCATTCCACTGTAGATTGTAGTATTGCCTGTAAATACAGCTTTCATTTGCTTCCAACTGAGTTAGTCTGGCAAAGTTAATGTTGGGGGAAAATTTCAACCCACCACAGCATGCAGCAGTAGTATCCAAGTAGCACTTCAGTCTCCTAAGAAAGTAAGATGCAAGGAATACAATAGAGAGCACCTAACTCTTCCTCTCTTCTTGACCAGAAAAGCCACTCAAAAGAGATGCTGTCTGCCATGCAATGATTGGAACCTGCTGCTGCTGTTATTCATACCATGCTGCAGCCATGCCAGCTTCACCAATGAAAGTGCTGACTTGAGCAAAGTATGATGAGGCTTGAAGTTCAGATTGCTACATGGGAGGCTTCCTGTTCCAGTTGCTGGTTCTGGGGTGCTGGCATGGTGGTGGGAAAGCTAGCAGCTGCTTTGGCTTTTCTGTTTCATGCTGGTTTCCCCCCCATTTCACTGTTCTGCTTCTGCAAATAGGCTAAGCTAAGGTAATCATGCATTATATTATTAATTAGATTATTAGCTAAGGTAATTCCACATTGTGCTTATGATAGACAGGCGAAGGTGATGTTACTTTAGGGGTCAGCTACAGGCCACCTGACCAGCAGGACCAAGCAGATGAGGCACTCCACAGGCAAACAGAAGTGGCTTCACGTTCACAGGCCCTGGTCCTCATGGGGGATTTCAACCACCCTGCAAGGACAACACAGCTAGGCACCAGCACTCCAGAATGTTCCTGGGATGCATAGATGACAACTTCCTCCTCCAAATGGTAGGGGAACCAACGAGAAAAGTGCTAAGCTGGCCCTTGCTCTCACCAACAGAGAAGGGCTGGTCACCAGTGTGAGGCTCAGGGATAACCTTGGCTGCAGCTGACCATGAAGCAATAGAATTGAAGATCCTCAGTGCAACTAGGAAGATGTATCTCAAGCTTGCAACCCTGGATTTTAGGCATGCAGACTTTGATCACTTCAGGGATCTGGTGGCCAAAGTATCATGGGACCAAACCCTACAGGGAAGTTAGCTGCTGAAATAATCACCTTTAAATTAACATTTCTGGGGAAAAAAAATTCCATCAGCAGACACAAGATTATTTACTTCCATGTATTTCAGTGTGTTTGGAAACAAAGCTAGCTATTATCAAATGCCTGTCACAGAATCAGGGAGTGGTAGGGGTTGGAAAGGACCCCTGAAGATCATGCAGCCCAACTCTCCTAGAGTATCCTTCCTACCCTTTTTCTGAATCAAAGTTTATTGAATCAGGCTGCAAAGTTAGGCATGGATTATGGATTTGTCTTTCTAGAAGGACATAGTTTAATATATTTTGCAAGGCAGCTTGTCTTTGAGTCATGAATTTACTTCACTGTTTCCACTACCTACACTTCAACAGAGACTAACTTTTGCTGAGCAATAGTACTGAAATAGCCAAACCCTTTCCACAAATCCAGAGAATTCTACATGGTTCTTATGCCAGTAATTTTAATTCATGCTTCAATTTCATGTAATCATTTCGTTCTTATGTCAACTTTCTTCTCAAAATAAGGTAGCTTCAAAACCAAAATCCATCAGTTCCCATATTATGTTTTGATTTTCATGTACAGTAAAAATAACAATATGCCCTTAAAGATGCTGACTTGGTCTGATGGAAGGTGTGCCTGCCCATGGCAAGGGGGTTGGAACTAGATCATAGAGCCACAGAATCACCAGACTTGGAAGGGGCCTCTAGAGGTCATCTGGCTTAACTCCCCTGCCTTCCCCCTCACCCACACCCCTTCATCTTCCCAAAGCAGCTCCTGCTCTCCTACCACCCCTCTCCTTCATCTTCCCAAAGCAGCTCCTGCTCCCTCTACACCATCCGTCACCCTGCCTAAATAGCTCCTGCTCCACCACCACCCTTCCTGCACCCATTCCAGAGCCAGGGGCAAGACCCTCACCAGCCAAGACACCAGCCAGAGGAGCTCAGTCCCAGTGAGGAGGCCCAGCCAGCACCCAGGGATGATATTGGAGTAGTCATCAATCCTGGTCCTAACAGCCGGGGGGCCACCAGGCCCCCCGGCCTTTGTTGTCACCACCACCATCACCCAGTGTGCACCATGGGCACTCACCAGCGATGAGAGGAGGATCCTCAGCCCAGATGGGCTCAGCTTGGGCCTGCTGCCTTTCCTGGGGGGGATTAAAAAGGGGAGTGGGCAGGGAGGGCCAAGTGGCCACACCTGGGATGGGAGGAGACTCCAACAGAGCCCAGGTGCTCTGGGTTTGAGGGGAAAAAAGGGAAAATGAGGCAGGTGAGAGACATTTAGGGTGTCAAGTAATGATAGGACTGGAGGGAAGGGAGCAAAACTAGAAATGGGTAGATTGAGATTGGATGTCAGGAAGAAGTTCTTCCCCATGAAGGTGGTGAGACATTGGCACATGGAGGTGCCCAGGGAGGTGGTGGGAGTCCCATCCCTGGAGGTTTTTAAGGCCAGGCTGGATGTGGCTGTGGGCAATCTGATCTAGTGTGAGGTGTCCCTGGCCCCTGGCAGGGGGGGATGAACTGCATAATCTTTGAGGTCCCTTCCAACTCTGACAATTCTATGATTAAACTCTTATCTTTTTATCTCAGTTTTGTGTGCCACTCTTCCCCTCACTTCTGTGTTGGGGAAGCAGGCAGTTTAGGCATTCCAATCAGTATAAATCCAACCATAAACCCCTCCAGGAGTGAAACCCACAGCTTAACAGAAAGGCTGACAACATGGCTTGGATCAGTCCAGTCAGAAAGAGGCAGTGCCACACATACAGCCAAACCCATGGATTCTAAAATGTAATTTCTGGCCATAACATGAAACATGCTTTATTTTGAAAGAGCTCTTTTTTCCCCCAACTCAGCATAAAGCTGAGTCTCAAGATGTGCCAGGGGAGGTTTAGGCTTGAGGTGAGGAGAAAGTTCTTCACAGAAAGAGTAATTGGCCATTGGAATGTGCTGCCCAGGGAGGTGGTGGAGTCACCACCACTGGAAGTGTTTAAGAAGAGCCTGGACAAGGCACTTGGTGCCATGGTTTAGTTGATGAGATGGTGTTGGGTGATAAGTTGGACTGGATGATCTCAGAGGTCTTTTCCAACCTGGTTAATTCTATTCTATTCTACAATAATGTTGAGATGCTGATCTTGTAAGCCTACTGATGCTACCATATTTATCCTGAGAAGTCAGTGCTAACAATAGCATCAGGTGACAATAGCTGCAAAGGAGATGAACAATGATTATATACATTTGCAGGATCAAAGTCTGGTCCCTACAGCAGTTATAGCTGTGGACACTTCTAGCACCCTTCAGGCACAGATGCTTGCACTTCATAAAGCCCAGTCTTAGACCTCCCCAAATGCTTCAACAAAGTGGAAACAGAAGTAGACAGCAGCAGAATACAGGATTATGGGATGGAATGACACAATTTCTTCATGTTATTATAACATCATGACCTTCTTTGCATTCAGCATAAAATGACTGGCAAAATTCAAAACCACTCACCTAGATTTGGCCATTAATATTCCCAGCCTCTGCTGCAGCATCAGGGCTTCTGTCATACTCAAAGTGTCATACTGTCTTGTCACAGAACTAATCATTTGACCTAGAACTAGAAGAATACATACCAATGTAAATTTTCCTTGGTGTTAAGATGTCAGTTAGCAAACTAACAAAAATACCTTTTTTCTAGTATTATTTTGGAAGTATTATATCAAGTGAGGTCTTCAAAGCTAGGATGGATCTTCAGTGGAGTTTTAGACAACAAACCATCTCTTTGAAATCCACAGCATTTCAGTGTCTGTCTGGGTCTGGAAGAAGAACATCTGGTGTCCTTTTCTGCAATGTAGCCTGGCACACTGGGGACTCCACTCATTCTCCACTCACTCCTTACCCAATTTAGTGCATGGAAGTGACAGAGGCAAAGCTTCTATCACCCCTAGCACATACCCCGATGGATCACAGGAGACAAACAGAAGAACACATTCACCATACTTTGCTTAACTCCTCCTTGCATATCCTACTGAGTATCACAGATTCACAGAATTTCAGGGACTGGAAGGGACCTCCAAGGCTCATCCAGTCCAATCCCCCTGCCAGAGCAGGGTCACCTACAGCAGATTACACAGGAACACATCCAGGTGGGTCTTGTATATCTCCAGAGAAGGAGACTCCACAAGCCCCCTGGGCAGCCTGCTCCAGGGCTCTGTTACCCTCACAGGGAAAAAAAGTCTTCCTCTTATTTCCATGGAACTTCCTATGCTTCAGCTTCCACCACTGCCCCTCGTGCTGGCATTGGGCAGCACCCAGCAGAGCCTGGCTCCAGCTTCTTGGCACTCACCCTGCACATTTTGATCAACATGAGTGAGGTCACCTCTCAGGCTCCTCCTCTCCAAGGTACAGAGCCCTCAGTTCCCTCAGGCTCTCCTCCTAAGGAAGATGTTCCACTCCCTTCATCGTTTTTGTGGCTCTGTGCTGGACTCTTTCAAGCAGTTCCCTGAGGTCCTTCTTGACCTAAGTTGCCCAGAACTGGACACAATATTCAATTTATACCAATACTAACCATAAATTGCCTCTTTCACTTTCCTGCCACCTCTCAGGCTACTCTCATACTAGCTGTCCACTCTCATTCAACACCAAACCAACTGCTGCTTCCATCAGGCGAACAGTTGGCAGCCTCCATTCTCATTTTGTAAAACTGCCAAATGAGCACTTGGTGCTTCCTCTGACACTGCTGCTTAAACTCAAGAGAAAGGAGAAATTCTCAGAGAAATACTTTATCATTATTAGCATTTCTCATCAGTCTTTCAGAAGCCTGTGCAAACTTGTTTGAGACCACTGCAGCCCCTTCTCACTTAAACTCCATGACAGGACAAGAGGGAATGGATGGAAACTCCAGCACAGGAAGTTCCACTTCAACATGAGGAAGAACTTCACTGTAGGGGTGACAGAGCCCTGGAGCAGGCTGCCCAGAGAAGTTGTGGAGTCTTCTTCCCTGTCTGGATGCATTCCTGTGTGACCTGTGCTGGATTCTATGGTCCTGCTCTGGCAGGGGTGTTGGCCTCAAAGCCCTCCAGCCAGACCCTTCCAACCCCTAACATGCTGTGATCAGGCATGCAGTCATGCAGTTCAATGGAAACACCAGCTCAACAGCTAGCATAAAGCAAATGAAATAGAACTGTTTGGAAAGATCTAAAAGAACCAAACCAAAAATGAATCCACAGTGCACCTACAGATGTAGTAATGTCAAAGAATACAGAGTCAAACTAGAAATATGCTACTTTGGATTGCTCAGCCTGGAAAAAGGGACCACCTAAGGTCCCTTTTTGGTTGAGTACAGAATTATAGGTGACATGGAGAAGACAAATAAACAGCAACTATTTTCCAGATGCAAGCATTAGAGAGCAGCAGTTGACACTATTAAGGGACAGGTTCAAATGAGTACAGGTAACCACTTTTAGCACATGGTATATAGTTCAAACATTGTGATTCACAATCTCTTGTGGGAGTAAGTTCCAAAATTTAATCATTCAGAAAGTAACTGGACAGCTGCAAGCTCCACAAAGAACACTTAAACTCAGAAATGTCACATCCAGCTCAAAAAACAGGTCTCTAAGCCACAGATATTTAGAAAGACCTTGGGAAATGATCACAAAATGCTCCTTCTTACTATTCCCCTCCCTGTAGATTTCCTATTGGCTGTCAGAATTTACTACTTGCTATCAGAAACGGGATGCTGGACAAATTGGTACTTCATATCTGAACCCAATAAAGCAACTCTAGTTAACATAAAAAGATGACAGAATACAGAAGAGAATACAGAATTAACCAGGTTGGAAAAGACCTCAGAGATCATTGAGTCCAACCTATCACCCAACACCATCTCATCAACTAAACCATGGCACCAAGGGCCTCATCCAGTCTCTTTTTGGACACCTCCAGGGATGGGGACTCCACCCCCGCCCTGGGCAGCACATTCCAATGGCCAATCTCTCTTGCTGGGAAGAATTTCTTCCTCACCTCCAGCCTAAACCTTCCCTGGCACAGCTTGAGACTGTGTCCTCTTGTTCTGGTGCTGCTTGCCTGGCAGAAGAGACCAACCCCCACCTGGCTACAAGCTCCCTTCAGGTAGCTGTAGAGAGCAAGAAGGTCTCTCCTGAGCTTCCTCTTTTCCAGGCTGCACAACCCCCGTTCCCTCAGCCTCTCCTCATAGGGAGTGCACTGACATAAGACATTAAAAAAAAGGAAATAATTAACAACTGCTCTTTAACTTAAAACTAAGCCTTGTATTTCACAAAGGTGCAGAAGGACTGTACCTCTGAACTGCTTGCTAGATATGATCCTTTGCATACACATACTAAATACAAAGATTCTCTGCTGTGCATAAGTGGTATTTGGTATCAGGAACTTCCAGCAAGTCACACATCCTCCTTATACTTTATTTGCCCTTTGGCCATAAAACTTTCTTGATCTTGGACAGATTGCACACAGCTGTACTGAAGACCTATCCCTCTGCAACATGCACAGGCTCTGGTTTTGTGATGTTCCTACCCAATCTAGTTGGTATTATTTAACTATGTTTTTTGGGCAAGTTAGATTTTTTGTTGGCTGAGCACACCAAACCAGCTCAGCAGAGAGCCCAGCAAGTGCCAGAGCCAGCTGAGCAGAGAATCACAGCCCAGGTTTCTGAAAATTCCACTAGATACCAGGATTTACTTAGTTTACCAAATTCTCTGCTACAATCTTCAGGAACAAGAGAAAGGAAAGAAGGAGCAGAAAGTTCAACTCACATATTTTCACAGAATTGTTTAGGGTTGGAAGGGACCTCAAGGATCAGCCAGTTCCAACCTCCCTGCCATGGGCAGGGACACCTCACACTAGATCAGGTTGCCATAGCCACATCCAGCCTGGCCTTAACTTCCAGGGATGAGACTTCTACCTCCTTCCTGGGCAACCTGTGTCAGTCTCTCACCACCCTCATGGGGAAGAACAACTTCTTTACTTTCAATCTAAATCTGCCCTCCACTAGCTTGGATCCATTCCCCCGAGACCTATCACTTCCTGACACTCTAAAAAGCCCCTCCCCTCCCCCCCCCAGCTTTCTTGTAGCCCCCTTCAGATACTGGAAGGCCTAAAATCTTGCAGATAGGCATTAGTAAATTATTAACATTAAAACATTTTCCCAGGCAAGCTACACTAATGCAGTAACTAGTGTTTGCACTAATACTTACCCTGATCTTTTTCTAGGAGAGTTCTAAAGCCTTCACATGTTTTAGCTACCTAAAGTAAGAAGGCCTGCTCCAGGTACCTAAGAATGATTCTTAAATGATCTAAACAGAGCTTTTAATGGAGAAAAAGAAACACACACATTTACAGCACTGTACTTCTTTTAACTGTAAACCAGTAACACAATTCTCCCCACAGTTGTTTCCAGTTACAAGTTGGCTATTTACTCTCTTTGGAATTTTCTTAAATCTTCCCAGATTGCAAAATATTTACCCAAACTTAAACATACAAAGAGAAGTAGACATTTTCATAGTCACAACCCTAAAAGTTAATCTTTTCACTTGTGTCTACAAAGTCAGATTTAGGAGCTGTACTTTCCCCTTCATGAAGCATCAGTGGTGGTTGGGTGCAGTCATGCATGGAGGGGGAATGGAGAGCACTTTCTGCTTCTCCCTAACACATGCATTACTGTACTGCAAGGTAATGCAGTCCCAGGCAAGACAAACCAGGACCAGAGCTTATCTAAACCTTTATCCTAACAGGACTGGAAATTAGGAATTGGCATATCTTCAGTAAGATTTACTACTTGGCTTTGTAAAGTAAAACATGTCTCTTTCCCTCACAAGACTAAAAATGGCAACGAGTTAAGATAACCTCTCAGGAGTCAAGCAAGGCATCAATGTAAATGCAGTCAGCAAGTCACAGCCAAAATCTTGTAGAGATTCCAGCATTTGCAACTCTGCAGTCTCCTCAGGCTGGGAAAGGTGTGAACAACACACAGGTTGCCCTTGAGTAAGAAAGGCCACACGCACAAGCTGCAACCACGCTCCTCCTTTTGCTCCTAACTGGTCACCCCATTAAAATCAGCTCAGGGTTGTAAAGCCGATCTAAAACCTGGCACTAACTTAGTTCTGCATGCTCTGCTTACAGACTCAAACATTAACTTTGGGGGGTGTTTTCTGCACACATTAATTCCTAGGCACGTACCTTTTAGAAATCAGGGAGGGAAAATCCCCAAATCATAGCTGGCCTCAAAAGAGGTAGGGAGAAGCAAAGGTGCCTTGGCTGTAAACTGATCTCTTGCACTTACTCTTTTCAAATGAAAAAGTGACCTTTTAAACCATCAGCTGCCACACTGCTAGATCCTCTGTATGTCTTGCTCTCAGACCTACAAGTAGAGAGAAGAAAACATAACCAAAGGGCATTAACATCATTTTAAGGAATTTTATAGGACAAACTTGTTGCTACAAAAAGCTATTTAAAACAAACAAAAACCCAATCTGAGAGGTTCAGAGGTATATTAGAACTGCAAACTCCTTGACAGATGGGCAACTCAAAATCAGGGTTATTCCACCTTTATTATTCATTCATCTCTTTCAACAATTCTGTCAAGCATAGCGAGTTCACAGGATCACAGGATCTTAGGAGTCAGAAGCGACCTCAGGAGGTCTTCAAGTCCAACCCCCCTGCCAGAGCAGGACCACAGAATCCAGCACAGGCCACACAGGAATGCATCCAGGTGGGTTTTGAAAGACTCCAGAGAAGGAGACTCCACAACCTCTCTGAGCAGCCTGTTCCAGTGCTCTGTCAAGAAGTTCCTCCTCATTTGAGGTGGAACCTCCTGTGCTGTGGTTTATATTCATTGCTCCTTGTCCTATCCCAGGGCACAAATGAGCAGAGCCTGTCCCCTTCCTTCCTGACCCCCATTCCTCAAATACTGATAGACATTGATCAGATCCCTCTCAGTCTTCTCCTCTCCAGACAAAACAGCCCCCAGGGCTCTCAGCCTCTCCTCATGAGGCAGTGCTGCAGTCCCTTCAGCATCTTTGTAGCCCTCCCTTAGAGGCTCTCCATCAGATCCCTGTCCCTCTTGAACTGAGAAGCCCAGAACTGGATGCAATATTTCAGGTGAGGTCTCAGCAGGGCAGAGTAGAAGGGGAGGAGAACCTCCCTGGATCTGCTGGAAATGCTCCTCTTAATGCACCCCAGGATACCATTGGCCTTCTTGGCCAGAAGGGCACATTGCTGACCCATGGATATCTTGCTGTCCACCAGGACTCCCAGGTCCTTTGGTCACAAACTCTGCTTCATCTTGGTCTTTTAAATATCTCTCTAAAGACAGAGTTGCTGCTTGCTACAGAATCTAGGAGACTTTCAGAATACAGAATTAACCAGGTTGGAAAAGACCTCAGAGATCATCAAGTCCAGCTTATCACCCAACACCATCTCATCAACTAAACCATGGCACCAAGTGCCTCAGCCAGGCTCTTTTTAAACACCTCCAGGGACGGTGACTCCACCACCTCCCTGGGCAGCACATTCCAATGGCCAATCTCTCTTGCTGGGAAGAATTTCTTCTTCACATCAGCCTAAACAGTTGAACATCATTTTCCAAATTCTCCATTATTTCTACCACCTGAAACTGCCTGGCACTCCATATTTCTTTTGTCTTCAATAACAACAGAAGGATGTAACCCTCACTTTAGTTAAAACTGCCACTTTCTAAGAGACATTTCTCCAAATGGGTTCCATAACCATTGTAAAGTGTTAACAATGGTTTACCTAAGCTTGAAATAAGTTAGCCAACTGTGCTTTAGACCAACACTGAAATCAATCATTAGCACAGAATCACAGAATGTTAAGGCCTGGAAGGGACCTGGAAAGCTCATCCAGTCCAACCCCCCTGCCAGAGCAGGAGCCCCGAGAGCAGATCACACAGGAACACATCCAGGTGGGTTTTGAATATCTCCAGAGAGGGAGACTCCACAACCCTCTGGGCAGCCTGCTCCAGGGCTCTGTCACCCTCATGGTGGAAGCCTCATCCCTGGAGGCTTTTGAAGGCCAGGCTGGGTGTGGCTGTGAGCAACCTGATCTAGTGCGAGGTGCCCCTGGCCATGGCAGGGGGGTGGGAACTGGATGATCCTTGAGGTCCCTTCCAACCCTAACAATTCTATGATTCTATGTTTGATCATTTTCACCTTTGCATATCATGTTGAATATTGCTTGGTAGTCTCTGCCAGGGGATGTTTAGGCTCAAGGCGAGGAGAAAGTTCTTCACAGAAAGAGTTGTTAGCTATTGGAATGTGCTGCCCAGGGAGGTGGTGGAGTCACCCTCCCTGGAGGTGTTCAAGAAGGGATTGGACATGGCACTTGATGCCGTGGTCTAGTAGTCATGAGGTCCTGGGTGACAGGCTGGACTTGATGATCTTTGAGGCCTTTTCCAACCTTATTGATTCTATGATTCTATGATCACCACTCCTGTAACTGTTTTAACAATGTATTTTCACTGTGCAAAACTAAAAGCCTCAACAGATGATGCAGTGTGGAAAGCAGCCTGTTCTTCTTTCATGAAGAATCATGAGGACAGAATATGTCAAAGAGAAATACACCATAAGAGATACTGGATTAAATCTTTTATTTTCAAACTCATGCCACATGATGACAAAGTTTGCAGTCCCTTTACCAGCCAAAAAAGCTTCTTAAGACTGAACCTGAAGTTTACACAGTCGATTCCTTCAAAAACCAGTAACTCAACTCCAGTCCTGTATTCTGTTTGCCCTACACTGAGCCACACAGCACAGAATCTGCCCCTCCCTGAAGCTCATTCCAGTACATCTTTTTCTTCTTTTAAACTCTTACAGTTGGAAGTGCTTGAGGAAAACACAGCCAAGTCCCTAGGGATACCTTATGATAAGTGATTTTTCTCAGCTCGGAGTTTCTGAGCACTGTCAATGCTAATGGTTATTCCAGAATACAGAATTAACCAGGTTGGAAAAGACCTTTGAGATCATCGAGTCCAACCAATCACCCAACACCATCTAACCAGCATGGAATAATTTCACCTGGTTACTCTCACCTCAGAGGTTAAGTACAAATTCAGAGAATAAATCTGAGTGCCTCAGACTGCACACAGACAACTTCTAACTCACTCGTCACATCCTCTGCTCGTTAACCGCAGCTGCCACTACAGCAAAGGAGCTTTAACTTTGCCACACAAAACAGCTTTTGGATGAAAGTCCTACAGGCATTTGAGACAGCAAAGAGACTAACAAACACAGGAACCAGCTCACCACACGTAGGGAAAGTGCTACCGGGTGAAATGATGATTGTTTCATTGCCATTTTACTCCTTCTAGAAGAGAGGTGAAGGAAGCTTAAGTGGTACTGCAACTGGGTTCTGCTGGTAGAATGGAATGGAATGGAATGGAATGGAATGGAATAGAATAGAATAGAATAGAATAGAATAGAATAGAATAGAATAGAATAGAATAGAATAGAATTAACCAGGTTGGAAAAGACCTTCGAGATCATCCAGTCCAACCTATCACCCAACACCATCTCATCAACTAAACCATGGCACCAAGTGCCTCATCCAGGCTCTTCTTAAACACCTCCAGTGATGGTGACTCCACCACCTCCCTGGGCAGCACATTCCAATAGCCAATCTCTTTTTCTGGAAAGAATCTCTTCCTAACATCCAGCCTAAACCTCCCCTGGTGCAGCTCAAGACTGTGTCCTCTTGTTCTGGTGCTGGTTGCCTGGGAGAAGAGACCTGGATACCACCTCCCTTCAGGGAGTTGGAGAGAGCAAGAAGGTCACCCCTGAGCCTCCTCTTCTCCAGGCTAAGCAACCCCAGCTCCCTCAGCCTCTCCTCACAGGGCTGTGCTCCAGACCCCTCCCCAGCTTTGTTGCCCTTCTCTGGACACCTTCCAGCATCTCAACATCTTTCCTAAACTAACAAACACAGGAACCAACGTACCACACGTAGGGAAAATGCTACTGGGTGAAATGATGATTGTTTCATTGCCGTTTTATTCCTTCTAGAAGAGAGGTGAAGGAAGCTTAAGTGGTACTGCAATTGGTTTCTGCTGGCAGCCGAATACTGCCCATCTTGGAACTAGCTAATGCATCAGATCAAATGGATAACCACTTTATCTGATGTGGCAAACCTTGCATCTTCAGAGCCATGATGTAATCCATGGTGACAAATTCTATATGATTTAAGAATCCTAGTATCCTGCTTGGGCCTTAAAATAGCCCATACTTTGACCTTCTGTTGATTTTGGCTAGCATATCTTCACTCCCACTGAGCCAAGTTCTTTGAGTTGGAACACAAAACTTAGGTTTCTGGAACATGGGACTCCCATGTACCAGACCTCACATGCACAGAAGAGATGCAGCACCAAAATACAGCATTGGCCCTGAACTAGTAATTACTGAGTGTGGTCAGCTCCAAGAGCCTCACTCCCCCAAATGGTCACAAGAAAAGACCTCTTTGCTTTATAATTATTTGGGAATTAGAAAAAAAAAATCAAACTTCTCTACCTCAGCAAAGACTGACTAAGTCACTTCAATTTTTGGAGACAGACCAGATGTAAGAGGTGCCAGAGCTGGAATGTTCTCCTCTGGAAACACAGCAGTTTAAAGGGATGTGAGTGTTCAGCAAAACAGGAAGAAACCCCTGAAAAATACAGCAAAATGGGCATGAAACACTCTCCTTTGCCTGCCCATGTGTGCCACCATCCTTCACATCAACTCCACTTCTTTCCCTTGTCCTGGAAGGCCCTTGCCTTGCACACTCTCACAAAGACAGATTTAACAATTCAGCTCCAAACAGCGAACGCGTTTTGGAGAGCAGGCATTTCACTAGCAAAGCAAACTGTGCTAATGTCAGTCATAATCCTTGCCCTTTATCCACTTGGCAGTGATTATTAAGAAAAATTAATATTGAAGGTGCTTAAGTACTAGGAGGATGAAAAAGCAGCAGTGCAAACAAACCATAACAGAGTTAAAAGACAACAATGAAGGAGATCCAAGAAGACGCTCACCATGCGGAGAGTTTGGTGCCGCTGGCTGCAATTACGGAGAGCAAACTATGAATGGGAGAGGTGAAGCTGCAGAACCCAGTTTGGAACTTTGCTGATGCTAACAGGTGGAGTTTTACCTCAATGTTTTTATTAAAGGAGCTTGCTGTCAGGATTATGATTAAAATGTAGTAATAAATGGATGCTCCTTTTCTCTCTTTAGCCCCTTCCAAAGGAAAACAAACAAAAACAACAAAGAAGCAAAAAAACCCACCCAAACCAACAAAACAGCAACAACAACAACAACAAAACCCAACCCTGGCAAACCCCAAGCTAAACTCTAAAGGCTTCTGGCTCCTATGAAAACAAAATTATTGCAACCACACACAAGCTTCAGCACACAAGCTTGCCATTTCAGCACACCACCCTCAGAGCCTTCTTTGAACACAGGGCAAGGAGACTGCTGCAGGATGGTACCAGGAACTCCTCCTCTCAGCAGCATTCCTCCATTGGCACCTCCTGCTGCTGCCTGCTCCTCAAACTCACAGGAGACTTTCTTTTCTTACTCCTTTTTAACACACAGATTCTCATAACTCAATCTGTTTTGCTGCATATGTTTCCAACCTATCACCCAACACCATCTCATCAACTAAACCATGGCACCAAGTGCCTCAACCAGGCTCTTCTTAAACACCTCCAGTGATGGTGACTCCACCACCTCCCTGGGCAGCACATTCCAATGGCCAATCTCTTTTTCTGGAAAGAATCTCTTCCTAACATCCAGCCTAAACCTCCCCTGGTGCAGCTCAAGACTGTGTCCTCTTGTTCTGGTGCTGGTTGCCTGGGAGAAGAGACCTGGATACCACCTCCCTTCAGGGAGTTGGAGAGAGCAAGAAGGTCTCCTCTGAGCCTCCTCTTCTCCAGGCTAAGCAACCCCAGCTCCCTCAGCCTCTCCTCACAGGGCTGTGCTCCAGACCCCTCCCCAGCTTTGTTGCCCTTCTCTGGACACCTTCCAGCAAGTCAACATCTTTCCTAAACTGAGGGGCCCAGAACTGGACACAGGACTCAAGGTGTGGCCTAACCAGTGCTGAACACAGGGCAGAATGAACATGCATCTTGAGCAGGAGCATACAAGCTCTTTGCTGCACCATCCCCACTAATCCTTCTGAGGATGTGGGACAGCCTTCCTTGTTCTATGCTTTAATCACACTCCAAAAAATGATCCTCTTACTCTACACTTCCAGAGAAACAAGGCTTCTATTTTACTTGGTGTCATTTTTAAAACAACTTACACACATGCAAATATTTTTCAATTTCTAACCAAAACAATTTCTCCAGATCCACACCACCATATTGTTTTCCATGAATATCTGCCAGACTGACTACATCCTTTTAAAAGAAACAGCCACAACATCAAACTCCAAACCCACAACATTAGGTTAACCAAGCAAGGACTACTCAACTCTTGTATTCTTGGAAATTCTGAAGCTCTTTTAAAATGTCCTCTGAGGAACAGCATCTACAAAAAGCATCACAGGATCACAGGATGTTAAGGGTTAGAAGGGACCTTAAAAGCTCATCCAGTCCAAACCCCTGCCAGAGCAGGAGCACCTAGAGCAGATCACACAGGAACACATCCAGGCAGGGTTTGAATATCTTCAGGCTGCTCCTGGGCAGCCTGCTCCAGGGCTCTGTCGCCATCACACTGAAAACATTTTCCTCACGTTTCCATGGAACTTCCTCTGCCTCAGCTTCCACCACTGCCCCTTGTGCTGGCATTGGGCAGCACCCAGCAGAGCCTGGCTCCAGCCTCTGGGCACTCACCCTGCACATCTTGATAACCACTAATGAGCTCACCCCTTAGGCTCCTCCAAGCTACAGAGCCCTCGACTCCCTCAGTCTCTCTTCATAAGGAAGATGTTTCACTCCCTTCATCATTTTTGTGGCTCTGTGCTGGACTCTTTCAAGCAGTTCCCTGAGGTCCTTCTGGAACTGAGAGGCCCAGAACTGGACACAGTATTTGAGATGTGGCCTCACCAGGGAAGAGTAGAGGGGGAGGAGAACCTCTCTGACCTACTAACTACAGCCTTTCTAATCCACCCTAGCATGGCATTGGCCTTCTTGGCCACAAGAGCACATTGCTGGCATCATTTCCACCCAAAAAAAAAGAGGAGAAACAGGACTGAAGTTTTAAGCACCATTGCTACAGGAGTGCTTTTTCGACAGAGGATCAAGCAGGAAGGCAAGGAGATGGGAAAATAAAGCAGAAGGCTACAGCAATTAATTCAAGTAATGAAGGCTAAGAGGAAGAAAGAATCTAGCTTAATTCTTGAAAAGGATGCCTGGCTTGAAACTGTTTAAATAATGAGTCAGCCCTCCAATATTTAACCACAAATGGCTCCTAAACTTCATGTCCATAGCTCCTGTCATGTTTTCAAAGCCAGCAAGGTGCCAAATTCTGTGACGAAGTAAACGGCACTGAGCTCCTAGTTTATGACTTTTTGATCTCTGAAATATTGCTCATTCTAACATTCAGGAAAGGGTAAGGTTTGCTTTTATGTTTTGGACATATTTTCTACAAAGTCTTCCAATACATTACCAGAAACAACACTGAAAAGCCTGCAAGGTCTTTCTTACCAAGAGATGCAGTGTGGGATATTATCAAGACTAAGACCACACCACTGAGCTTTATAAATCTTGACAAATAGGTAACTGCAGCTTCAGTAAGCATTCTTCCCCATGAGAGTGGTGAAGCCCTGGAATGGGTTGTCCAGGGAGGTGGTTGAGGCCCTGTCTCTGGAGGTGTTTAAGCCCAGGCTGGATGAGGCTCTGGCCAGCCTGATCTAGTGTGGGGTGTCCCTGCCCATGGCAGGGGGGTTGGAACTAGATGATCCTTGTGGTCCCTTCCAACCCTGACTGACACTATGATGCTATGATCTGTGCTCTTCTTTGTCTATCCACTGGTTCCTTACCTCAAAATCTAGCTTTATTTCTTGGGAAACTGACAATCCCATCTTCCCAAGACACCATTAAACCTGGGTTCCTTTTCTGAACTGCAAGGCTCTTGGTTTTCTTAGGTCTATTCCCATGCCTCCTCATGTGCTTCTTGCACACTTTTTGGAGAAATTCTAATAATCTTTTACTTTACCTTGTTGTGATCCCAATGCATTGTACACAAGGGAATAATTAACACCAGCTAGTTACTCCTCTAAATCAAAACTATGAAGACTTCCCACTGGCAGCTGGTGAGGAGCGAGATCTTAAGGTAACTTTTGTCACCACTGAACTGCGTCTGCCAAATATTTTTCCAGCCTCACCAGGGCAGGGTAGAGAGGGAGGAGAACCTCTCTGACCTACTAACCACAGCCCTTCTAATCCACCCCAGGATGCCATTTGCCTTCTTGGCCACCAGAGCACATTGCTGGCTCATGATCAACCTTCCATCCACTAGGACCCCCAGGTCCCTTTCCCCTTCACTGCTCTCCACCAGGTCAGTCCCCAACCTGTACTGCTCCATGGGGTTGTTCTTTCCAAGGTGCAAGGCTCTCCCCTTGCCCTTGGTGAATTTCATTCAATTTCTCCCTGCCCAACTCTCCAGCCTAAGTCTGGCTGAATGGCAGCACCACAAACCATTTCTGTGGAAACTTTGCAGCACTATACTGTCAACATCATGTGTCAGGTGACATTTATAAGTATTGGCACCTTCAACTACAAAGAAAAGTCACATTCACCTTATCTGAAGTTATCCCCCTCTATCTTAAGTGGCAGATAATCTCCAAGTGACTTTAAAAAAAAGCCCAACTAAAAAATCAACTTTCTCATCTTGATAGCACATGCATGTTTTCTAATCAGCAACTATGATGCCTGAATGTGTGCAGCACATATTCTCAGCACACATAGCCAAGACTGGGATTCAGGTATAGTGTGGCCAGCAGCACTAGGGATGGAATTCTGCCCTGTGCTGGGCACTGGGGAGGCCTCACCTGCAGCACTGTGTGCAGCTCTGGGCCCTCCCTGCAAGAGAGATCTTGAGGTGCTGGAGCAGGGCCAGAAGAGAGCAACCAGCCTGGGGAAGGGACTGGAGGGAAAGTGATGAGGAGAGGCTGAGGGAGCTGGCGGGGTTCAGCCTGGAGAAGAGGAGACTCAGCGGGGAGCTTATCACTCTCTACAAGTACCTGAAGGGAAGTTGTAGTCAGGTGGGGGTCAGGCTCTTGTGCCAGGCAACTCGTGACAAGAGGAGAAGGCATGGCCTGTTGAATGTTAGGAAACACTTCCTGATGGAAATGGGAATCAGAGACTGGGATGGACTGCCCAGGAGATGGTGGAGTCGCTGTCCCTGGAGGTGTTTAAGGCCAGATTGGATGTGGCACTGAGTGCCATGGTCTGGTTGGTGTGGTGGTGTTAGGTCATAGGCTGGGCTTGATCTCAGAGGTCTATTCCAGCCTCAGCAATTCTGTGATCAGCACATATGAAGACTCGGTTGTAATTCACTCTGAATGAGCGAAAGGGTGACACAGCTCAGTCTAAAAGCTAAAAATCTTAAAAGGAAAGGTCTAAGAAGTGCACTGAAGCTTCCTGGTCCTGGGACAGTAGCCTTAAGTTTCAGCCTTGCACACGATCACATCATACATCAAACCTCATGTACCTTCACCCCTCCCTGGCTATGGGAAATTGCAAGCACTGTACAGTGTCAGTATCACCTGAAATACTGTAGCCCTCAAAGCCTCTACACAAACTTTGCTTCTCTACCAACTGCCTTTGGTAAGCAAAGCTTTTGTGCTGCCACTCCTGCATATCAAGAATAATGTTGATGTAGTTTAAAATACCACAGCAAAACTTGAAACACTTTTGCATGTGGCAAACAAGCTTATTTGGTTTGTACCCAGCAAGGACAAGCTTGTCCATGATTCTACAATTCCATGATCCATTTTGCTAGCATATGATGGCTGTAGTGAATGCCCATTTTCCTTCCTAAATGATTAATTCTAGAGACTGCTGAAGATGCCAACAGTTTATTAACATTACTAACCATGACTATGTCCAAGCAGCACCCACAGCACCCTTTGACAATTGTATCAACTCCACAACAGGGTCTTGTCTTCACTTGGGACTAAATGACCTCTTCAGCTACACATTTTATTCTCCTGATGAAGTTCTATAGTGGAAAATATATACTTGGAGTGGGGGGGAAGGCTACCAACCAACATGTATGCTCTTAGGGTACACTATACTAATTCTTTATATCCATATTATACTCTCTTTCATCAGTAACACTACCCAAACAGACCACGCTCTTGTTACTCTGGACCAGCTGTGCATTGAAGTAGTACCACTTAGGTACAGTACATTAGCTCTAAAAGGTACAAACAGTAGCTCTTCTGTGAACATTTTTATTATTGAGCTTCAAAAAGGCCTTGCAAACAAGAAGCTAAAATGAATGTGCTACTGATGCTCTGAAAGCCCTGCAGACCTCCATGGGAGTTGCCAATTCTGAAGTATTCTTGACATTGACTGTTTTATTGGCTCAGGCAGACAAGCTGTCTCCTTTATGAAGAGTCCCTATTCATGCACCAGCCACCACATCTCCTAACCCAGCATTCCTCAAACTGAAGTCCACAAGCTCAAGGCTCATTTCACCTTCACATCTCTCCTCTCCTCCTCTTCTCTCTAGTTTGAGCTGCATTTTGCAGGAGGTGATGGAGAATTGCAAGGGTGCCAGGAGAGCAGAGGGGAAAGCAGGCAGGGGTAATGCCAGCAGTAGCATGGTGGAAGAGGCAGGCAGAGCAGAAGGCAGGAGCAGGGTGGCAGAGCTGCTTAGAAATACATGCAGTCACCCTTCAGGAGGTCACACTCCCGGTGTCTGGAGGCTACACAATAACCCAAGTCAGAAGCAGAGCCGTGTGCTCTCCTGCCACTCCTGGCCACAGGTAAGCTCTGGCTCTCGTTGCTTTCACAGTGAGCTGCTTCACAGAGCAAAGCCAGCAGAAAACATACTTTGTAAAGGTTATGTTTCAGCCAGCTGAGCTTCCTGTGCTGCCTCCCTGCTGGCCTACTGACAGACCTGGCACAACCAAGAGAAGGCAGGAATGTACAGGGAGGAGCAGGACTACAACTAGCTGCATGCTGAGCTCAGCTAAGACTTCAAGCCACACTCACATCATAGAATCATAGAATTGTTAGGGTTGGAAGGGACCTCAAGGACCATCTAGTTCTAACCCCCCCTGCCATGGGCAGGGACACCTCACACTAGATCAAGTTGCTCACAACCACATCCAGTCTGGCCTTCAAAACCTCCAGGGATGAGGCTTCCACCACCTCCCTGGGCAAGCCGTGCCAGTGTCTCACCACCCCCATGGTGAAGAACTTCTTCCTAACATCCAATCTGAATCTACCCATTTCTAGTTTTTTTTTCCACTCCCCCCAGTCCTATTACTCCCTGACACTCTAACAAGTCCCTCCCCAGCTTTCTTGTAGGCCCCCTTCAGATATTGGAAGGCCACAATGAGGTCATCAGAGCCTTCTCTTCTCACAGACTGAACAGCCCAACTCCTTCAGTCTGTCCTCATAGGAGAGGTGCCCAGCCCTCTGATCATCCTCGTGGCCCTTCTATGGACCCTTCCAGCACCTCCAGATCCCTCTTGTAATAGGGGCTCCAGAATGGAGGCAGGTACTCCAGGTGGGTCCACTAGAGCTAGAGAGTAGGGGGAGAATCACCCTCCCTTGCCTGCTGGCCACACTTCTCATGCTGCAGCCCAGGATCTGATTGGCTTTCCGGGCTGCAAGTGCACACTGAGAGCTCCTGGTGAGCTTCTCCTCCCCCAGCACCCCCAAGTCTCTCTCCTCTGGGCTGCTCTCCAGCCAGTCCCTGCCCAGCCTATATCAGTGCCTGGGATTGCCCTGATCCAGCTGCAGGACCTTGCACTTGGTCTTATGAACCTCATGATGTTGTCATGGGCTCACCTCTGCAGCCTGTCCAGGTCCCTCTGGATGGATCCCTTCCCTCCAGCTGTCTGCTGCACCACACAGCTTGGTGTCATCAGCAAACCTGATGAGGGTGCACTCAATGCCACTGTCCATGTCGCCAACAAAGATGTTAAACAAGACTGCTCCCAGTACAGCTTCATTACCACAACCTGACCAGACTTCAATTAACTGATGCTCCTCCTCCATCTGGTCTGTACATTTCCACCTAAACGTATGAAAAAATTTCATTTACTGTTACTAAGAAATTAAATGCAAGCCAAAAAGCTAATAAGAAAACCTCATGCCCACCTGAACTTCAGAATACAGAATGAACCAGGTTGGAAAAGACCTTTGAGATCACCGAGTCCAACCTAAAATTGCAGCTAGCAATTGGGTTTTACTTTCCAGAACTGTTTGTTCAGTTACCCTTCAGTATGTCACTCATGACTGACAGAAGTTAAAAATAATCATCATTTTCCTTGCTCAGCTATTTTTTTTTCATCTGGACTAGCTTCCTGATGAGGTTCAACACATGAACTCCCAAACACCAAGAGGGAGGGTGGCACTGCCCATCAACCAACAGCACCACCACAGAGAAAAGCACAATTCGTCTACAACTCTTCTCACTTGCCCCCTGGGATAGGACAAGGAGCAATGGATGTAAGCTGCAGCACACGAGATTCCACCTCAACACAAGGGGAAACTTCTTCACTGTGAGGGTCACAGAGCACTGGAACAGGCTGCCCAGAGAGGTTGTGGAGTCTCCTTCCCTGGAGACTTTCAAGGCCTGTCTGGATGTGTTCCTCTGTGACCTGAGCTCGATTGCATGGTCCTGCTCTGGCAGGAGGGTTGGACTTGATGAACTCTTTGGGTCCCTTCCAACCCCTGACATCCTGTGAGCCTGTGAAAACCGTGGGATGTGAAATATATTGGCATAAACCCTATTTGAATAACAAGTCTGTAATTCCTAAGAATGAGATCTGTGTTTTAAATTTGGTATTCATTTCTATGATCAACACCTTAACCTGCATTTCAGGTACAGATGAATGCAAGTTAAAAAACCAATTCCTCACTAAGTATCTGAAAGCATGGATCAGTGGAAATAACATCAATGGAACACACAGAGTTTGAAAGTATGTGCATCAAAATCAAAATGCTTGCGATGTAATCACACCATGTTAGAGGTGGAAGGGACCTCCAGAGATCATCCAGTCCAGCCCCCCTGCCAGAGCAGCATCACCCAGGGGAGTCCACACAGGAATGCATCCAGCTGGGGTTGGAAAGGCTCCAGAGGAGACTCCACAACCTCTCTGGGCAGCCTGCTCCAGGGCTCTGGCACCCTCACGCAAGAAATTTCTCCTCATGTTGAGCTGAAACCTTCTGTTCAAGTTTGTATCCATTGTTCTTTGCTTATTGCTGTGCACCACCCAAAAGAGCTTGGCCCCCTCCACTTGACCCCCACCCCTCAGATATTGATAGACATTGATCAGATCCTTCTCATCCTTCTCTTCTCCAGACTAAACAGCCCCAGGGCTCTCAGACTCTCTCCACAGGGGAGATGCTCAAGTCCAAAATGTAAAATTCAAAGGTTTCATTAACATAACTGCTAATTTTCATCTAGTATCTTTCAGTATGAGACTCCCCAATGTGATTACAAAACCCAACAGACTTGCTGTACTGCATCAGAAGAGGCTTTTCAGAAGCACACAGTTCAGATAACATGACAACTGACTTGTGAAACACGATTACTGAACAGCCTTCCTACCTTTTCTGTCTATCTCCATTTATTATTTTCCTGCCTTCCATCTCCTGCCATAAAAACATCTGCTGGGAAGTACCCTGCAAATAACAACTGGCTTTTTGGACCAGCCCTGGGGTTTAATGACTCAGTAGGGCGATGAATATCAATCACCACACTGCCAATTATTCTGTCCAG
>CM037632.1:3686052-3891169 GCA_015227895.2 Colaptes auratus
TTCAGACTACAAACTCTCAAAAGCATTTGGTAATACCTGCCCTAGTATTTATATTGCAGCTACCACACAAGAGATGTAATTCCAGCTGACCATTACAGGCACTGTAACACAAACTAAAATTTAACCTCCAGCCACAAATCCTTGGCAGGAACACCCCTACCAGACTAAACTGGTATCCTCATTTTATGGCAGTTATCTTGATGCTGCTGTCAGTGCAATGAAAATACAGTACAAGGAAAGAAAAAGTAATGGCCAAAGACATTCCCAAGACCTGCTGTTGCAAAAATTGCTTACTTCTTATTCAAGAACTGTACTCTCAGAGAGAACACAACTGGGGAGTCCAAAGATTCATATGTAGGAGTCTCAATCATGTGAGATTAAAATCTCTTCATAACTATTTTTAGAGATGTACTTATATTCACTGAGGCAAAAAAAGGACACCTTGCCAAAAAGTCTTCTGCTATTCCCTTACTATCTGAATGCCCAAGGGGCAATGGTGGAAGCTGAGCCATAGAAGTTCCATGGAAATATGAGAATTATTTACTGTGAGCATGACAGAACAGTGGAACAGGCTGCCCAGGGGGGTTGTGGAGTCTCCACCTCTGGAGATACTCAAAACCTACCTGGAAGTGTTCCTGTGTGATCTGTTCTAGGTGCTCCTGCTCTGGCTGGACTGGATGAGCTTTCAAGGTCCCTTTCAACCCCTAACATTCTGTGATGGTTCTGCAAGGGAAAAATCTACCTGGCAAGGAGAGAAGATGAGTCATGTACTCATCAAACATTTCAAAACACTGTTACTATGTGCTATATGAAGTGGAGCATTTGTCAGTATGAGTTATGCCATGAACAACTAGTGAGAATTTCAATTAATAACCAGCCATTAGGATGGAGCAGTCCAATTCTACCGGAGCACAAAAAATTATCTCATCAATCTGCCCAAATGGCCCAGCAAGTCTGCAATGTTGGAGAAGGCTCTGAGGAGACCTTCTTGTGGCCTTCCAGTATCTGAAGGGGGCTACAAGAAAGCTGGGGAGGGACTTTTGAGGGTGTCAGGGAGTGCTAGGACTGGGGAGAATGGAACAAAACTAGAAATGGGTAGATTCAGATTGGATGTTAGGAAGAAGTTGTTCCCCATGAGGGTGGTGAGAGACTGGCACAGGTTGCCAGGGAGGTGGTGGAAGCCTCATCCCTGGAGGATTTTTAGAACAGGTTGGATGTGGCTGTGGGCAACCTGATCTAGTGGGCAGTGTCCCTGCCCATGGCAAGGGGGTTGGAACTGGATGATCCTTGAGGCCCCCTCCAGCCCTGAGAGTTCTAGGATTCTATGATTCTTTGTTGGCATGTTTTGGAAATGCATTGGCAAGTATGGTTCAAAGAACTTTGGTTATCAGTTGGATTTAAGCTTCCATTAACGACTTTGTCCCAAAATACACCTAACTATCCACGTTATTAGCCTCTCATGCAACAAGTTCAATCTTTACCAGCGCTGCACAATAAACAGAGCACAATCTTTTGTACCATTGGCATGGTACTACTGACCCAGCTAGCTCCTGAGCATGCCACTTCTCTTTTCAAAGCTTTACTACACCCAGGAACTCCCCTGTTACACAGTGTGACTGGTTCAAAATAAGATGGATTTGCCCCACTTACTCTGAAAGAGGTTGCCATTCTTCATTTTATAAAAAGAAATGGTCTTTTTGAGCTTTATAGAAGCTTTAAGGCACCAGCTGCCTGACTGTGCCTCCATCTCTTCAGTGCTATTGCTCCCTGTGCTAGCAAGATAAAGCCCACAGAACCACAGAATGTTAGGGGCTGGAAGGAACCTTGAAAGCTGATCCGGTCCAACCCCCCTGCCAGAGCAGGAGCACCTAGAGCAGATCACACAAGAACACATCCAGGTGGGTCTTGAATATCTCCAGGGAGGGAGACTCCACAATCCCCCTGAGCAGCCTGCTCCAGGGCTCTGGCACCCTCACAGGGAAATAATTCTTCCTGTTTCCATGGAACTTCCTCTGCCTCAACTTCCACCACTGCCCCTTGTGCTGGCATTGGGCAGCCCCCAGCAGAGCCTGGCTCCAGCCTCTGGGCACTCACCCTGCACATCTTGATCAACAGCAATGAGTCACCTCTAAGACTCTTCTCCAAGCTACAGAGCCCTCAGCTCCCTCAGTCTCTCTTCATAAGGAAGATGTTCCACTCCATCATTTTTGTGGCTCTGTGCTGGACTCTTTCAAGCAGTTCCCTGAGGTCCTTCTTGAACTGAGGGGCCCAGAACTGGACACAATATTCCAGATGTGGCTACTTAAGTAGTGCTAATTAAACAAGGATTCTCAAAAAGTTGACAGATCTGTGAAGACTAACACAAAAGATGACAGTTTCAGATTGAGTTAACAGAAAAACACTCCCCTCAACCATCACCAAAACCAGGCAACCAAATTAACAACAGCACAGCCTGCATATCACACTCTGGACACATTTTCCCATAGAAATTTACCTGCATACACAACATAGTAGTGTTTAAAACATTATCAAGATAAATACAAACCATTAAATGATGCCAATATAAGATTTATATGTCCTTTCCAAGTCATTCCTTAAAAGCTTCATCTTCAGTTACTGCAAACTGATGCTTTCAAATTCAAAATATTTAAGTGTTCTTGCTTATTTAGTCTATCCAGAAAAAGACAGCAGCAGGACTATCAAACCCAGATGTTATTAACAATATCTAATTAGTATCACAAGCTTCCTACTGATCCCCTGCAACCCCAGAAACCTGGGGTTTCTCTTGCTTCAAGCAATGGGGAAGGAAAGGGTGTTGCTGGGGAGAACAACATCCCTGTGAACAGAAGACCACCTCTCAGTCACTACAGCTAGAGGCTAACATTAAGAATTTAATGCAACAATCTTTCCACCATTCTAAACTTAACAGTGAGAAGTCTCAAATAATTTTGCATCTTTCTTTTTTTCTGCACATCCAAGGACCAGCACTAATCTAGACAGATCATAAGCAAAAGCACAATTGTTATGTAGATTTTCAGTCTTTATACTGAAAATGAAACATTGAGGTGAAAAACTTCCTGCTAACATCCACTCTGAACCTACCCATTTCTAGTTTTGATCTATTCCCCCCAGTCCTATCACTCCCTGACAGCCTAAAATATCCCTCACCAGCTTTTCTTGTAGGCCCCCTTCAGATACTGGAAGGCCATAAGGGTGGTGAGACACTGGCACAGGTTGCCCAGGGAGGTGGTGGAAGCTTCATCCTGGAGGTTTTGAAGGCCAGCCTGGATGTGGTTCTGAGCAACCTGCTGCAGTGTGAGGTGTCCCAGCCCACGGCAGGAGGGTTGGAACTGGCTGATCCTTGAGGTCCCTTCCAACCCTGACAGTTCTGTGATTCTATAGCTATGAAACAGCAAGATTCTACCTCCCCCAAAAGATCAAATGTAAGATTCACACAGAGCAAAACCATAAGCTTTAAGCCTTCATATGAAGGAAGGAGGCTATTTCACATCTGATTTCTAACATGGCAGTGCAAGAGCAATGGCTTGCTTTCGCCTCAGAATTAATACTCAAACCAGAAGGGCAGCAGGATGTATTAAAACCTTATTACACTACTTAGTATTTTAAGTTAAAAGGGTATCTTTGAAATGATAACTATGTATTGTTTGAAAATATTTTGGCACTGGCCCAGGACCTGCAAAGAACAGCCCAAGTTTTAACTTAATTATCCTCTTACAAGAATTGTGGTTGGAGAAAATACAACAACTTCGTAAACATAATAATCACTAAGCCTAATAGCCTTTGGCAATAATGTTACAAAGCAACTTTGGGTAATCCAAGATAAACCATGATTCCTATTCTTTCCCTCTGCTCCTCTGCAGTTAATATTAATGAAAAATAAATAAATAAATAAAACAAAAATTGAAAACCAAATGAAAATGCTGCACAAGAATACAAAACACAAGCTTCTGTCACAGGAACATATTTCATCCAGCAGTAATTGAATTGGTCAACAGCAGTATGTGAGAGAAACTGCAATGCAACAACAGAAGCTGCAAAGCCTACAGTGTTTTAGAATACACAATACAGAATTAACCAGGTTGGAAAAGGCCTTTGACATCATCGAGTCCAACCTGCCCCCCAGCACCATCCAATCAACTCAACCGTGGCACCAAGGGCCTCATCCAGGCTCTTTTAAAACACCTCCAGTGATGGTGACTCCACCACCTCCCTGGGCAGCACATTCCAATGGCCAATCTCTCTTTCTGGGAAGAATTTCTAGAAGAGAATCAGAAAGGAAGAGAGGAAAACCTAGACACAATTACAGAATCAATGTGAAGTAATCATTATGCTGCGTACTGAGCACTTCGAACCCAGGTACTCTACCCATTGATTGCAATCTCTTTGGAAGCCACCCCAAAAGCAAAGCACAGAAGCCCCTCAGCCCTGTCTAACAATATTGCAAATACTTTGGAAGTAATTTAGAACCAAAGAACATGGTAACTAGCTACTGCTAGGACAGCAAAACCCTGTGATTCAATTTCTATACGTAGTAGGTGATATTAGGATAAATCAAGCACACAAAAATTCATTATATTCCAATACTCAAGCTTCTACTCAAGCTGAGGGGGTCCTATCACTCCCTGACACCCTAAAAAGTCCCTCCCCAGCTTTCTTACTGGAAGGCCACAAGAAGGACTCCTTGGAAGGAGTTGGAAGGACTCCTTCTCCAAACTTAACATCCCCTACTCCCTGAGTCTGTCCTCATAGCAGAGCAGCTCCAGCCCTCTGATCATCCTCATGGCCCTTCTCTGGACATGCTCCAGCATGTAAGATCTTGGATCTCACATGAGATTCTGGATGTTTGACTGTATTTAAGATGCCATTAAGACTAAAGATGATTAGGGGACTGGAGCAGCTCTTACAAGAGGCTGAGGGACCTACAAGAGAGAAAGACAAAAATCTAAAGGGCAGGTAAATGTCTGAAGGGTGAGGTGATGAAGATGGGCCTGAACTCTTTTCAGTGGTAGAAGAAGGGGCAACAGGTACAAACTGGAACACAGGAGGTTTCTCTTGAACTTAAAGAAAACCTTCTTTGAGGGTAATGGAGCACTGGAACAGGCTGCCTAAAGAGGCTGTGGAGTCTCCTTCACTAGAGACTTTGAACACCCACACAGACATGTTCCTATGCAACCTGATCTAGGTGTACCTGTGCTAGTCAGGGACTTGGACTAGATCATCTCCAGAGATCCCTTCCAACTCCTACCATTCTGTGACCAGCCTAGGGAAGAAGGCCTATGGAACAAGGCACAAGATCCTGAGAACTCCGTCTGCTACTTGTGTGGTACCGTACATGACTGACTTGAGAGTCTCCCCTGGGAACAATCTATAGCTGACACAAAAGAGAAGTTTATACTTACAATAGTTTAAAATCTCTGCCAAGTCACTGCTACAGACTTTTGCCATCAACAGTGAAATATAACCTCAGATGAAACATGTGTAGTAGCTTAGCTAATTAAAAAAAACCCTGAATGTACCAGAATAGATGATGCCTATTTCATAACATTGCATTAAATCTGTCTGAAAACATGCAGGGCACCACACAACCCCTTGGTAGAACTCATTATTATTATGAACTCATTATTATGATGTCAAGCACAAGCCTAATATGTGCCTCTGGATTGCACACACTTCATAGGGAAGCCTTTACAGCTTTCTTGGAAATCAAATGAAGTTCTGGGAAGTAGTAACCACCATCACCAAGGAGCCAACAGATAAATACACCAGCCTCAAAAGGTGCCACCCCTTCAACAAATTCCCTGTCTCATTCAGGGGACAAACACTCAGCCACTCATAAATCAGCTGCTAAATGGCTGCACTTCACACCACGGCCTCTTAAAGCAAGTGACCAAAAAAACCACTGCAAGGCACAGGGAAATGTGACTTACAAATAGTTTAATCATGCATGCACGAGACATTGTGCAAAGCAAGCTGTAGAAAGAAGGGCACTGTCTGCTCCAAACTATGCTGTCTCTACTTTTGAGTTAAAATGCAAAAACAAAACCCCAAACCCTAGTGACATCCAATTGAACTGTTAATAATTCACCCAAATGTAAAGCAGCTGGGACAAACTGAGCCACTCAAACAATTTACAAACACATCCAGTAGAAGTGGGAATGATCTGCTCCACTGTGGATCTGCACTGGCATGTAACAACAGCAAAAAAACCCCAAACCAAAATAAAAATACTTTTAAAAAATTAATAAATAATCATTTAAACCAAACTAATCACACCAAACAAAACCAACCAACCAACCAAGTGGCATTTTCCCCTTCTCTGTAGCTCTGTTTGGAAAGACAGCATGATGGGACTTTAGCAGGCAGCAAAAGAAACTCAGCCTCTACATATTGGAGTGTTTTACCCATTTTCCATTCAGTGATGGTTTTACTCTTACCAATAGCTTCCACACATTCACAAAGACAGACTGGAAAGCCTAGTTGTTACTGGGGTTAGACTAGGAGTAAACTCTGTCCAGCTCTGGAATCCCTAATACAAGAAAGATATGGAGGTGATGGCAGCCTAATAGCAGCCTTCCAGTACCTGAAGGGGACCTACAAGCAGGATGGGGAGAGACTGTTTACAAAGGCCTGCAGTGACAGGATGAATCACAGAATTTCAGGGGCTGGAAGGAACCTCAAAAGCTCATCCAGTCCAACCCCCCTGCCAGAGCAGGAGCACCTACACTGGATTACACAGGAACACATCCAGGTGAGTTTTGGGGGCAATGGCTTCAAACTAGAGCAGAGCAGATTTAGATTGGATGTTAGGAACAAGTTCTTTACAATGCGGCTGGTGGAACACCGTAACAGGTTGCCCAGGGAAGTGGTTTCATAGTTTCATAGTTTCCTAGTTTCAGTTAGGGTTGGAAGGGACCACAAGGATCATCTAGTTCCAACCCCCCTGCCATGGGCAGGGACACTCTACCCTAGATCAGGCTGGACAGAGCCTTGTCCAGCCTGGTCTTAAACACCGCAAGGGACGGGGCCTCAACCACCTCCCTGGACAACCCATTCCAGGCCTTCACCACCCTCACGGTGAAGAACTTCCTCCTCACATCTAGCCTGAATCTCCCCACCTCCAGCTTCATCCCATTCCCCCTAGTCCTATCACTCCCTGATAGTCTGAAAAGTCCCTCCCCCAGTGGTTGAGGCTCCATCCCTGGAGACATTCAAGCTGAGGCTCGATGGAGCCCTGAGCAGCCTGATCTAGCTGGGGATGTCCCTACTGACTGCAGGAAGGTTGGACTGGATGAGCTATGGAGGTCCCTTCCAGCCCAGACCATTTTATGATTCTATGTCCAGAGAAGGACCACGAAGATGAGCAGAGGGCACGAGCTCCTCTCCTATGAGGACAGGCTGAGAGAGTTGGGGTTGTTCACTTTGGAGAAGAGAAGGCTCTGAGGAGATCTTCCTGTGGCCTTCCAGTATCTGAAGTGGGCTACAAGAAAGCTGGGGAGGGACTTTTTAGGGTATCAGGGAGTGATAGCACTGGGGGGAATGGATCCAAGATAGAGGAGGGGAGTTTTAGATTGGACATAAGGAAGTTCTTCCCCATGATGGGGTGAGACTGGCACGAGTTGCCCAGGGAGGTGGTGGAAACCTCATGCCTGGAGGTTTTGAAGGCCAGGCTGGATGTGGCTCTGGGCAACCTGATATAGTGGGAACTGTCCCTGCCCATGGTGGGGGCTTGGAACTGGATGATCTTTGAGGTCCATTCCAATCCTGACAGTTCTGTGATTCTGTGATTCCATGAAGTAGCTTATAGCACACAGATTTAACATCAAATGTTTTGGTGCCAGTTTTGCTTACATGTTATTGATAACTCTGGATTTGCAATTCAGAGAGAAGGCTTCCTTATTCTTTCTCTTTTTACATGCCCCCTCTGCAGTCACAAAACTTCTTATAACCACCCACCTCAAAATACTCCATTCATCATGTAAGGTTATCAATGATATGACTTCACTGAAGCAGAGCTTGGTATTGGAATTAATTCCCAGAAAGCTTTTACAACGAATGGAAGCCAAGATCCATCTCTCTCAAATCACTAACAGTCAGCCCCACACTATTTACTATTCAAACTAATATGTAAAAGACTTCTACTGTTGACCATACACTGTTAGGCTTTATTAGTCCATGTCTCAAGCATTCTTCTGAGATAATTCCTTGTTTGTTCTAAAGTCCAGAATATAGAAGGCTTTCTGAAACTCCAGTTTCTTGGTACAGCACACTTGAGAAATACCATTTCATAGAGAACAAACCTAAAATCCAACTACATATAAAGCTCTTTAATAGAGTGTTTGGAATCCAGAATCATAGGTATTTCACTAAAGCCTCCTTAGCTGACAAGGCATTTTTATGTATTTCTTTGTACAAGAGTTGACATTCTATTCAGCTCCGGGGTTAAATCCAGTTTTTGACAACCTGAATGTCTGCATTTCTTCAGACTAATGATGAAGCAGAATATGAAGCTGAAAGCACCCAAGTGATGGAAGAGAGATGTAGATTTTCTTTCACTAAAAGAATGAACACCAGCTGTCCCTTCCCTATGCCACCCCCTCCCAATGATGTTCACTATTAAGCAACAATAAAAGCTATGTTAACTTGCATAACTCCATTACAAGCAAAAAACAAAGCCCACACACATCTAGGTCACACATTTTTATGTGGGGCACTGGAAAGCAACATGAAGAAATGCAATCTGCCAGCTCTAGAGATTTTCAACAAGACTCAACAAGGGTAAGTGCAGAGTCCAGCATATGGGCAGGAAGAATAAACTGGCAGTACAGGTTGGGAGGGGATCTGCTGGAGAGCAGCCCCAAGGAGAAGGACCTGGGAGTGATGGTGAACAGCAAGTTCTGCATGGGACAGCAATGTGCCCTGGTGGCCAAGGCCAATGGGATCCTGGGGTGCCTTGATTAGATGGTGTTGGGTGATAGGTTGGACTTGATGATCTCAAAGGTCTTTTCCAACCTGGTCAGTTCTGTATTCTGTACTTGTAGCTGTGAACCCTTGTACTTCACAAATACTCAAACCTGGACATGAATATTAACAGCTTGCCTCAGAGTAAAGCAGAGCCCCAGAGTAAAGCAGTGGTGCTTATCTCCCTGGAGAAGGGAGACATGACAGGGGGCAGGCTCTAGTATAAATAAGTGTTACTGATTTATTATAACATCAGCAGTGAAGAATTCCCAGAGAAATGCTAAAGTGATACAGTATTGGCACAACCAAGCCTTCAGGAAGGTAGCTTTCTTTTTAATGTCACACCACTGACAACAATAAAACACTTTTTACTTTGATATGCAACCATTTTAAAAACATGCTACTTGAAAATGAGTCAACTACATCCATTTAACAGCCAGGATTCTGTATTACAGCTGACATAAATGCAAACTCTTCCAGAGAATGTAGGTTTAGCAGACATACATGAGATTGTGCTCCACCAGACCAGTTTATAGGCACTTAACACAACAAAGAACCCCGAGGCAGGAAGAAATAAATATTTATTAAGCAAATGTACTGACACTCATGGACTAAAATCATAGTAAAAGAAAACACATTTCTGAAGGTCAGATGATCCACATTCACTGTAGGCACAGAAAATCCAAGATAAATAACTTGAACTTTAGATTTTGAAGGGCACATTGTTGCCCTTTACTAGTAGAAATATATCAAGACCCTAAGTGGCCATAAGTATCTTAAAATAACAGTCATAATATACACTCAAAACCAAGAGAGTCTTACAGAAACTGGAAACTTATCTAAGTTTCTGGTGTATGTCGTACTTCTGAACCAAAAACACACATCACTCTAGAACTAAAGACCCAGAGGACAAGCTGAAAATGCTCTCTCCGCCTCTGTTATCAGAAAAAGCTCTGGAACTGGGGGAGGGAGGATGGAAGCACTGGGTAAGAAAGGTTCACCCATCTACACGCCTACCAAAACCAGAAGCAGGTGGGGGGGAGGGGTGGGTGTGGGAATAAAGAATAAATCTCTAACTACTGTAATTGTTTTACTTTCTCATTGTATTACCAGCCAAAAACATTCAGATAATGGAGGGATCTCAAAAGAATAACTTTCTCAAGAAACCTAAATAAAAGGCCAAACCCTTGTGCCCCAAAGTTTCATGAGACACAAAACTATTTGAGTCATTTGGCTTTCCTATTGAAAAAAGAGTATTACCTCTGCTAATATTAGCTTTAGTTCTGCAACAGGTAGAGGACATGGCACTAAATATTGCTTTCAGTGACAGTTTAATTCAATTTGTGTCTCTTTCAAATAAAAGCTGCCATTTACATTTGATTTGCCTCAAAAAAGAAACCTGCCAAGTGCATGGGGAAAAAAATGTACTAACTGAAATGGCACATGATCACAGAACTTCACAGAATCTGACACTGCACTCACACAACTGACTTTACAGCATGCTACCCACACAATCAGAGAGTTGTTAGGGTGGGAAGGAACCTCAAGGATCAGCCAGTTCCAACCCCCCTGCCATGGGCAGGGACACCTCACACTACAGCAGGTTGCTCACAGCCACATCCAGCCTAGCCTTCAAAACCTCCAGGGATGAGGCTTCCACCACCTCCCTGGGCAACCTGTGCCAGTCTCTCACCACCCTCATGGGGAACAACTTTTTCCTAACATCCAATCTCAATCGACCCATTTCTAGTTTTTTTTCCATCCCTCCCCCAGTTCTATCACTCCCTGACACCCTCAAAAGTCCCTCCCCAGCTTTCTTGTAGCCCCCTTCAGATACTGGAAGGCCACAATAAGGACTCTTCAGTGCCTTCTCTTCTCCAGACTGAACAGCCTCCACTCTCTGCCTGTGCTCTTTGCTTACTGCAAAGTAATAATACAGTCAATAGACAAGTGAACACGACTGGGAAGACAAGCAACAACATACATTTCATAGGTCCCTTCAGGAAAACATCCAAAGGTAACATGCATCCCTGTCAACTTTGGTAGATACAGAACATAACTCATCTATATAAGCAGAGAGACAACAGGACACTGATATCCAGGAAGGAAAGTCAGAGATGCAGTAATTTTCTCTTGCAGTAGCATACATAGCATAAAATTAGACTAAAAAAATATACACTCAATGAAAGTGGAGAAGAGAAGGCTCAGGGGAGACCTTATTGCTGTCTACAATTCCCTGAAGGGAGGTTGTAGCCAGGTGGGGGTTGGTCTCTTAGAATCAGAGAATCATAGAATGAATGAGGTTGGAATAGACCTCAGAGATCATCAAGTCCAACCTGTCACCCAACACCTCCTGACTAACTACACCATGGCTCCAAGTGCCACATCCAATCCTTTTTTGAACACCTCCAGGGATCTTCTCCAGGCAACCAGCACCAGAACAAGAGGACACAGTCTCAAGCTGTGTCAGGGGAAGTTTAGGCTTGAGGTGAGGAGAAAGTTCTTCCCAGAAAGTGTAATTGGCCATTGGAATGTGCTGCCCAGGGAGGTGGTGGAGTCCCCATCCCTGGAGGTGTTCAAAAGGGATTGGATGTGGCATGTCAAGCCATGGTTTGGTTAGTCATGAGGTGTTGGGTGATAGGTTGGACTTGATGATCTCTGAGGTCGTTTCCAACCTTACTGATTCTATGATTCTGTGCATATCACATGAAACCAGTTGGGGGGAATACAGATTTGAGTGCCAAGAGTAGCAGAAAAAAGAATAGTGTGACACACAAATATGAGATGCAGGTGGTGCAGCTCTGAGAGAACAAGGTTTATCTTGATGAGGAAAACTAGCAGTCAGACTACTGAAAAATTGTATCAGCTGTGTTTTAAACAGATTGCAGAGAGAGGAATATCAGGAGAGGAGGCAGAAGGTACTTCAGGTACTCCAGATGACAAGATACAGGCCTAAACTTCATTTGTAAAGAGAGAAAAAGAAAACTTGGTCTTGAAAATGTTGTTTGGACAAGAAATAAGAAGGGTATGAATAAAACATGACTGTGGATTCAAGGAGAAGGGGAAAAAAAGAGGCTACTCCCAAACAACTGCCCCAGGCAAGAGAGGATTATACTGCTGTCAGCAGCACGGCAAATGGCAAGCAATTGAGTTAAGTTTGAGAGAGATAATGGGCTCTGAGACGTTGGAATAAGAAACTGCAGGACTGAATGAATGCACATAAGGCCATGAAACTCTACAATGAAATGCAGTAACCTAAAGAAAGAAGACAGCATGCAAAACTTCTGTGAATGTGGTACAGCTCAGAATTAAGGGGAAGAGGGGACAAAGGAGTGAAGGTGCTTGCAGCAAGCAGTGCTGCAGATGCCAAAGAGGGACAAGGCTGTGACAGCCAGACAAGGCTGGCGCTGGTCTCTTCTCCCAGGTAATTAGTGATAGAACAAGAGGGAATGGCCTCAAGCTGCCACTGGCTAGGTTTAGACTGGACAGTAGGAAACATTCTTTCCCAGCAAGAGTGGTCAGGCTTTGGAATGTGCTGCCCAGGGAGGTGGTGGAGTCCCCAAGCCTGGCTGTGTTTCAAGGTGGTTTGGCTGTGGTGCTCGGGGCTACGGTTTAGGGGTGAGCCTTGTGGAGGAGGGTTCTGGGTTGGACCTGGTGATCCTGAGGCTCTTTCCCAAGCTGAATCTTTCTGTGATTCTGTGTCTTTACATCGTATCTCCTCTTGCTCTCAGAAAACTAAAGCAACTTAGCTATATAAAGAGTGCAATTACAGTTTGAAAGCGTAAGGCTTTTATTGTACCATTGTACCATTTGACAGATGTATAAGAACAACCACTTCCAATTACAATTATTGAGGTGATTTTAAAGCAAGACTACACGTGGACTGAAGTCTGTAACCTAATCACATGTTTCAACCAGTTTGAACTGCTGACAAACACAGACAGCTACAAAGAAAAGAGTATTGCACCCTCTACTTCTAATGGTTGGCTGCAAAGGCTGAATGTGTTGAGTGACACCAAGAGGAAAAAATAATGTCCCCTTGTGTTCTCCTTTAAAAAGGGAAAAAACAACGATGCTTTGAAGTAGTAATTCAAAGATACATATTCCTCTTTAAGAACATAAATACAACAAATGTTAAGATGTTGGAAGAATCTTAACATACTTCCCTGAAGAAGCAGCCCTCCCTGTGTTTGCCTGGTATCTTAATTTGCCTTTAGTTTCAAAACTCTGGGCTTGCCAAGAGCTATTCCTTTCAAAACCTCAGGAATTCCATTACTAGTTTTAAGCTAAATTAAAGGAAAATAGAAGCATTCAACGCATGGCAAAAGTATGCACAAAGTGTTTGTTGATACTCATAAATAGACTGAAAAATTTAGACATGTCTGAAGGGTAACTGCTGCACAGTCAGCTCTGTTTTGCTTTGCTGTGCAGCTGAGCAAAAAAGCTACTGCTGTCCTATGAGGAAAGCTCAGCACTGAGATGCATTGCTACCAAGATGGAGCACAGCACTAGGAACGTTCAGTTTGTGCTTTAAGTTTATATATAAACAAAAGTTTGCATTGCTGCTGCAAAGCAAAACAACAGTGAGAGTTTAACTGGCTGGAGAGCTGGGCTGGGAGAAATTTGATGCAGTTCAACAAAGGCAAGTGTAGAGTCTTAGAGCCAGGAAAGTTGGAAAAGACCTTGAGGATCATCAAGTCCAGCCATAACCCAGCTATCATGACCACTAAACCATCTCCTCTACAGCTTCTTGAACACCACCAGGGACAGCAACTCCACCACCTCCCTGGGCATCCTGTCCCAACCCCTCACCACTCCCTCACTCAAGAAGTTTTTCCTCATGTCCAGCCTAAACCTCCCTTGGCACAACTCAAACCCATTTCCTCTCATCCTGCCACTGGTTACTTGGGAGAAGAAACCAACACCAGCCTCACTCCAACCTCCTTCCAGGCAGCTGTAAAGAGCAATAAGATCTCTCCTCAGCTTTCTCCAGACTAAACAACCCCAGCTCCTTCAGCTGCTCCTTGTATGCCATGCTCTCCGAACCCCTCATTAGCTCATCTCTGGACATGCGCCAGGACCTTAATGTCTTTCCTATCCTGGGAAGGAACAACTCCATGCACTAGCAAAGGTTGGGGATGGACCTGCTGGAGAGCAGTGAAGGGGAAAGGGACCTGGGGGTCCTGGTGGATGGAAGGATGGCCATGAGCCAGCAATGTGCTCTTGAGGCCAAGAAGGCAAATGCCTTTCTGGGGTGGATTAGAAGCAGTGTCACCAGTAGGTCAAGAGAGGTTCTCCTCCCACTCTACTCTGCACTGCTGAGGCTACATCTGGAATATTATGTCCAGTTCTGGGCCCCACAGGTCAAGAAAGGCAGAGAGCTGCTTGAGAGAGTCCAGCACAGAGCCACAAGGATGATGAAAGGACTGGAACATCTGTCCTAGGAGGAGAGATTGAGGGAGCTGAGGACTCTGTAGCTTGGAGAAGAGGAGACTGAGAGGTGACCTCGTCAATGTTTATAAATATGTAAAGGGTGAGTCCTGAGAGGATGGAGCCAGGTTGTTCTCAGTGGTGCCCAATGCCAGCACAAGGGGCAGTGGTGGAAGCTGAGGCAGAGGAAGTTCCATGGAAACAGGAAGAATTATTTCCCTGTGAGGGGATAGAACACTGGAAGAGGCTGCCCAGGGGAGTGTGGAGTCTCCCTCTCTGGAGATATTCAAGCCCTGCCTGGATGTGTTCCTGTGTGATCTGCTCTAGATGCTACTGCTCTGGCAGGGGGGTTGGAGTGGATGAGCTTTCGAGGTCCCTTCCAGCCCCTGAAATTCTCTGATGCTGTGATGTGGGAAAAGGGTGACACACCATCCTAAAGGCATGGCAAAACCAGTCAATTCTCCACCCTGTCAAATATCTTGCAAGTCATGAATTAAAGACATTCTCTCTCAGAAACACATCTGATATTGTGCTGATTAATCTTTCCAATGTTCACATAAGGGGTCCTTTCAAACTCAATATTCTATGAGTCTATGATTCTGAACAAGCAGTATTAACTACAATCACTGTTCACAGAATCACAGAATTGTCAGGGTTGGAAGGGACCTCAAGGATCTTCCAGTTCCAACCCCCTGCCATGGGCTGGGACACCTCACACTAAATCAGGTTGCCCACAGCCACATCCAGCCTGGCCTTAAAAACTCCCAGGGATAAGGCTTCCACCACCTCCCTGGGCAACCTGTGCCAGTCTCTCACCACCCTCATGGGGAACAAATTTTTCCTAACATCGACTCTCAATCAACCCATTTCTAGTTTTTTTTCCATTCCCCCCCAGTCCTATCACTCCCTGACACCCTCAAAAGTCCCTCACCTGCCCCTTTTTCCCCTCAATCCCCAGAGCACCTGGGCTCTGTTGGTGTCTCCTCCCACCCCAGGTGTGGCCACTTGGCCCTCCCTGCCCACTCCCCTTTTTAATCTCCCCCCAGGAAAGGCAGCAGCCCTAAGCTGAGCCCATCTGGGCTGAGGATCCTCCTCTCATCTCTGGTGAGTGCCCATGGTGCACACTGGGTGATGGTGGTGGTGACAGCGACAAAGGTCGGGGGGCCTGGTGGCCCCCCGGTTAGGTAGGAAGGCAGTTGATGTGTCCAATATCATCCCTGGGTGCTGGCTGGGCCCCCTCACTGGGGCTGAACTCCTCTGTGTGGTGTCTTGGCTGGTGAGGGTCTTGCCCCTGGCTCTGGAATGGGTGCAAAAATGGTGGTGGTGGAGCAGGAGCTGCATAGGCAGAGTGAAGGATGGTGTAGAGGGAGCAGGAGCTGATTTGGGAAGATGAAGTAGGAGGGGGAAGAGAGCAGTAACATCTCAACCCTGCCAGGACAACAATCACTATGATGATAAGCCAAGGGAAAGACATCAGTTCATCAAACCCCAAAGACCGTGTCCCAGTCTCTCCTGAGTTTGGGAGTGTAGTTGCTCCCCGTCTCAGGTGTGCCATTTGCCCTATAGCTCTCAGCTTTTATTACAAACATAGGCAATTCAGAGTATTTCTGAATCACATTTTCCTCAGAAGGAAATTAACAGACACATGCACAAGAAAAAGATGAACAACAGGAAATATCCTAGTACCTTAGCTGTAAGATACACATTTATCATAACTAAAGGAAAGGAAAGAGGATAAACTAAAACCTACTTTCAGGATTTATTTATGTTGTTTTGTAATCACAGTTCAAAAATGTAAACAACAGCCAGTACTGAACCTGAACTGTTACAGGGGGGAAACAAACAAACAAACAAGAAGGATCTGGAGGTGCTGGAAGGTGTCCAGAGGAGGGCCACGAGGAAAAGCAGAGGGCAGGAGCTCCTCTCCTATGAGGACAGGCTGAGAGAGCTGGGGGTGTTCACTTTGGAGAAGAGAAGGCTCTGGGGAGACCTTCTTGTGGCCTTCCATTATCTGAAGGGGGCTACAAGAAAGCTGGGGAGGGACTTTGGAGGGTGTCAGGGAGTGATAGGAGTGGGGGGAATGGAACAAAACTAGAAGTGGGTAGATTCAGATTGGATGTTAGGAAGAAGTTGTTCCCTATGAGGGTGGTGAGAGACTGGCACAGGCTGCCCAGGGAGGTGGTGGAAGCATCATCCCTGGAGGTGATAAGGCCAGGCTGGATGTGGCTCTTGGCAACCTGATCTAGTGTGAGGTGTCCCTGCCCATGGCAGGAGGGTTGGAACTGGATGATCCTTGAGGTCCCTTCCAACACACTCCCTAACACAGATACCAGCATTACTTCACTCCTGAGGTTCAGGCAAAAAAAAATGTAGGCATTATCTTTGACCATCTAAGAAGTCAGTGACTTCTTAAGTGCAGCTCATGCCCCAAGAAGCTTCTCATCTCACTACCCCACATGTGGACATGGAATCATTTTAGAAGAACAAGACAGACATGAAACTCTAAGACAAGAGAAGGAAACAGTCAGTAATCATAATGCCACTTCCACTAATTAGGAAAGAATGCATATTGTCAGTCCCAAACATGCAATAACAACATTTTATTGTATAGACATCAGAAATAAGTTATCAGTTCTTTTTATTAAAGCCAAGGGATAATTATTTCTGTTGCCATTTCAAGCTTGAAGGGAGAAAACTGAAATTCTGGCAAATCACAGGGCTGCAGGAAGATGGGACTCAGGAAAGAGTGGACTGAGCTGATTGCCACGATCCTTGCCACCCTGCTGGAAGCAGTAAGGAGGAAAGTCTATGAGTGCACTCTACTTGGAGAATATATGGCACACACCCATTTGTATGCACACACACTTAATGAGAAAACACCAGACACCAGTTTAACTGCAAGAAGAATGCTCACATCTAACACTGATTATGCTGAAGAACAACAAGAAAAGATGATGCTTAAAAGCAGAAAATTCAAAGCTTGTTATCATTAGCACTGCTGCTCTGTAACTGACACACAACTAAAAGCATCAAAGGCACACACTGTGTGAAATCACACATCTCTGGACAGCAGTTCTCTGTCAGCAGCTCCTCAAATTATAGAATCTTAGAATTGTTAGGCGTTGGAAGGGACCTCAAGGAGCATCCAGTTCCAACCCTCTGCCTCACACAAGATCAGGTTGCTGAAAGGGCATCCAGCCTGGCCTTTAAAACCTCCAGGGATGAGGCTTCCACCACCTCCCTGGGCAACCTGTGCCAGGCTCTCACCATCCTCATGGTCAAGAACTTCTTCCTAACAACCAGTCTGAATCTATCCATTTCTAGTTTTGCTCTACCCCCCCCAGTCCTGTCACTCCCTGACACCCTCAAAAGTCCCTCCCCAGCTTTCTTGTAGCCCCCTGCACATACTGGAAGGCCACAATTAGGTCTCTTCTGAGCCGTCTCTTCTCCAGACTGCATAGCCCTAACTCCCTCAGTCTGTCCTCATAGGACAGGTAAGTGTGCTTGGATAAAAAACTAATCTTATTCAGTAGCAGACAAATATAAAACCTGTGACACTTGTTTCAGAAAACATCATCAAAAAGCTGCAGATAAGTCACCTCTGCCAGCAATAGCTACTCCCCAGAGTTACTGATTGCCACCCAACAATGAGAGGTTACTACCCTGACAGACTTGTAACAGACTACATCTTGCAGGAGCACGCTAACCCGCTTCAGGAAAAATTAATCACAGTAACTGATCAGTGATGGTATACTGGACTACTCCTCTCCATTCAACTGCTGGTTATGCCTAAACTAGCACAGAACACTGCATACAGCTGCTTTGGTGGAGAGCATCACCAAGTGTGGTCACCTACGGCAGAGCAATAGAGACAAATGCCTGAGGGACACAGTATCTGCAGTGTTCACAGACGCTTGGAGGGGACAAAAAAGAAAAAGCAAAGTTGTTAAGCCAACCACACAGGCAAAACTGCCAATCCATACCCTGAAACATTAAGTACAACTTCTGTGATGAGCCTGAAAGCCTTAAGACAGGTTTAGACAACCACTCAGCATTAAATAGCTACTTAGAAAAGTCACACAGTGCCTCCTAGGAAACTGTCTGATGTTCTGGGTTATGTCCTAGGTCAGCCTTATCAGGGTCATAGGTTTGTTCATTTGGATATCTTTAATTTTGGTATTACAGCAAAATATTCTGCAGTTTTCTTAGTGGATGCTGACCACCACCTTTTTGATTGCAGTCTTTTAAAGTCAAAGCCACACTATAGATGCTGAACCAAGTCACTGTTTCGGGAGTGTGACAGGAGAACAGCAGTGATAAACAGGAACATATTTTTCCCATTTAAGCACACTGCTAAATGAAACAATAGGTACTGCATAAAAATACTCTTCTAAAACCTCAGTTCCCATATAGAAGCCAGATTCTTCCCTCAAAATCCCTTCCAAGTGCATCAAGAAATCACTGCCATGGATTAAAGGGTCTTAGAGGCAAACATGTCCATGACCCATCATTGAACAATGTCTTCAAATCCTCAATGCCATACAAGTTCAACCTCACAGAATTAGGCCAGAATCAAATACACTTTAAACTGGCACAGTGTGTCACTGTCACCAAAAGAAACAGTCACACCCTGCCCCCCTCACTGCCTGCTTCCACCCCCATCTTTGCGCCAGCTCAAATGTTTGTGCAGCAAACTGATCCAGCTTCAACCTAACTCTCCCCTCCCTGCCCCTCCCCCAAGCTGGTTCAAAACTCAACCCAGTTCACCACATAACCATACAAGTATTTGCCTGCACAAAGGAGGAAGCAGCAGAGCAGGGTGGAAACAAACACAGGACCATGTTTTTCAATGGTGGAGCTGGTCCATGCCAGCTGTATGCCTATGCAAAGCAGTAGGTTGCAGGCTGGAGTCCAGTAACGTCAGTCTCACACCTTCAGGCCTACCAGCACCATTCCTCCTCTCTCTCTCAGATCCCACCTCTTCGCTCACAGAGCCACTGACAGGTACACAACTGCAGGGTGAGTTTGCTCAGGGCACAGGATCAACTAGTTGCTAGTTTTCAGCCAGTTCAGCTTCCCAAACCAACTCCTGGTACAATCCTTACCAGCACAAGGAAGAGGAAGAAGGCTAGGAAGGCAGAAGATCCAGCTTGTGATGCTGAGGAAACACACTTGTACGCTGCCAGATCTTAAGTTTAAACTTGCCAAAGCAGCTGAACATGATTATTTGAATTAATTTGTTCCTAAAATTAAACCTTATCCAAATGTATTTGTTTTTTTGGAAACCTAAGCAGCCATAGTCTACTTGAGCACAGGCAGCAGGAAGTGAGGCCAGGTCACTCCATCAGCCAATTCCCCTCTGAGTGTTTAGTCAAATGAAGATGGAGCATTAGTTCTTCTAACTTAATGATACTTACACCAGATATTCTTTTAAGTATCACCAATTCAATCACCTCATGTAACTGCATAGGAAGAACACACACATAATAAACCAATGCAGCCACCTTAAGTATTAGCTTAACTGTGGGTCAGCTTTTACAAGGAATTTTGGCAATGGTTTGGGTGATTAAAGTAGTCCTACAAGCCCCTCTGCTCAAGAGTGACTTTCACCCACTATTCAAAGAGCTGTTATGCTTGAACTACAAGACCAAATGGTCACACAAGTGAATGAGTTTCATTTAAATAAGCTCAGAATCAGACCCCTAAAAAACCATGGACCTAGGTACTCCCAAGGTCTGGAGCAGCTCTCCTACGAGGACAGACTGAGGGAGTTAGGGTGGTTCACAGTTTGGAGAAGAGAAGGCTGCGAGGAGACCTTCGTGTGGCCTTCCAGTATCTGCAGGGGGCTACAAGAAAGCTGGGGAGGGACTTTTGAGGGTGTCAGGGAGTGATAGGACTGGGGGGGATGGAGCAAAACTAGAAATGGGTAGACTCAGATTGGATGCTAGGAACAAGTTCTTCCCCATGAGGATGGTGAGAGACTGGCACAGGTTGCCCAGGGAGGTGGTGGAAGCCTCATGCCTGGAGGTGTTTGCAGCCAGGCTGGATGTGGCTGTGAACAACCCAATCTAGTGTGAGGTGTCCCTGCCCATGGCAGGGGGGGTGGAACTGGATGCTCCCTGAGGTCCCTTCCAACCCTGACAATTCTGTGACTGATTCTATGAAAGTAAGTAGGAGTAAAACCAAACTATTATATTAGCAATAATTTTGCTACCTTCCAAACAATCGAATCTACTACTGGGCTGCTGGATTTAGCAGGGAATTATTTCCATGGCCAATAATGTTTGTGTTCATCCACTTAAAAACAAACAAAAAACCCAAACAAACAAAAAACACCCATAATCATCTCAATTCAAAATGCAAGGCACATCAACATTATGGTATCTGTTATGAATCTAATTGTCCCTTTGTACATATATGCATGGGAAAAAACACATGTGTATGAAGGGCAAGATTAGATTCACATATCTGGAACCCACTTCCCAAACATTTCTCCAGTTTATGAAACTCTCCTTTCTGACACATTCTTCCACCAACTACCACCTGCCTATTGCAACAATCTAAGCCAGCCTTTCTTCTAACAGAAATTTCTTGTATGGTGAAA
The DNA here is from genome assembly GCA_015227895.2 of Colaptes auratus. Lineage (NCBI taxonomy): Eukaryota > Metazoa > Chordata > Aves > Piciformes > Picidae > Colaptes > Colaptes auratus. The sequence goes on from CM037632.1 coordinate 3,707,066, forward strand.
AAATGTTCCCCACCACCCAGCCTGCAAGAGCTACACAGAAGAAACAACAGTTTGACTACAACTTGCCAGCAACATTTAAGATGGGACAGTGAACTAGAAAGTAAGCAAAACTCTGGAAAGCCCTTTAACCAGATCACAGGCTCACAGGATGTTAGGGGTTGGAAGGGACCTCTGGAGATCTTCCAGTCCAAACCCCCTGCCAGAGCAGCACTATAGAACCTAGCACAGGTCACACAGAAACACATCCAGACAGGGCTGGAAAGGCTCCAGAGAAGGAGACTCCACAACCCCTCTGGGCAGCCTGTTCCAGTGCTCTCTGATCCTCACAGTAAAGAAGTTCTTCCTCATGTTGAGGTGGAACCTCCTGCGTTGCAGTTCACATCCAGCTAGACACAGAAGTGCTGGCACGCTGTTTCAACAAGCATTTTCAAAGCATTCTTGACACAGAGGCAAATAAACTCAGGGAATCTCAGTCAAGGAATCTTAATCACTTAATCACTTGCCATTTGGAATGGAGTTAACAGGTTTTGGATTAAAACTGGTGGTTTACACTGACAGAGGCTTCCTTTTTAAGCAGGCAGAGACAGGTGTGCTTTTCAGATGCACTTGCTAACTGAGGGGAAAAAAGAGACAATGAATGTCCCTGGCAGTTCTGCTGACTTTAACAAGAAAACAGGATGCTTATTGGATCTAATATTGGATCTAAACCCATGTGTCTTAATACCAAGTCAGTTTTAATAGAGTAATATATATATATATTTAAAATTACTTATTCATTCTCCTAAATGCAATGAGCTTGCAGTTAGCAGAGCAGATTTAATGGCAGATTTGTACTACAGAATTACTGTAAGATAGAATTAACATCCTTGAAGGTAAAAAAATGCTTGTCCAGAATTTTCCTCATTCCACTACATCTCCCTTTGTCACTAATTCTGTAAGTCAAAAAAAAAAAAAAAAAAAAGGAAAAAAGTGACCAAAAATTCAAAGACTATTCAAAACAGTCACCACTGAAAAAAAAATGTTACATGAACTGCTACTATCAGCCTACAGCTGGCAGGTTTTTCAACACTTGGTAAAATCAACCCTGATTTCTACAGTAAGTGTAACAGCATTATCTCCAACTCTCAGCCCAACAGCATTCCTAGGGATTTCTCAGCATGATTATCACTCTTTATGCCTTAAACTTAACCAAAAAAAAAAAAGGGAGTGGGAAGATAAGAAAACATGCTTTCATTTTCCAGAAAATCAAGTTTAGAGGGAGAACCAAGTCAAACCAGTACACCTTCTGACCTTTGAATCTCTTCAGATCTACCCTTGCTACCTTTGCATCTGAGGATATGCCAGAGGAAGGGGAGTTTAAAAGGACAAGCAAGTCAGCTAAGCATCCCTTTCTTTCATACGTGCACTTCGAGAAGCCCCAAGGACCCCGTTCCTCTCGATTGGCTCTGTCTGCTGACCCTAACCCACTGACCCGACAGAGCTCTCCATTAGTCCCAGGGCTCGCACCTAGAAAGCCCCTTGACGTGCTCGGCGACGTGGAACAGAAAATGCACTTGTCTTGAGAGGCATGTGACAGAAGCAGCTGACCTAGAGGAAGATGTAAGCGCTTGACAGGTCACGCAAGATGAGGCTCAACTATCCGACGCACCAAGCACCGAAGAGGCAGAGCGGTCAGGCAGCCGAGAAGATCCACACCCCGCGCCAGACCTGCCTCCAGCAAGCCAGCCGCCAGGACAACTTTAACGGCTCCTCTTTTGTTTTTAAACTCACACTTCGCTCATCCGCTCCCGCTCCGTCCCGCTCGCTGCAGCCCCAGAGCCAGGCGGCGATTCCCGCCCCCCCGCCACGGCCTTCCCTGCCCACAAACAACCCTCGGCCGCAACACCCCCTGCCCCTCACGGTCTCCGCCCCAGGGGGCCCCAGCCGCCACCCAGCTCCCGCCACCCCCACAGCCAGCCCCCGCACCTCGGACCCGCACCTCGGACGGGGAAGGAGGGCAGGTCCTTCCGCCGGGCACATCCCAGCCCGGCTCCCACGGGGAGAGGCGAGACACGGGGCTGCTCCCGCCCACGGGCGAGCCGGGCCCAGCCCCGGGAGCCTCCGCTGCCGCCCCCTCCCAGCGGAGCCGGCTGAGCACCCCCGCGAGAAGGAGCCGGGGGAACGGGTGGGAGGGGACGAACCAGCACCCACCTTCGCCATGAGCCCCGCGCCGGCCGCCGCGCCGAGCCGGGCGGGCCGCCTGTGACGGGCGAGACGGCAGCCCCGCGTCGCGCCGCGGGTAACGGCTGCGCCTCCCGATAGCGGCAGCAACAGGGCCGCGCTCTGGGCCGACTCTGCCCTCGACAACTTCCGGGGCACGGCGAGAAAGCCTTCCGGGGGGCAGCGGGCGGGGCGCGGGACCGGCGTGGGGAGCCCTTGGCAGGGGCGTCTCCTTCTCCTGTCCTTCTTCCTCCTTCTCCCTCTCCCCTTCCCCTTCTCCCTCTTTCCTTCCCCCTCTCCCCGCCGCGGCCCCGGCTCCGTCACCCTTTCGGTGGGGGCGCCAGCAGGGCTGGGCAGCAGCGCGCAGAGTGCCTCGCAGTGGTGCGGGGGCCAGCCGTGAGGGAGGGCAGGCACGAAGCGGGTCCTACTGGTTTCTCAGGTTAAGGGGAAAAAAAAAAAGAGGGGGGGAGAGAGACTGGAAGCTGTGGTTGCACGGCCGCGTCAGAAGGGCTTCACTCAGGCGGCTGGGTATCGTTTTAAGCTTCTTGCGAGGCAGCGTCCGTGGGGTTGTGTGGTGCAGGCTGTCACGGCGCTGCTGCAGACACTACCGTGGCAGCTCCCCTACAGCCATTCAAGCTGTGCTCGTTTATCATAGAATCAACCAGGTTAGAAAAGACCACAGAGATCATCAAGTCCAACCTAGGACCTAATACCTAACATCTCAGGACAACTAAACCATGTCTCCAAGTGCCACATCCAAGCCTTTTTTGAACACCTCCAGGGACGGGGACTCCACCACCTCCCTGGGCAGCACATTCCAATGGCTAATCTCTCTTCCTGGGAAGAACTTTCTCCTCACCTCCAGCCTAAACTTCCCCTGGCACAGCTTGAGACTTTGTCCTCTTGTTCTGGTGCTGGCTGCCTGGGAGAAGAGACCAACCCCCACCTGGCTACAACCTCCCTTCAGGGAGTTGGAGAGAGCAAGAAGGTCTCCCCTGAGCCTCCTCCAGGCTAAGCAACCCCAGCTCCCTCAGCCTCTCCTCACAGGGCTGTGCTCCAGACCCCTCCCCAGCCTTGTTGCCCTTCTCTGGACACCTCCAAGTGTCTCAATATCCTTAAATTGAGGAGTCCAGAACTGGACACAGGACTCAAGGTGTGGCCTAACCAGTGCTGAGCACAGGGCAGAATGACTTCTCTGCCATTTCTTGTGGCCAAGAACTTTGTAACTATCCCATTTTGTGTATGGTTTCCCTTCTCATCAGGGAAGGCTCTTCTGATCAGCATAAGATGTGTATATGCCAGCCTACATAAGTTTTTGGAGATGGATACTGATTTAATCCCTAATGTTTCAACTGTAAACCCTACTTTTGAATAAACATAGGAGAGTAAACGTTTTCCTCTTAAAACCAAAGCAACATCTTAGTGCAAACTTAGTCACTTAGTTTTACAATTACAAGGAGGCCTTTGCTATTGCTACAGGCACCACCTAACTCAGCAGTAGGGTGAGGGCTCTGTTATGAACACTGTCCTTTGGGGTTTCTGACTCAGCAGCTGTAGTGGATTGAAATTACCCCCAAAACTAATTTGAGGGAATTGCCCTCTCCCTCCCCCAAAATGAAATTTGCCAGACCAGCTCAGTTGGAAGGCAAAGGAAGCTCTACTGACAAGCACAACTAGAATCTAGAAACATGAAATGCAGTGCTTATGTACAAAATACACAATATTTACAGGCATTTACAATCTATAAACAATACAAGCATCCCCCTGGACAAAACCAAGGGGTTACCAACAGCTTCCCCCTCCCTGCTGCCTTCCCCCACCCTATACAAGGGAAAAGAGAGAAGAGCAGAGAGTAGCTGCTAGTACTTAGCCACAACAAAGAAACTCAGCCAAAGTCAGCAAAGCCAGCAGAAGCAAACAGCTAGCATCAGCTAGAGTGAAGAAGCTGAAAATAGGAGGAGTTAGTTTATACAACTAACTTTATGTCATTAATCAGCCCAATGGCATGGTCTTCTGGGTCAGGGCAATCCCAGGAGCCAATACAGGGCTGGGCAGGGACTGGCTTGAGAGCAGCCCTGAAGAAAAGGACTTGGGGGTGCTGGGGGATCGGAAGCTCAACAGGAGCCAGCAGTGAGCACTTGCAGCCCACAAAGCCAGCCAGAGCCTGGGCTGCAGCAAGAGAAGCAGAGCCAGCAGGGCCAGGGAGGGGATTCTCCCCCCTCTACTCCACTCTGGTGAGACCCCACCTGGAGCTCTGTGTCCAGTTCTGGAGCCTCTATTCCAGGAAGGATCTGGAGGTGCTGGAAGGTGTCCAGAGAAGGGCCACGAGGATGAGCAGAGGGCTGCAGATTCTCTCCTATGAGGACAGAGTGAGGCAGTTGGGGTTCAGTCTTAAGAAAGGGCTCCAAGGAGGCCTAATTGTGGCCTCCCAGTATCTGAAGGGGGCTACAAGAAGGCTGGGGAGAGACTTTTGAGGGTGTCAGGGAGTGACAGGACTGGGGGATGGAGCAAAACTAGAAATGGGTAGATTCAGATTGGATGTTAGGAAGAAGTCCTTCCCCATGAGGGTGGTGAGAGCCTGGCACAGGTTGCCCAGGGAGGTGGTGGCAATGTGGGAAACAAACGTTTTTTAAAGACAAGGAAACAACCACCAACAACAACCACCCTGCCCATTCAGTCTAGAACAGCAGGTCAGGAATGGGAAAGCAGTTTTCCAGAGAGAGGGAGAGAAAATTGGCCTTGGTGTGCTGGCTGAACAGAGCCACAGCGATCGCGTCACATTCTGCCTCCCCTCCTATGTGGCATGCTAAGCAGAATGACTCTTTGTATATCACATCAAGAAGTTTTTTGTTGTCACAGTTGGACAAAGCCTTTGCATTCAATAAGGGCTATATAGCAACCACTTATGGGCCTGATCCTGCACTTCTGGAGGAAGACCCACCTCCCCGGTAAAGTTAATAGTATTCCCTTCTGTCAGCATGAAGGACAAGATTCACCCAGTTTTAAGCCAGTGAACTACTGGTTCATTGAATGCTGTTGTTCATAGAACCATAGAATTGTCAGGGTTGGAAAGGAACCTCAAGGATCATCTAGTTTCAACCCTCCTGCCATGGGCAGGGACACCTCACACTACAGCAGGTTGCTCACAGCCACATCCAGCCTGGCTGCAAAAACCTCCAGGCATGAGGCTTCCACCACCTCCCTGGGCAACCTGTGCCAGGCTCTCACCACCCTCATGGGGAAGAACTTCTTCCCAATGTCTAATCTAACTCTCCCCTCCTCTAGCTTGGATCCATCCCCCCCAGTCCTATCACTCCCTGACACCCTAAGAATTCCCTCTCCAGTTTTCTTGTAGCCCCCTTCAGATACTGGAAGGCCACAGTAAGGACTCCTCAGAGCTTTCTCTTCTCTAGACTGAACCACCCCAACTCTCTCAGTCTGTTTCCATAGCAGAGGTGCTCCAGCCCTCTGATCTATTTAGTACTTGACTATGTACTTAGTACTTGACTATGTACCATATACAAATCAGTGCTCAAAGAGCATTGCCACAATGGCAGCAGCAACTTGTGCAGCTGTAATTTTGACTCCCTTGTGGGCACAGAGGAGGGTAGAATTAAGAAGCCATTTTTCCTTTTGGCCCTTCCCCATTCAGGACACAGAATGCCTGCCTCTCACGGGAGAGCAGGGCTGGTTGAGTCTCTGTGTGCAGCAAGTTCCCTTTCCCTTGTTTGTTTATTTGTTCAGAGAATAACTACTGAGGTGTTCTTAGGGCTTTTGTCCTTGTGTTAGTTGATACTTCATTAGCATTAGTGGAATTATTTCTGTGTTTCCTTTACAAGAGAAGAAACAACAGATTCATTTTACTTACAAGGGAGCCTGGCTTAGGTCTCCAGAGGGTCTTGGTACTGCACTGCTTGAATTTGGGGCAGTTAGCATTGAAGAACCTTGCTGTGGGCGAAAGCAATCACAACCATTTCTCTGTCCAGGTTTCCTATATCGGATGTGGTGGAAGCAAGTCAAGGAATGGGGTTGTGTGGGATCCACTCTGAACAAGAAGCTGGCTAAACTTTGCACTGTGAAAGGCCAAGGACATTTATATGACTGAGGTCACAGTGACAAAGTCCAAGTGCTAAAAAGTCAGTAAGGACCAGTGCAAGGTCCTGCATCTGGGGAGGAATAACAGCAGGCACCAGGACAGGTTAGGGACTGCCCTGCTGGAGAGCAGCTCCACGGAGAAAGACCTTGGAGTGCTGGTGGACAGCAAGTTCTGCAGGGGACAGCAATGTGCCCTTGGGGCCAAGAGAGCCAATGGGATCCTGGGGTGCAGCAAGAGAAGTGTGGCCAGCAGGGCTGGGGAGGTTCTGCTCCCCCTCTGCTCTGCCCTGCTCAGACCACAGCTGCAATCCTGTGTTCAGTTCTGGGCTCCCCAGTTCAGGAGAGACAGAGACCTGCTGGAGAGAGGCCAAGGGAGAGCCAGGAGGATGCTTAGGGGACTTGAGCATCTCCCCTGTGAAGGGAGACTGAGAGCCCTGGGGCTGTTGAGTCTGGAGAAGAGAAGGCTGAGAGGGGATCTGATCAATGTCTGTCAATAGCTGAGGGCTGGGGGTCAAGGGGAGGGGGCCAAGCTCTTTTGGGTGGTGCACAGCAATAAGCCAAGGACCAATGGAGACAAACTTGAGCAGAGAAGGTTTCAGCTCAGCATGAGGAGAAACTTCTTCCCTGGGAGGGTCCCAGAGCCCTGGAGCAGGCTGCCCAGAGAGGTTGTGGAGTCTCCTTCTCTGGAGACTTTCCAACCCCTCCTGGATGCATTCCTGTGTGGCCTCCCCCTGGGTGCTGCTGCTCTGGCAGGGTGTTAGTCTGGATGATCTCTGGAGGTCCCTTCCAAGCACTAATGTACTGTGATTCTGTGATACTGTAATCATCATATGGTTACTGCAGCTTCCTTAATCCTAGCCACTAAAATCATTTAGCTGTGACTATCTGAGCTGGACCTTTAAGAGCAGAACTGGCTTGCTGGGAAACACATGCTAAAGTGGTCAGAGATGTTTTGGGAACCTCACTGAAAGAAGAATTTATGGAATGTAACCACCTCCATAGCTGGAAAATAACTGGATGAGAATTTTGAAGTCAGTCATTTGGGACTGAAGGAGTTTAAAGTGCTCCCTTTCAGCATCTGTCTCCTCTTGAGGTCCTCAGTGTCGTCACTGAGGCTTGTCTCAGCTAATAGGAGCAAGTCAGTGACAGGGAGCTGGGGTGAGGCTTCTGCACACAGACAAACACGTCAGACTGTGGAAAAATCAACATGTTGGGGTTTGGTTTTTTGGTAGCTAGAGAAGCTTTGTCGTAATTGTGAAGCTCTTTGACGAAATCAACACACTGATAAACTGGGGCAAGAAATTCATCGTGGCCATTTCAAAGGAGTTTTTGGCACAGTCCCTTGCCAGCCCTGATGAAGAACATTAGCTGGCATAGGTGAGGAAGGAAAGCTGTCCTGTGAATGAGTAACTAGCTGGAAGAGAAGGGTTAATGGAGGAGCAATAAACAGTAATTTTTTCACACTGCGGGAGAGTTATGATTGGACTCCCACAGAGATTCGTGCTGGGACCTGCACCACTTAGCATACTCAGAAATGGTCTTGGAAAGAGAGTAAGGAAGCAGCACAGCTTGCTGCTGTTGCAAAATGCTGTGCAGTGGTGGAGTATGAAGCTGACAGGAAGGAGTTTCAAAAGGATCTCCTTCTGCTGAGTAGCATGGGTGTTAAACTGGAAGCTGAAATTCAGCCTCGGTAACGGTAATGCAGTATCCCAGTGCCACAGAATCACAGTACCACAGAACACTAGAGGTTGGAAGGGACCTCTAGAGATCATTGAGTCCAACCCTCCTGCCAAAGCAGGATCACCCAGGGGAGTCTGCACAGGAGTGCATCCAGGTTGGGTTTGAAAGTCTCCAGAGAAGGAGACTCCACAACCTCTCTGGGCAGCCTGCTCCAGGGCTCTGGCACCCTCACTGGAAAGAAGTTGCTCCTCATGTTGAGCTGAAACCTCCTCTGTTCAAGTTTGTCTCCATTGTTCCTTATTCCTGTGCACCAGCCAAAAGAGCTTGGGCCCCTCCACTTGACACCCACCCCTCAGATACTGATAGACATTGATCAGATCCCCTCTCAGCCTTCTCTTCTCCAGACTAAACAGCCCCAGGGCTCTCAGGCTCTCTCCACAGAGAGAGGCAAAACCAATCTTAATTACATGTGCATAGTGGTAAGCTCTACATATACCTGTTACTGCTGAATAGGGAGCCCTTGGAGTCCCACATGCTTCCAGTTCCAAGTAAAAAATATCAGTAAGTAGTAGAAAGAGAAGACAGAATAAGGCAGAAGACTTTGTGGCATTTTCGTGTGTATCAGTGGTAGAAAACGCACAGAGAGCAGTATGAAGCTTTGGTTTCTGAGGCCAGACAGAAGGAAAAGGTAGAAAAGAACAATAAAACAGACACCAGCTTCTGTTTAAAATGTGACTTACCAACACTTGGACTTCAGTTTGAAAATCACAAAAGTGGCAATTCCTGGGTGACTGAAGGGCCATGAGGATGAGCAGAGGGCTGGAGCTCCTCTCCTATGAGAACAGACTGAGGGAGTTGGGGCTGTTCAGTCTGGAGAGGAGAAGGCTCCAAGGAGACCTCATTGTGGCCTTCCAGTATCTGAAGGGGCTACAAGAAGGCTGGGGAGGGACTTTTGAGGGTGTCAGGGGGGATGGAGCAAAACTAGAAATGGGTAGATTCAGATTGGATGTTAGGAAGAAGTTGTTCCCTGTGAGGGTGGTGAGAGACTGGCACAGGTTGCCCAGGGAGGTGGTGGAAGCCTCATCCCTGGAGGTTTTTCAGGCCAGGCTGGATGTGGCTGTGAGCAACCTGATATAGTGTGAGGTGTTCCTGCCCATGGCAGGGGGGTTGGAACTGGATGATCCTTGAGGTCCTTTCCCACCTTAACAATTCTATGACTCTATGAAGGAAGATGACTGAATTAGGTTAACTTGTGGCTTGTGGGGAGAGGACAGGGAGCTGTTGTTCAGTGTTTCTGGGAAGTGGGCACCTAGGGAAAATAAGGGACAAATGGTTTTCTTTCTCTCAGATGCTGCAAACTGAAGGATAGAGCTCTCTGCTTCCAGGAATGCAGAATCTAACCCCATCATTCCTTCCAACAAGGAACTAAACTCAAAAGGGAAGCAGTGCATGGGCAGGTAGTGAATGGAATACAGTGGCCTTCAGTTCATGTTTTCCCTAACCAATGATTTAGCAAAAACTCTGAGGATCTACTAAGAGGGATTGTGCTGTACCTGCCCTGTTTTTACTCTCTTCTTGACTCTTGAGTCCTGGTCATTAAGTTCAGAACCAAGTCAGACATACCTGTGTGGCCTGATACAACAATGCTCTTTGTGACTGACTGCTCCTGTTCAGCACCTGGCATCCATGTGACCTTTCTTCAAAAGGCACAGAATTTAAATCATGATATCCAGAGAGGTGTTTATCCTTCATTTAGCCATCTGAATGTCCTTGTCAATAAAACATTCTGCTCTGGGCAGCCTGATCTAGTTGAGGATGTCCCTGCTGACTGCAGAGGGGGTTGGACTGGATGACCTTGGGAGGTGCCTTCCAACCCAGACCATTCTGTGATTTTATGATTCTATGAATGAATAATTGAGACAGCAAAAAGTCCCCAGAACTGCCCATTACTGTTTTCTCCTGCAATAAGTACTTTTAATGTAAGCTGTAAGACCCTGCTGCAGCTCAGCAACTTAACAACAGTGTTGATAAGTCACCAACAACAGAATCATAGAATGGTCTGGGCCACAAGGGACCTCGAAAGGTCATCCAGACCAACCCCCTCTGCAGTCAGCAGGGACATCCCCAACTAGATCAGGTTGCCCAGGGCCATGTCAAGCCTCACCTTGAATATCTCCAGGGAAGGGGCCTCACCCACCTCCCTGGGCAACCTGTTCCCCATGTTCCACCATCCTCAAAGTAAAGAACTTGTTTCTAACATCCAATCTCAATCTGCTCTGCTCTAGTTTGAAGCCATTGCCCCTGGTCCTGTCCCTGCAGGCCTTTGCAAACAGTCTCTCTCCATCCTTCTTGTAGCCCCCTTCAGGTACTGCCAGGCTGCTATTAGGTCTCCCCAGAGCCTCCTCTTCTCCAGGCTGATCAACCCCAGTTCCCTCAGCCTGTCCTCATAGCAGAGGTGCTCCAACCCCCTGATCATTTTCATGGCCCTCCTCTGGACCCTCTCCATTAGGTCCATGTCCTTCCTATATTGAGGGCAGTACTTAAGGAATAAGCTGAGCCCTAGAGCTTTAAAGCACAAATCCACTTCAATTTAACTTCAGCCAGGCCTGGATTAAAATGAAAGGGTTGCCTACGGTCTGCCTATGGTCTGCCAGTCTCTATGTGGGTAGAAAGGCAGTGAGGTTAAGGTAATAAGCTCAAAATGCATTCTCAGAAAGCATTTACAACCACAGCAGGGTGTGATTGTATGCAAATAAGTATTTTTGCAATAGCAGATTAAACACCTGATGGAATTTCTATGGAACACTGCATGCTTGTACATGATGCCAAGTGTGATTAAGCACCAGTGTGTGGAGGGGGTTTTTCTTGTTGCCTTTGGTAAGAAAAAAGAAAATGAAGGCAGATTTGACTCAATCAATGCTTTTCTCAGCCTTTTTTGTTTTCTTTACACTAGATGTTGTAAGCCATGGGGACTACTAGAAATGTTAAAAATTACACTTCCCCCCCTCCCCACACACACACACCTTGGGCCTACATCCTGACAAGAGTATGTCCTGTCAGGGATTCCAGACAGGAAAAGCATTGCAGGAGCAGAAAGTCTCACCATAGGCTGGAGAGCTGGACAGGGAGAAATTGGATGAAGTTCAACAAGGGCAAGGGGAGAGCCTTGCACCTGGGAAAGAACAACCCCATGGAGCAGGATAGGTTGGGGACTGACCTGCTGGAGAATCATAGAATCTATAAGGTTGGAAAAGACCTCAAAGATCATCAAGTCCAACCTGTCACCCAAAACCTCATGACTACTAAACCATGGCACCAAGCAGCGAAGGGGAAAAGGACCTGGGGGTCCTGGTGGATGGAAGGATGGAAGCCAGCAATGTGGTCTTGTGGCCAAGAAGGTCAAGGGCATCCTGGGGTGGATTAGAAGGGCTGTGGTCAGTAGGTCAGAGAGGTTCCCCTCCCTCCCTACTCTGCCCTGGTGAGGCCACATCTGGAGTATTGTGTCCAGTTCTGGGCCCCTCAGTTTGAGAAAGACAGAGAGCTGCTTGAAAGAGTCCAGCACAGAGCCACAAGAATGCTGAAGGGAGTGGAAGATCTTCTGTACAAGGAGAGACTGAGGGAGCTGAGGGCTCTGTAGCTTGGAGGAGACTGAGAGGTGACCTCATTGCTGTTGCTCAAGATGTGCAGGGTGAGTGCCCAGAGGCTGGAGCCAGGCTCTGCTGGGTGCTGCCCAATGCCAGCACAAGGGGCAGTGGTGGAAGCTGAAGCATAGGAAGTTCCATGGAAATAAGAGGAAGACTTTTTTTCCCTGTGAGGGTAACAGAGCCCTGGAAGGGGCTGCCCAGGGGGGTTGTGAGTCTCCTTCTCTGGAGATATACAAGACCCACCTGGATGTGTTCCTGTGTGATCTGCTCTAGGTGCTCCTGCTCTGGCAGGGGGTTGGACTGGATGAGCTTTGGAGGTCCCTTCCAGCCCCTGAAATTCTGTGATTCTGTGACAGTGTGGCAGCAAACAGCATGGAAGCTTTTACAGGGCTTCCTGGAATGTATTTTGCCACCGGCTTACAGCATATTTTTCACAGGATCATAGGGGGTGGAAGGGAGCTCCAAAGAGCAAACTCCCCTTGCCAGAGCAGGACCATAGAATCTAGCACAGTTTTAATAACACCCTCAAAGGTTTTTGTGAAGGGATGGATTAATCTTTCCAGCTTCCAGGACTACATTTTATTTCATGCTCAGAGAGTGTTACAAAGACCCTGAGAGGAGCCAGTGCCTAAAGGGGCAGCCAATACCTTCACAAAAATACATAGTCCTGGTGGACAGATGTGCACTGACATAGACAGATAGTTGCTGCTCCACTTGGGCATTCAGAGTCATAGAATCACAGAATTGTAAGGGTTGGAAGGGACCTCAAGGATCAGCCAGTTCCAACTCCCCTGACAAGGACAGGGACACCTCACACTACAGCAGGTTGCTCACAGCCACATCCAGCCTGGCTGCAAACACCTCCAAGCATGAGGCTTCCACCACCTCCCTGGGCAACCTGTGCCAGTCTCTCATCACCCTCATAACTAACCACAGAATCACAGAAACATTCAGGTTGGAAAAGACCCTCAGGGTCACCAAGGCCAATCCAGAACCCTACTCTGCAAGGCTCACCCCTAAGCCACAGCCCCAAGCACCACAGCCAAACCACCTGCAAACACAGCCAGGCTTGGGGACTCCACCACCTCCCTGGGCAGCACATTCCAAGCCCTCACCACTCTTGCCCTGAAAAAAGCTTTCCTAATGTCCAGTCTGAACCTCCCCAGTGGCAGCTTGAGGCTGTTCCCTCTTGTTCTGTCACTAATGACCTGGGAGCAGAGACCAGCACCAACCTCTCCACAACCTCCTTTCAGGTAGCTGTAGAGAGCCAGGAGGTCTCCCCTCAGCCTCCTCTCTTTCCCACTAACCATCCCCAGCTCCTTCAGTTGCTCTTCAGCAGATTTCTTCTCCAGGCCCTTCCCAGCTTCCTTGCCCTCCTCTGCCCTGGCTCCAGCAAGACCACAGAATCCAGCACAGAGTAATTAGCATTAGATGCAGTTCATAAAATGTTAGTATTATCAAAATACTCTAGATCAGCCTATTTTATCTTTTTATCTCAAGGACACTACAACAGCAGTTTAACCACAGGGTTTTGGTGCTTTGGGGTTGTTACAGTTTTAAGACTGACATCCTAACTGTAAACATTTTTCTTCCAGAGGTTTTGAGTCTTGGGGATCACATAATCACAGAAACATTCAGGTGGGAAATGACCCTCAGGATAGTCAGCAGTCCAGAGCTGAGTCCCAGGGGACAATCCCTTCCCTGCTCCTGCTGGACACAGCATTTCTGATCCCAGCAGGAGGCCACTGGCTTTCTTGGCCACCTGGGCACACTGCTGGCTCCTGCTCAGCTGCTTCTTCATTAGCACCCCCAGGTCCCTTTTTGCCAGAGATCTTTCCAGCCACACTGCCCCAAGCCTGTGTGGTTGCTTGTTGTGACCCAAGTGCAGGACCTGGCACTTGGCCTTCTTGGAGCTCATCCTGGTAACACTGGCTATGGATCCAATCCATCCAAGTCCCTCTGTAGAGCCTCCCTACTCTGCTGCAGATCAACACTGCCACCTAACTTGGTATCATCTGTGAACTTACTGCTGATACATTGTGTGTCTCCATCAAGATCATCAATAAAGATGTTAAACCAAAGTGGTCCCAACACTGTGCCCTGAGGAACACCACTTGTGCCTGGCTGCCAGCTGGATTTAACTCCACTGACCACCACTCTTTAACTGTGAAATGATTTCACATCTTTTGCTCATGGTCATTAGAGGGCAGGAGCTCCTCTCCTGTGAGGACATGATGAGAGAGTTAGGGTTGTTCAGTCTGGAGAAGAGAAGGCACTGAAGAGTCCTTCTTGTGGCCTTCCAGTATCTGAAGGGGGCTACAAGAAAGCTGGGGAGGGAATTCTTAGGGTGTCAGGGAGTGATAGGACTGGGGGGAATGGAACAAAACTAGAAATGGGTAGATTCAGATTGGATGTTAAGAAGAAGTTCTTCCCCCAGAGGGTGGTGAGAGACTGGCACAGGTTGCCCAGGGAGGTGGCGGAAGCCTCCTGCCTGGAGGTTTTGCAGCCAGGCTGGATGTGGCTGTGAGCAACCTGCTGTAGTGTGAGGTGTCCCTGCCCATGGCAGGGGGGTTGGAACTGGCTGATCCTTGAGGTCCCTTCCAACCCTGACAATTCTGTGAGTGCAAGCAAAGTATTGGGTCCAATAGAGTACCTAAGTTATGTTTTGCTCATTCCTATTGCCACACAATCTTGGCCTCAAGCAAACAAACAAGCTAAAATCAACCCCAGAGGTTTTTATTTTGAATGCTGCCTCCCTTGCCAAGTGAAACATTTGCAAGCATTAGATGGTTGAACAGTTTTGTAACGTGCAAGAGGTAATTCGATCGTCTCTACAGAAACAAATACAAGTTGTCTAAGCAGATGATCAGGTCTCAAAGCAAATGAGATGGACCAATGATATCCCAGATCTGTCAAAATCCCAGTAAGTAAAATGCTGTTGAGACTGGAGAATACTTGGGGCATACCTGCCACCTGGTGTTTGAAAAGCAGCCTCATGGCTGCAGACAACTCAACGTGCTCTGAAGTACACATTCCCATCAAGAATCACAGAAACATTCGGGTTGGAAAAGACCCTCAGGATCACCAAGGCCAACCCAGAACTCTACTCTACAAGGCTCACCCCTAAGCCACAGCCCCAAGCAACAAAGACAAACCACCCTGAAACATATCCAGACTTGGGGACTCCACCACCTCCCTGGGCAGCACATTCCAAGCCTGACCACTCTTGCCCTGAAAAAGCTTTCCTGATGTCCAGTCTAAACCTCCCCAGTGGCAGCTTGAGGCCATTCCCTTTTGTTCTGTCACTAATGACCTGGGAGAAGAGACCAGCACCAACCTCTCCACAACCTCCTTGCAGGGAGCTGTAGAGAGCCAGGAGGTCTCCCCTCAGCCTCCTCTTTTCACACTAACCATCCCCAGCTCCTTCAGTTGCTCTTCATCAGATTTCTTCTCCAGGCCCTTCCCAGCTTCCTTGCCCTCCTCTGCCCTGGCTCCAGCACCTCCACATCTCTCTTGTACTGAGGTGCCCAAACTGGACACAGCACTCAAGGTGTGGCCTCCCTAGGGCACAATCCCCTCCCTGCTGCTGCTGGACACAGCATTTCTAACCCAGGTCAGGATGCCAGGAAGCAAACAAACACTAATCTATGTAAAATGGCTTAAATTCATAAGCATCCACAGCTTCTTTAGGTTGGAGCTATTACCAGCACCTCTCTAGGAAGAAAAGGAACTTAATGTTCCTTCCAGTCTGAGCTCTAACAACCACAAGATTTCCCAAGTAAATCTTTCAATCATAGGTATCTACACATCTGGCAGGTGATGGCACTTTTGACAAGTAAAGGGGCCATGGGTGGAAGCTGAGGCATAGGAAGTTCCATAGAAACATGAGGAAGGATTATTTACTGTGAGCATGACAGAACACTGGAAGAGGCTGCCCAGAGGGGTTGTGAAGTCTCCCTCTCTGGAGATACTCAAAACCTGCCTGGCTGTGTTCCTGTGTGATCTGCTCTGGGTGCTCCTGCTCTGGCAGGGGGGATGGACTGGATGAGCTTTCGAGGTCCCTTCCAGACCCTGAAATTCTGTGATTCTGCAACCACCTGGGCACAGCTTTATACAACATTAAATTACAGTGTGCCAAACCCAAAGGCAAAGAGGTAGGCAATGGAGCTAGGTAAAAAAACCAACAACTAGGCATAAATGCTGCTGGGTAGCAAGGGAGCAGTGTCTGAAATTACAGAATCACAGAATCAACCAGGTTGGAAGAGACCTCCAAGATCACCAAGTCCAACTGATCACTCAACCCTATCAACCAGACCACGACTTTAAGTGCCTCATCCAGGCTATTCTTAAACACCTCCAGGGATGCTGACCCCACCACCTCCCTGGGCAGCACATTCCAAGGAGCAATCTCTCTTTCTGGGAAGAACTTCTAAGATCAAGCCTAAACTTCCCCCTGGCACAGCTTGAGACTGTGACCTCTTGTTCTGGTGCTGGTTGCCTGGGAGAAGAGACCAACCCCCACCTGGCTACAACCTCCCTTCAGGGAGTTGTAGAGAGCAAGAAGGTCTCCCCTGAGCCTCCTCTTCTCCAGGCTGAACACCCCCAGCTCCCTCAGCCTCTCCTCGTAGCAGAGGTGCTCCAACCCCCTGATCATTTTCATGGCCCTCCTCTGGATCCTCTCCATCAGCTCCATGTCCTTCCTATATTGAGGGCTCCAGACCTGAATGCAGTACTTCAGGTGAGGTCTCACCAGAGCAAAATGGCAGAATCAGCTCTCTGGATCCGTTGACAACACATCTTTGATGCAGCCCAGGGGGAAAACTTGGCCATTACTTAAGAATAAATGCAGCACAGTTCAACAAATTTCTGTAAAACAGGACTGGAATAATTTCAGCTTCTGCACATAACTTGTAAAGTTTGTGTTAAAGCAGTTCTGGGGCTCGAATCTTTTATTTGTAGGTATGCAAGTTATTTAAAATCCTATTTTCAGAAGGTTTTTTGCCCTGGGCTGCTAACAGACAGACAGACACAGAAATCTCTGTACCCAGATGTAAGCAGCTTCCATATCAGTGTTTCAACCCCTGCCTTAACTCAGGGTATGCTGTTTGCAATCAATCTTGCAGCCAACAACTGGAGAGAGAGAGAAAAAAAAATTAAAATAATAAAAAAACCTCACATCATTTTATTTTCAGCTTTAAAGATGCATCTCTAAACAATCAGAGTATCATAGCATCAGTCAGGGACCACAAGGATCATCTAGTTCCAACCCCCCTGCCATGGGCAGGGACACTCTACACTAGATCAGGCTGGCCAGAGCCTCATCCAGCCTGGGCTTAAACACCTCCAGGAAAAGGGCCTCAACCACCTCCCTGGACAACCCATTCCAGGGCTTCACCACCCTCATGGTGAAGAACTTCCTCCTCACCTCCAGCCTGAATCTCCCCACCTCCAGCTTCATTCCATTCCCCCTAGTGCTATCACTACCTGATGTCCTGAGAAGTCCCTCCCCAGCCTTCCTGTAGGCCCCCTTCAGATGCTGGAAGGCCACAATGAGGTCACCTCAGAGCCTTCTCCAGACTGAACAGCCCCAACTCCTTCAGTCTGTCCTCATAGGAGAGGTGCTCCAGCCCTCTGAGCATCCCTGTGGCCCTTCTCTGGACACGCTCCAGCACCTCCAGATCCCTCTTGTAATAAGGGCTCCAGACCTGGACGCAGTACTCCAGGTGGGGTCTCACCAGGGCTGAGCAGAGGGGGAGAATCACCTCCCTTGCCCTGCTGGCCACACTTCTCTTGCTGCAGCCCAGGATCTGATTGGCTTTCCAGGCTGCAAGTGCACATTGAGAGCTCCTGTTGAGCTTCTCCTCCCCCAGTACCCCCAAGTCTCTCTCCTCAGGGCTGCTCTCCAGCCAGTCCCTGCCCAGCCTGGATTTGTGCCTGGGATTGCCTCGACCCAGATGCAGGACCCTGCACTTGGTCTTGTTGAAGCTCATGAGGTTGGCTTGTGCCCACCTCTCCAGCCTGTCAAGGTCCCTCTGGATGGCATCAGTAGATGCCAATCAGTAGAAAAAACCCCAAAACCAACAACAAAAAAACACCCCAGCAAAACAAGTGAAAAAAAGTAAACACCAGCATTTTGTTAAAACCACACTGAACTAAGGCAAGGCTCAATACAAAAGTTTTTATACACCACTCAAATGCAGCTAAAACAGACAAACAAAAATAAAGTAGTCTGGTCTCCAAGTCCTCTTCTACCTGAAATCAATCATTAAGTACTCAGAGATTAAAATGATAAACCAAGGATACATTCTTTTGCTTCCTACCCCCCCATGTATGGAGTCGATTGCCAGGGACTTCAATCATTTGCAGGTGAAACTCCCACAGGCTAAGTTAGGGAATTCCATGCAATTCCATGACTGAAGCCTTTCCACTCTTGTCTCCAAGTCAACCCTTGTATCACATGTCTTTAGACTGATCATCTTCTTCAAGCTTTCTGATCTCACTCTTCAGGCAGTTGATGGTCTCACGGCTTGCTTTCAGCCTCTCCTTCAGCTCCGCGATTTCAAAACTCGTCTTCTTTTTGGCAGCTTCCAGCTTTTCCCTGGTTTTCACTTCAAGATCTGCAACTGGGGGGGGGGTGAGGAAGGAAAGTTAGCATTCTGAAGTACCACAAAAAGCTGCTCATTCTTTACTGGTTTGATTGCAACAGTAATGTGGATGGTGTGTATCCTTTTAGCCTTAGAAATTCCTGCTGGAAGGTGTCCAGAGAAGGGCCACGAGGATGAGCAGAGGGCTGGAGCTGCTCTGCTAGGAGGATAGACTGAGAGCTGGGGTTGTTTAGTTTAGAGAAGAAAAGGCTCCAAGGAGACCTTAGTGTAGCCTTCTAGTATCTGAAGGGGGCTACATGAAACCTGGTGAGGGACTTTTTAGGGTGTCAGGGAGAGACAGGACACTTGGGGGGAATCGATCCAAGCTAGAGGAGGGCAGATTTAGATTAGACCTTAGGAAGTTCTTCCCTATGAGGGTGGTGAGACACTGGCACAGGTTGCCCAGGGAGGTGTCGAAGCCTCATCCCCAGAAGTTTTTAAGATCAGGCTGAATGTGGCTCTGAGCAACCTGACCTAGTGTGAGGTGTCCCTGCCCTTGGCAGGGGGGCTGGTACTAGATGATCCTTGAGGTCCCTTCCAACCCTGACAATTCCCTGATTTGTTGTCAGAAGAGCCTAAGGCCAAGTGAGCTGAGCTAGGGTGGCACTGGAGTTTGTAACTAACACGGCAGGATTTGGGTTCAATAAGTAACACATTTGCTTCCCAAGAAGAGATGAAATCCAGAACAAAGAGCAAACCAGAAATGACTAAATGCATTACATCTTATGAATCCATCTATTTTAAGTTTCCTTAATTCTCTTAATATTCTGTGTTATGTTTAAAAGAACAGATGTGATAAAAAGGATGCAAGGAAGATCAAGCTATACTGAAGAAGTATGCTCTGAAATGACTTCCATCTAATCAATTCAACAGAATAGGAACAAGACAGCAAGAGCTTTCACACATTACTCTCTATTCCCAGAGGTCTCCTGCTTTGGCTTAACCAGTACTAACTGCCTCTTAGCTCAGTGCTTCAAGTGTTACCTTTGCTTGCAGTCAACATCCTGCTGAGCTGAACAGAGATGGACTACAAAGAAAGCAGGCTCTGATCTATTCTCTGCTTTAACTCATTTCAAAGATGTTAAACTAGACATAGATCATGCCAGCACTCTTCAGGTTGAGAAACTGATCAATTATTTGGTCTTTGTTTTTTTTTCCCCCAGCAGGCATGCAGATCAGAAAACTGTCTAAGTTTTCAAGTAAGTATTAATAGTTTTTTGCAAAAGTCAAAGATAATTTAATGTGAAAATATCTCTTTTTACAAGCATCCAAATCTGCTGTACCATTACCACTCTGCTCTTCTGGGGCAGCATCTGGAATACTGTGTCCAGTTCTGGGCCCCTCAGGTCCAGAAAGACCTCAGCAACTGCTTTGAGAGAGTCCAGTGCAGAGCCACAAAAATGATGAAGGGAGTGGAACATCTTCCTTATGAGAAGAGCCTGAGGGAGCTGAGGGCTCTGTAGCTTGGAGAGGAGGAGCCTGAGAGGTGACCTCATTCATGTTGATAAAGATGTGCAGGGTGAGTGCCCAGAGGCTGGAGCCAGGTTCTGCTGCCCAATGACAGCACAAGGGGCAGTGGTGGAAGTTGAGGCACAGGAAGTTCCATGGAAACAGGAGGAAGACTTTTTTCCCTGTGAGGGTGACAGAACACTGGAAGAGGCTGCCCAGGAGGGTTGTGGAGTCTCCCTCTCTGGAGATAGTCAAAACTTGCCTGGATGTGTTCCTGTGTTATCTGTTCTGGGTGCTCCTGCTCTGGCAGGGGTGCTGGACTGGATGAGCTTTCAAGGTATCTCCTAACATCCCATGACTGTGATTCTAGCCCAGAAAAAAACCACTAAAAGCAAACCCAACTGTTACTTCTAAAAATGTCAATATTTTGCTTTTCAACTTACACTCTGTTTCGTGCTTATAAGCACCAAGCGTTAGCTGACGAGACGTTGTCAACAGCTGCTGCATCATTGCAGTAGGATCTTGAAATATCTAATGAAGGAGAGAAGAAGACACATCATCACCAACACTCTTCAAAACAAAAGTGAATATTGTATTAAAGGAGGTTCTTCTCCCCCTCTGCTCTGCCCTGCCCTGCTGAGACCACACCTGCAATCCTGTGTCCAGTTCTGGGCTCCCCAGTTCAGGAGAGACAGAGACCTGCTGGAGAGAGGCCAAGGCAGAGCCAGGAGGATGCTTAGGGGATTTGAGCATCTCCCCTGTGAAGAGAGACTGAGAGCCCTGGGGCTGTTGAGTGTGGAGAAGAGAAGGCTGAGAGGGGATCTGATCAATGTCTATCAATAGCTGAGGGCTGGGGGTCAAGTGGAGGGGGCCAAGCTCTTTTGGGTGGTGCACAGCAATAAGCCAAGGACCAAGGGGGACAAACTTGAACTGAGAAGGTTTCAGCTCAACATGAGGAGAAAGTTCTTTAGAGTGAGGGTGACAGAGCCTTGGAGCAGGCTGCTCAGAGAGGTTGTGGAGTCTCCTTCTCTGGAGACTTTCCAACCCCACCTGGATGCATTCCTGTGTGGACTCCCCTGGGTGATGCTGCTTTTGGCAGGGGGGTTGGACTCAATCACCTCTGGAAGTCCCTTCCAACATCTAATATTCTGTGATTCTAATATTCTGTGAAAAAATCTTCATACCATTTCATCATAGAATTCAGAAACTACAGTTTTCTTTCCCAGAATGGCATTGGTATCAGACTGGAAAAGCTTCAACAAGTGATACAAGGTTACCTAGACAAAAAGAGAATTGTATTAGCTTGACTGTTGTAAGGAGACACAAATCTTCTAGATACCAACAAGCAGTATTTGTTCTTATTAAACAACCTGGGGCTGTTTAGCCTAAAGGGGAGAAGACCGAGAGGGGATCTGATCAATGTCTATCAATATCTGAGGGCTGGGCCTCAGCAAGGAAGGGATAGGGACAGCCTCTGTTCACTTGTGTCCTGGGATAGGCAAGGAGCAATGGATGGAAACTACAGCACAGGAGGTTCCACCTCAACACGAGGAAGAACTTCACTGTGAGAGTCCCAGAGCACTGGAGCAGGCTGCCCAGAGAAGTTGTGGAGTCTCCTTCCCTGGAGCCTTTCCAGCCCTGTCTGGATGTGTTCCTGTGTGACCTGCGCTGGATTCCAAGGCCCTGCTCTGGCAGGGGGGGGTGGCCCAGGTAAGGTGCAACATGTAGCCACATTAAAGTGATTTCCTACAAGAAGCAGCTTTATCACTGCCATGGCAACAATATCCCTACAGCACAGTTTGAGGCCACTAAAATGAATGAACTCTTGTGACAAGTTCAGCATACTTACAGGTCTTTCATTTGGATCAATGAAGAATATCTTAATGATGATTTCAAATTCACCCCAGCCCGTCTCAGTGATTTCGTAGGGTGGCTTGGTAACAACTGCAGCAGGAAGCAGAGGTGTTAATGCAGGTGATAAATGCCTGCATGGAACTAATCAAAATCCCAGCTCTGAGCAACAAATGCCCAAAGGCAAGACCCACCTCTTAAAGGATTGCCATAGCTTTCGTGCAACTTGAACTGAATTTTTTTCACGTAGGCAGACATATCCTGAAACAGAAAGGGTGTGATTGCTGATTATTTACACAGCACACCAGAACACTGTTTGTTCATCCACCCTACATGGCTTCTTCTGACACAGCTACCTCTAAAAACTGCAAGAAAGCAAAATGATAAATCCAGGGATTAATGCTGGCAGAGGTCTGTCAATGTTTTGTCCCCATGAGTTCTCTACAGTTTTCCCTTGGCCTGGAAAGATCACGCTGAAAATGTTAAGACAAAAAGCATCCTCCCTATTTTTCCTTTTTGAATCCCCTCACCCTTTCCTCTCCTTCTGCCCCAGCATCCTTCTGCCCTTTCCTTGAACCCTAACTCACTATCTCAGTGCTTTGCTGGGCTGACAGCCTGGGGCAAGGAGCAGCACTGCCCATGCCTCCTGCCCTGTCCCTGCTGCAGTCCCATACCTAATGCCAGCGGCAAAGCCTTCTCATCACTTGCTGAGACCTGGGATGGTTAGTCTGAGGAGGAGAGGGCTGGAGGGGATCTGATCAGTGCCTATAATTATGTGAGGGCTGGGGGTCAGGAAGTAAGGGACAAGGACAGCCTCTGCTCCCTTGTGCCCTGGGATAGGACAAGGGGCAGCAGATGGAAACTACAGGTTCCACCTCAACGTGATAAAGAACGTCTTCACTGTGAGAGTCCCAGAGCCCTGGAGCAGGCTGTCCAGAGACGTTGTGGAGTCTCCTTCTCTGGGGACTTTCCAGCCCTGTCTGGATGTGTTCCTGTGTGACCTGTGCTGGATTCTACGCTCCTGCTCTGGCAGGGGGCTTGGACTGGAAGATCTCCGGAGGTCCCTTCCGACCCCTAACACCCTGTGAGCCTTACCTCGTTCCTGTAGGGCTTGACATAAACCGTCCACTGGTGCGTGTGGCCATCCTCTTCCCTTTTCTTCCCGAAGTACCGCGCCACGTTCCCGTACACGATCGGCTTCACAATGGTAACGCCCTTAAAGAAAAACCCACAGCAAACCTCACCCG
This sequence comes from Colaptes auratus, assembly GCA_015227895.2. NCBI lineage: Eukaryota > Metazoa > Chordata > Aves > Piciformes > Picidae > Colaptes > Colaptes auratus. The sequence continues at coordinate 3,729,875 of CM037632.1, forward strand.
CCGCCTTCCAAAGGCGCTTGCCGAGGTACTCTTTGCAGCCCGAATCAAACTGGCGCCTGCGAAGGCCCCGCCAAACAATTCCCGCCCCCCGCCTTCCCTCCCCGGCCGCCGCCAGCGGCGGCTCCGCACCTTCACTCTGCCCCCGGAGTCAGGCCCGAACTCAGCCATTCTCTTGAACATATTGCCCCGGGGGGGGCGCCGCCCGCAGCCGCGCCGCCTGGCCTCAGCTTGCGCGCCGCGGCCGCCAGGCTCGGCCCCGCCGCAGCCCAGAGCGTGGCCCCTGCCGGCCCGCGCCCGCCATCCCCCGCGGCTTCCGGCGGCGCCATGGCGTCACGGCGGCCGGGGCGGGGCCGAGTGCCGCCGCTAGGGGGAGCGCGGTGGCTCTGTGGTTGGGAGAGCGTCGGGGCGCCGCAGCTGGGACCTGCCGTTCCGCTGATCCCCGGGTGAGCTGCTGCTCTTCTGTGCGGTGCATAGGAGCATCACAGGAGCATCACAGGAGCATCACAGGAGCATCACAGGAGCATCACAGGAGCATCACAGGAGCATCACAGGAGCATCACAGGAGCATCACAGGAGCATCACAGGATGTTAGGGGTTGGAAGAGACCTTCGAAGATCCTCGAGTCCAACCCCCTGCCAGGCCAGGACCATAGAATCCAGCACAGGTCACACAGGAACACATCCAGACAGGGCTGGAAAGGCTCCAGAGGAGACTCCACCTCTCTGAGCAGCCTGTTCCAGTGCTCTGGGACCGTTACAGTGAAGAATAGAATAAAATGGAATAGAATGGAATAGAATAGGAATTAGAATAGAACAGAACCAGGTTGGAAAAGACCTTTGAGATCTCATCAACTATACCATGGCACTAAGCACCCCATCCAGTCTCTCCCTCAACACTTCCAGTGGATAGTGACTCTGCTACCTCCCTGGGCAGCACACTCCAATGGCAAATCACTCCTTCTGAAGTTCCTCCTCATGTTGAGGTGGAACCTCCTGTGCTGTAGTTTCCATCCATCACCCTTTGTACTGTCCCAGGGCACAACTGAGCAGAGGCTGTCCCCTCCCTCTTGACCCCCAGCCCTCAGCGATCTATAAACCTGAAACACAAGGGAGAGGCACCCGACTGCTGCTGCAGCTGCAGAGCCGTTCCAAGGAGGGGGAGGAACTGGTTGGATGGTCGCAGCCACAGCATAATGGTCAACAGCTTGATGGAGACCAGTGATAAGTGGTGTCCCTCTGGGACCAGTGCTGATTTAATATCTTCATCAGTGACACAGGCAATGGGATCAAGTGTGCATGGAGGACAGGGAGGTGTTTTGAGACTGCCAGCATGACTTGAGCAAGGGCAAGTCCTGCCTGGCCAACCTTGTGGCCTTCTATGATGGAGTGACTACATCAGTGGACAAGGGAAGAGCTATGGATATGATCTGCCTTGCTCAGGGCTCGACCTTTCCCTTCTTACGACCAACCTGCCTTATTTTGTTCTAGTGACATGCTGATGCATCTGTGTCAGGGCAGTAGGAAGGATGAAGGATTGGGACAGTGATTCTTCTTTGAAATGCAAACAGCCCCTGGCCAACACATGGATTGCTCCCCAGACCCAGGATCAGAGCCCATGTGGTGCTTCCCTATGAAGGAAATGAATTCACCATCAGTCTCTTGTCAGTGGCCACTACTCCTTGTCTCCAGGTCCCACAGCAGTGCGTGGCCACCTATTTTGCCCTGCACTCTCACTCATGCTTGCTCCACAGCTTCATTTGCCAGCCCTGCTCCAGCTGTGCAGACACCACAGGCAAGCAGCTGGCAGAGTAAGGCACTATAGCAAGTAAAAGCAGTGCAGTTAGGAACTGGGGAGGTATGATGAGATGGGCTACTCCAGAAAGGCTTCCTGCTGACCACAGCTCAGTTAGACTGTGGAAAAGCAGCAGGGAAAGAGACAGTGAAGAGAAAAGCTGGAGAAAATACCTGCAGTCTGTGCCAGCAGAAACTTGACTAATGTGATGGGATCCTAACCTCCAGCATTCACATGAACCCCTTCACTTCAACAAAGCTTGCTAAATGGAAATGCCCACCCCACAGACGCTCAGGATTTACACTCCCAGGCTGTGCTCTCCAAAGTGATTTGGTCCAAGATGCTTCCTAGCTGCTGCCAGCTCACACCTCTCATAGATCTCCCCTAGAAGAGCCAGAAGCAGGAAGCAAAATACAAGGATTAGCTAAGACTTGATGTTACTAGGGTAGTGCACACAGCCTCTGAACCACAGACTCTGCTGTGCTTGTTTCCTCTCTTCACCTTCTCCCACCCCCTTTTGGTTCCTCTGCTCTGTAGCAATCAGAAATGCAGGCTCTTCAGCACATCACTCCAAACATCCACTGGGGACTGGATGTGGCACTTGGTGCCATGGCTTAGTAGTCATGAGGTCTTGAGTGACAGGTTGGACTTGATGATCTTTAGGGTCTTTTCCAACCTTACTGACTCTGTGATCGCCCTCACTTGCTACCCTTGGTGGTTTTAACAGACAAATTCAATTTGGTTGTAATATTTTTCTGGTCTTGTTGAGTATGGTTTCTAAAATAATATTGAGTAAAAGGCATAAAATTGCTTAAAAAACCTATACATAAATGAAACAGAGGATAACTTAAAATTAGGAGGGCACAAAATTAGTTGAGAAATGACAGGGGGGAAAAAAAGGAAATAATGTTTTTTATGAAATATGCTTTGAAAGAAACACCAAAAGAGATTCTCCTGGACTCCAGCTGAGAAGGAAGTCAGCCAGCAGATAGCTTTAATCTTTATCCTTGAAGAATTTATACTTAGAGAAGCTCAAAATGCAGCTTTTCTAGTAGTGAAAAGGGCTGATCACACTCATGCTTTTGTAGCTGCTAATAAAACATTTGCCTTCCCTAACCCTTTTCATTCAAAGTACTTTAGGTATTGAAAAAAAAAGAACCCACCACACAACTCAGACATTTCAAAGTTCCTTGTGCAGGGTTCTGGTGGCCATCCCACACCATGCACCATTTGTTTACCCTTACACTATGAGTCTTTGAGAAAACAGGGGCTGTGGACATACCTCTTGTAAAGATTCCAGGCTAAATGGTTCAGAAAAGGAGAAGTGCAGCTCCAATTAAATGTTGAGGTGGAAGCCCAAGTGCCTTCCAGCCTGACCCATGAATAAGGATTCTGTTTGGGATGAATGGTTTGTTTTCATTCCCTCCCACCAGACTGGAGCTGTAATACATCCAAGGCAGAGCCACAAGTGAAGCACAATTTGCAGGGTGTAGGAGTTGGAGAGGGTAGCTGCCCTGCCAGAAAGAAGATGGCTAAACAGGGAAAGGGGTTACCAGGGAGCTCTAGAAATAAGCTTTAAGCATCAATTTAATCATTCTGAAATACAGCAACTCTGTAGAGCTCCCTGCTCCTTCAGAGGCAAATGCTGCCTGTCCCACATAGGAACCCCCCCATCTTCTGCCAGGCTTTGGAGTTACATTCACAGAATCACAGAATTACTGAGGCTGGAAAAGACCTCTGAGATCACCAAGCCCAGCCTATAACCTAACACCACCACACCAACCAGACCATGGCACTCAGTGCCACATCCAATCTGGCCTTAAACACCTCCAGGGATGGTGCCTCCACCACCTCCCTGGGCAGTCCATCCCAGTCTCTCATTCCACTTTCCATCAGGAAGTGCTTCCTAACATTCAACATAAACCTCCCCTGACACAACTTCAGGCCATGCCCTCTTGTCCTGGCACAAGTTGCCTGGCACAAGAGCCTGACCCCCACCTGACTGCAACTTCCCTTCAGGTACTTGTAGAGAGTGATAAGGTCCCCCCTGAGTCTCCTCTTCTCCAGGCTGAACCCCCCCAGCTCCCTCAGCCTCTCCTCATCACTTTCCCTCCAGTCCCTTCCCCAGGCTGGTTGCTCTGCTCTGGCCCTGCTCCAGCACCTCAGGATCTCTCTTGCAGGGAGGGCCCAGAGCTGCACACAGTGCTGCAGGTGAGGCCTCCCCAGTGCTCAGCACAGGGCAGAATTCCATCCCTAGTGCTGCTGGCCACACTACTCCTGACACAAGCCAAGATGCCATTGGCCTACCTTCAAGAACAGCAAACATTTTCCCTGCCTGTATAGACAGGAGCTTCCAGGATTTGCAGTGTCAAAGAAGGGCTTTTAAGCATTGAAGTATTTCTTCTACTCCAAGAATATTGTATAGGAAAACATGCACAAGAATTTAACATTCAGGTCTCAAGGCAAGGATCAAAAAAACTCCAACAAAAAATCCCCAACACAACAAACCCTCCAAACAGTTTATCTTGTGAAGGGGAAGAAGCATCTTCTTAAATTAAGGGCAGCTGAGGATTATCACATCTTGTTCTGCTGACAGAGCTCAGAGCTCACAATGAGGTGGAATGTGGGATAAATGATCATTGTGTGGCTATCACAAGCATAGCAACTAGTGCAATTACATGACAGATTATGAATGAAGCAATGCATGGAGAGGCTTTCTCAAGCCACTAGATGGCAGGAGGAGACCGTTTTGACACAATCACAGCATGTTAGGGGATGGAGGGGACCTCGAAAGCTCAGCCAGTCCAACCCCAGTGCCAGAGCAGGAGCACCTAGAGCAGATCACACAGGAACACATCCAGGCAGCTTTTGAGCATTTCCAGAGAGGAAGACTCCACAACCCCCCTGGGCAGCCTCTTCCAGGGCTCTGGCACCCTCACAGGGAAAACATTTTCCTCCTCTTTCCATGGAACTTCCTCTGCCTCAGCTTCCACCATTGCCCCTTGTGCACTGGGCATCACCCAGCAGAGCCTGGCTCCAGCCTCTTGGCACTCACTCTGCACATCTTTATCAACGTGAATGAGGTCACCTCTCAGTCTCCTCTTCTCCCATCCCCAGATCACTCAGCCTCTCCTCATAAGGAAGATGTTCCCCTCCATTTTTGTGGCTCTGTGCTGGACTCTTTAAAGCACTTCCCTGAGGTCCTTCTTGAACTGAGGGGCCCAGAACTGGACACAAAACTCCAGATGCAGCCCCACCAGGGCAGAGTAGAAGGGGAGGAGAACCTCTCTGGACCTACTAACCACAGCCCTTCTCTTTTGCACCCCTTGTGCAGATCTGAATGGCTTTGAATGAGTCAAAAATGCAACAAAACACCCAGGGGCCAAACTTGCCATTAATATACACGGCAAAAAGAAAATATACTCAGCAAACACCACTGCTAAGTAGAGTCAAGTGGCTTTGCAAAAGGAAAGCTAATTAATGTGTATTTTAAAACAGTTGTTTAGACTGAATCAATTCTGTCAAACTGGGAAACACTGTTTGAGAAGAAAGGAATTCTGTTCCCAGTTATGCACGGGGCACCAAGTTTACAAGGCTACAGGTACCCAGGCTGGTGGGAAGCAGAGCAAGTCTTCAGAAGAAACAGCTAAACAGGTCCAGATAATCAAGAGGGATAGCTGTCTTTTCTCTGTTCTTACTATTTAAAATCAGAATCACAGAAATATGCAGGTTGGAAAAGAGCCTCAGGATCACCAAGGCCAACCCAGAACCCTACTCTACAAGGCTCACCCCTAAACCACAGCCCCAAGCACCACAGCCAAACCACCTGCAAACACAGCCAGGCTTGGGGACTCCACCACCTCCCTGGGCAGCACATTCCAAGCCCTCACCACTCTTGCCCTGAAAAAAGGTTTCCTACTATCCAGTCTAAACCTACCCAGGGGCAGCTTGAGGCCATTCCCTCTTGTTCTATCTCCAATTACCTATGAGAAGAGACCAGCACCAACCTCTCCACAACCACCTTGCAGGGAGTTGTAGAGAGCCAGGAGGTCTCCCCTCAGCCTCCACACTTTCACACTAACCATTCTGCATCCAGTTCTGGAGCCCCTATTACAAGAGGGATCTGGAGGTGCTGGAAGGTGTCCAGAGAAGGGCCACAAGGATGAGCAGAGGGCTGGAGCACCTCTCCTATGAGGACAGACTGAGAGTTAGGGCTGTTCAGTGTGGAGAAGAGAAAGCTCCTAGGTGACCTCATTGTGACCTTCCAGTATCTGAAGGGGGCCTACAAGAAGGCTGGGGAGGGACTTCTCAGGATCTCAGGTAGTGATAGGACTAGGGAGGATGGAATGAAGCTGGAGGTGGGGAGATTCAGGCTGGAGGTGAGGAGGAAGTTCTTCCCCATGAGTGATGAAGCCCTGGAATGGGTTGTCCAGGGAGGTGGTTGAGGCCCCATCCCTGGAGGTGTTTAAGCCCAGGCTGGATGAGGCTCTGGCCAGCCTGATCTAGTGTGGGGTGTCCCTGCCCATGGCAGGGGGGTTGGAACTAGATGATCCTTGTGGTCCCTTCCAACCCTGACTGATACTATGCTACTATTCCCAGCTCCTTCAGTTGCTCTTTATCAGATTTCTTCTCCAGACCCTTCCCAGCTTCCTTGCCCTCCTCTGCCCTGGCTCCAGCACCTCCACATCTCTCTTGGATTTGAGGTGCCCAAAACTGGACACAATACTCAAGGTGTGGCCTCCCCAGAGCTGAGTCCCAGGGGACAATCCTGCTCCTGCTGGACACAGCATTTCTAATACAGGCCAGGATGCCATTGCCTTTCCTGGCCACCTGGGCACACTGGTCAAGCAGTGCCATGCTTTAACTGCTGTATGGTATTCCCAGCCCGCTGTCCAAGATGGGACATGTGCAGACCACATTCCTGTAACAAGTATGCTGTGCTACCAGCTGGTTCAGGCTGAGATTAACTTGCCATCCATTCTTAGCTGATGCATAAGCCTTTCAGAGGACTCAGGTAAATCCCAATGCAAAAGCAGTGTCATTAAATCAGTGTTGCCTTGCCTGGCATGTCAGACACTGTTATAGCCTAGCATTTTAGGATAAGGGCTACAAAGACGTTCAAGTGCCTGCAGCTGACTTTCCTGTCATGTTTGTATGAAAGCTGGCTTTGTGTCTTCCTTTACTCAGCCTTCACTGGACAAACTTACTTTTCACAGCTTCATAACAGACTTTGCTTTGTTGATTTTGGCCTCTGCTTTGCTTTCTGCCGCTCCTCTCTTTCGCAACTTACTATTTCCCCCGGACCAGCTGCAATATTGTGGAACAGTTTGAAGGACAAAGCAGGGGAGAATAAAGAGACAAAGACCAGCACTAACATTCTGAACCTGAGCTCAGTGTCTGTTTCCCAGCAGGTGCTCAAATGCCTTTCATTTCCATAGCAACAAGTCTAAAAGCCCAAAGCTTCCCTCCCATCAGTCACACTCCTCTATTGACAGGAGATGAAGCAAGATGCCAGCTTTGCAAAGAGGATAAAAGTTCAATACTGCCTTCAGGGAGGCTGGGTCAGGACTGGGTGCAGCAGCAGGAGGGAAAACCTTCTCTTTCCATAAAGACATCCTGGGGACTTCACTGTCCCACTGCCTGGCCTGCAAAACCTATAGCAGAGTATCTGCACAAGAACCCCTTTACTACCTCACAGAGACAAGTCCTGTAGCCAGAAATCTATCTTTCAGCTGCAGCTGGTAGGAGAACACATAGCTCACAGAACTGAGTATTTTAGGCTTCTTTGATAAACCTCACAACCACCTTCCATGTCCCTCTCCTCTCAAAAAACTGCCAGTCAATATTACTCAGCCAAGGAGAGAGGTGGTTAGGAACAAGTTTATCCTGGTGTGGGCTCTTTTGGCTTCCCCCCCCTCCTTGGGTGGATAGAGTACATAGGAAGAATTAGCTCTTTAGTGAGGCCTGCAGCAAGAGGTAGCAGAGATGGGGCTTCCAACACCACTTTCCACATTGCTAGGCACTGGACAAACAAGCAAGGACAATAATCTTCTGATGAAGTCTGAATTCATTCCAGCAGGATCTCTCCTCCCAGCTCACCTCAAGCTCCAAGCCCTTCCATCTGCAGCAGCTATGGAGAAGACACTGAAAAAGGTTGCAGGCAAGGTTCCTGCAAGTGGAACTGAGCAAGGAACAGTTTCCTGAGTAAGTGTGTAGTCAGATTATTTCCTTGTTTCCAAATCAAGGTACGGTATTTTCCCCAGCCTGCTCACGCAGAATTAAGAACCCCAGCCCTGCTCAGAGTGCTTACCTTCCTCATTCTTCTGGCACCATTTCAAACCATCCCTTGATGATCTGCATCCTGGTTAGCTGACCTATACTCGAACACTTCCACAAATGCATCCAGGTACTGCCAAATCCTTGCAGCGTTTATATCTGCACCTCCTGCTCAGGGGGGCAGGGTGCTCTACAATTCTCTCCCATTCAGCAATGGAAAGTTCTGAACACCCTAACCTGGAGGAAAATTGCAACAAGACAGTTTAAAAATCCAAGCTAGCACTGATCTTTCCCTGCACTCTCCACGCAGAGGGAAGCCCAGAATCCCCCAAACCCCACCAGCCACAGCCCAATGCTTCTCCCATCTCTGAACCTTCACTTGTGGTCAGTGAAATAACAAAGACTCCTCTTGTTGAAAACTTGGCTTAACTGTGACATTCAAACAGTAAATAATCAATGGCAAAGTTACTTCTGCTATCCTGTTTCTTGTTAGTTTAAACAACTAGTGTCTGAGCTGTTCAGAGCAAGTGAATGTTGTTTTCATTAATAGAGGTTTAGAGCACCAGGCCAAAGCAGCTCAGGTTGATTTTCTAATGAGCATTTTGTTTCCTTTGCACATCTAAGTGCCAGGTTCTACACATTGGCCACAACAACCCCAGGCAGTGCTACAGGCTGGGGACAGAGTGACTGGAGAGCAGCCAGGCAGAGGGGGACCTGTGGGTACTGGTTGACAGTAGGCTGAACATGAGCCTGCAGTGTGCCCAGGGGGCCAAGAAGGCAAATGGCATCCTGGCCTGGATCAGGAACAGTGTGGCCAGCAGGAGCAGGGAAGTCATTCTGCCCTGTGCTCAGCACTGGTTAGGCCACACCTTGAGTCCTGTGTCCAGTTCTGGGCTCCTCAGTTTAAGAAAGAAGTTGAGATGCTGGAAGGTGTCCAGAGAAGGGCAACGAGGCTGGGGAGAGGTCTGGAGCACAGCCCTGTGAGGAGAGGCTGAGGGAGCTGGGGATGTTCACCCTGGAGAAAAGAAGGCTCAGGGAAGACCTTCTTGCTCTCTACAACTACCTGAAGGGAGGTTGTAGCCAGGTGGGGGTTGGTCTCTTCTCTCAGGCAACCAGCACCAGAACAAGAGGACACAGTCTCAAGCTGTGCCAGGGGAGGTTTAGGCTGGAGGTGAGGAAGAAATTCTTCCCAGAAAGAGAGCTTGGCCACTGGGATGTGCTGCCCAGGGAGGTGGTGGCAGTCCCTTCCAACCCTGACTGATACTATGATACTTAGTGCCATAGCTTCGTTAGATGGGGACTCTGATCTCTGAGGTCTCTTCCAAAATAGTTAATTCTTTATCTTCAATTGTTTCCTCTGTACAACTGCCCCCCTTCATTCATTCACAAATCAGGCTTAAATAAAACCATGAATGTTGTGATTTTCCTAGCCAATGAGACTGCATTTCACACTTACTTTTTCAAGCTATGAAGATGGGATAAAACAAATTTCCAAATGAAAAGCAGGTTTCTGTTTACCTCTCAGATAAAAAAATAAACAAAAACATGGAGCCAACAACAGCAGTCTAAGATGGTACAAGGGAGATAGTTCATCTTGTGCTATAGTCAATGAACATCAACAAACATGACTTATGAAAAGTTCACCACCAGGACAGCAATGCTAATGACTTCTGGTATGTAACACAAGCAGGGGTCTGTTTCATAGCACAATGATCTGATTTAGCAGCGGAGTAAAAACATCACTCCATGAAATTCCAGTGCCAAAATTAGTTTTGAACCATTAGGTACTTGAATGCGTCCAGAGAAAGGAAAGGAGGCTGGGGAGGGGTCTGGAGCACAGCCCTGTGAGGAGAGGCTGAGGGAGCTGGGGTTGCTTAGCCTGGAGAACAGGAGGCTCAGGGGAGACCTTCTTGCTCTCTACAACTACCTGAAGGGAGGTTGTATCCAGGTGGGGGTTGGTCTCTTCTCCCAGGCAAGCAGCACCAGAACAAGAGGACAGAGTCTCAAGCTGTGCCAGGGGAGGTTTAGGCTGGAGGTGAGGAGAAAGTTCTTCCCAGAAAGAGAGATTAGCCATTGAAATGTGCTGCCCAGGGAGGTGGTGGAGTCCCCATCCCTGGAGGTGTTCAAAGAAGGATTGCATGTGGCACTTGAAGCCACAGTTTAGTTGTCAGGAGGTGTTAATTATTAGGCAATAGGTTGGACTTGATGATCTCTGAGGCCTTTTCCAACCTGGTTGATATTGCATGATTCTATGAGTACCAGACTAACACTCTGCATGACATGAGCTAACATCAGTTCGAACTGCCACACCAGTTTCACCACTGCTGTGTTGAACATGCACAGGCTTTGCAATGATTTACATTTGCCAAACATCAGCTCAAGAAGCCAGATTAAAATACAACCATCACCAGCTTAATGCCTCCTATATAGCAAGCCTACAGCTCCAAACAGCAGAAGACTAATGTTTCATCCTAAAAATCTAGTTTTAAGAGAGTGAAACTGCTCTGCAGCATGTTTTTGGGTTTCACCTTCTGCTGATGCGTTACACATTGGCCACTGGCAAAAAAAAAAGTTACCTTATAAAAGCAGTCTGCACTTCAACTGATTTTAAACTCTGAAAAGGGTCTTTAAAGGCCAGATGGGAACTCAGAAATAATTACTGCACTGAATCTAGCTAGAACAATAAAACTTAGGCTGTGGTCTGTGTTATTCTCAGGCCTGAAGTTCTGAGAATGAGCACTGCAGAGGTATTAGGCAAGCTGAAATGAAGACAGACAACATGTTTTTTTTTTAATATAAAAATGGTCTTTATTTCTTCAGTACAAGGTAAACTACTATTGCAGTTTAAGACCAACACAAAAGTTGGACAGCAAATTGCTTAACAGTCTCCTAAAGGCTGAAAAAAGAAACCCATGGAAGCTAAAAATTATGTAGCATTTCAAGTATAGCATCTAAAAAAAGATGAAATGATCCCTACATGTAGAGATTAACTGAGTACCTCTGCTGAAAAATGTATTCCAATCCACATCTGTGATACCAATCTTACCTTGTTGAGAAATACAGGTCTCCAGAAACTCAAGTATTCAACAGACTCTTTGGCCTGCCAGCATCAGGAAACTGTTTACTATGTATACAAAACCCTTTGGAGTCAGGCACTCTGACAGGCATCCATTTCACAGACTCACAGAATGTCAAGGGGTTGGAAGGGACCTCAAAGCTCATCCAGTCCAACCCCCCTGCCAGAGCAGCATCACCCAGGGCAGCTCACACAGGAACCCCTTACATTTTTGCATTGCAATTCTGCATTCCAACCAGACAAGCTTCCCTGGCTGCATTTCAAACCCATCCCCTGAAGAGTTTACTGACACAACCTTGTGCAAAACGGGAATCAGGAACACGGAATGGTACAGGAAGACAATACAGCTTGTTGTTTAGAAAGTCAGCAATGCTGGTAATCATCATAAAAATGTGCAGGTTTACCAAACAGGAATGTATTTCACCTTTAAAACACTTGCTTTTTTTTTTTTCCTCTTTTCCTTTCCCCCCCTTTTTTCCTTCCCCCCCCCCTTTTTTCCTCTTCCCTTTTTTCTTTTCCTTCCCCCCCCTTTTCTTTTCCTCTTCCCTTTTTTTCCTCTTCCTCTTATTTTTCCTTTTTCCTCTTCCCTTTTTTTTTCCTCTTCCTTTTTTTTTTTCCTTTTTGTGTTTTATTTTTAAAAAAGGACACCTTCAATAGTAAGGAAACTGAATTTGCAATCACTTTGTATTTATAAAAGCACACATATTCCTCATTTTCTTACACTTGAAGATAAGGGAATGTAGTAAGAAGAATAATAATAATATGCACAGTTTAAAATATTTTCTGTTACAAAATACAGTATACAAGAGGTGAGGCCAAAGTCTATTACTGGAATATATGCCAAAAGGTCAGCACTGAATCATGTAAAAATCACATTACATGGTATGAATTGATAGGTAGGAATCTGAAACAGCTTAAATGCTCCACTTCATTGTGATCAAAGGTATAATGTTTCCTGGAAGTCTTGAAAAAGAGCAAACTAGTGGATTTCCAAGGAAGCTTTAAAAGTTTAAGCATAGGACATACCAGAACCTAGAAGCCTCTGCAAAAACTGGGGCCACAGAAGTGATTGAAGAATTAAACAAGTGCACACTATACAAACAGAATGAGATGCCTTACAGTATTTTGTCCAACATGGGCAAAAAAAGCGACATAAAAATCCCATGAGAACACCAAAGTGAGGAAGCTCCGCGCTCCAAACTGCTCCTTAGTAACTCAGCCTCTAAAGCTAAACCGAATCTGAAGTACATGGCATGTGAGATCTTAATTTTGGGGGAGAACAACAACAAAACACAAAAAACCTCAACACCCCCAACCCACCCTGAGCCTGCCTGCAATAGTGAGTGCAAGGCATCATGAACAGCTACAAGGAACAGCGTTTCTGCATGAACATCACGGCTAACTGGCATGCTGCAACCATTCTCTTCAGGACCTGTGTGCTCAATTAACAGCCTAATTTAAATCCTAAACAAATTCCTCTTCCTGCTTTGCTATGTCTAAACACTTCTGTTGGAAAAAATTCCATTTTCTTTCAGTGTATGCATGCTGACCTGCACTTTCCCTAAGGTCTTGAAGGGTTTCTATTTCACTGCAGAAGCAACTCGAGTGTCTTGGATCTCTTTGGAGCGCTGGCCATAAACGGGCATGTTTTATATTTGAATCTACATGACTGAAAGCATCTTGGTAGGAAATTTAAGGCTGTGTCTCAGTTTACACAACAAGCACTGATAACTTTAAGAGGCCATGTATAAAATTCTTTAAATGAAATAGGAGCAAAGTCTGTTTAACCTGTACACAGGGAGCAAGTGGAGAAGGAAAGCAGGAATTAAGTACTCCTACAAAGAATGCTGCTTTGTTTTTTTACTAGAAACACAGGTGACAAGTCTATACAACAGGTGAATCTCTGATTATCCACATACAGCTAGGAACACATTTACATGGGTTTGGGTATGCAACTAAACAACCAGGTAGTGGGGAGGAAATTACACTTAGGAAAACTGCACCTTGCCAATTTCCCAAAGGAACAAAACCAGAAACCACTCACTCCTTAAAAAAAGACAAAAAGACCAAATACCTAATTTTAATAAGATCATTTTGTTTGACACAAAACCAGCTATCCAAGCTTCTAACTCACACTGTAAATAAAAATTGGAAGTTCTGCATTTTTTTATAAAATGCAATCAGAAGTGAAATTGTTGGCACAGAAAGCCAAAAAAAAGGAAGGAGGAAAATAAAAACAACAAAGACTGTACAGCTTTCCAAATGCTATGTTCTTCTGAAGTATTTTTGACCTGTCAAAACACACAGTCCAGTAGAAATTTCACTTTAAAAAAGATTCCTCTGTTTCTAAAAACAAAACAAAACACAAAAAACCAACAACCAAAAGCCAACCAAACCAAGCCTCCAGTAAAACAACTTCTGTTGCTAAAGCACTGCCACCCGTGAGTCACTCCTACTTGTTGGTTTTATCTTTCAAGATAAAGGACAGAAGCTCAAGATACTATTTTCAAAGCTACTTACAAAAATCAAGACTTGAGAGAAATAAAGTATTTCCTCACAGACTTATTTTGTCATTTCATCAGCAAAGGAAGATGAAATACAATTGGATGAATACCAAAGAGCACAGCAGTAACCACCATGGCATCATCACCAGTCAGTAAGGTACCAAAACTGTTACTTCCTGAGTGTGCACAGGAAATTGCCAGTAATATTTGATTAACCAAAGCCTGGTAAAAATTCTACTACAGATCCAGTTATACATGATGTGCATGAGACAAATTCCTTTTTGGTGTCTAACAGGGTCTTTGGATTATTATTTTTTCCTGTACATTTTTCTGTTTGTTTCATTAAAACCCAAAAATCTCACAAATAAAACTCACAGTAACAAGAGTATCATCTAAGCTGCAACACAGTACATTGATCAGTTAAAATGAGATATTTGGAGAACAGGCAGAAATAAGGGGTTTCATATGGGGACCTCATCTCTCAAGTCACAAGGATTGCTCAGTTTTTTAACTTACGTTATCTTCCCTCTGCTATTCCCTCCCTGCTATTTCCATTGCCAGCAATGGAAATCTGTATACGCCAGTGAGAAATTACACTCTCTGTAAAAAAGAGCAAACAACCTCCTTAAATCTGTTTCAGTGAGGAGTAAAATATCAGTTCCTGCATAAAAAGCTTGCACATTTACTTTTTTTGTTTATTTTAAGGTTTAATATATCTATGCAATGGAACATTACTTACCTGCTGCCTCGCCAGTATTAGCTATTCCCCATGTAACAGCTACAGGCAGGTTATTTCTTCCTTAAACTTATTACACACAGCAGTAAACAATGTTTTTAAGTAAAGGGGAAAAAAAACACACCATAATAATATTACAACAGTACTGTTTGTAACCCACACCTATTCACAAAAAGCAGGAAATGAGTCATGACTTGTCTGATACAACTTTCAGGTTTACAAAAAGGGTTTTTAAAAGGCAGTTTTCATTTCCAAACAGGATTCAAACAAACATGGCAAAGAGCTTCTCAGTAGCAAATAGTTCAATGAACACCAGTGATCCCATGCATGAGGAACTGAGGTACACAATTTGGGGTAGGGGAGGTCAAAACAAAACTAAAGAAAAACCAGACAAAAGGCAAAACCAAAAAAATCCCCAAACTAAGCAAAAAGCCTCCCAAAACCCCAAACCAAGGGAAAAAAAAAAACAAAACACAAAAAAACCCCAACCCAAACCAAGCAAAAAACGACAAACCAAGCAAAAAACGAAACCCCCAAACCAAGCAAAAACCAAACCCCAAAAAACCCAAACCAAGCAAAAACCAAACCCCAACAAAAAACCCAAACCAAGCAAAAAAAAACCCCAACAAAAAACCCAAACCAAGCAAAAAAAAAACCCCAACAAAAAACCCAAACCAAGCAAAAAAAAACCCCAACAAAAAACCCAAACCAAGCAAAAAAAAACCCCAACAAAAAACCCAAACCAAGCAAAAAAAAACCCCAACAAAAAACCCAAACCAAGCAAAAAACCCAAAACTCCAAACCAAGCAAAAACAAAAAACCCCAAACCAAGCAAAACCAACCCCAAAAAACCCCAAACCAAGCAAAAACCCTATAAAACCCCAAACCAAGCAAAAAAAACCCCAAACCAAGCAAAAAAAAATCCAAACCAAGCAAAAAAAACCCCCAAACCCCCAAAAAACCCAAACCAAGCAAAAACCTCAAAAATACCCCAAACCAAGCAAAAACCTCCAAAAAAACCCCAAAGCAAAAAAATCCCCCAAAACCCTAAACCAAGCAAAAAACCAAAAAAACCCAAAGCAAAAAAAAACCCAACCCCCCAAACAAAGCAAAATACTAAAAAAAAAAAAAGCAAACAAAAAAACAAACAAACAAAAATACCCAACAAAACCACAACCCAAAGCAAACCCAAAAAAAACCCCGAAACCCAAGCAAAGCAAGAACAAAACCAAAAAACCCCCACCCCAAAGCAAAACCAACAAAAACCCAAACAAAGCAAAAGCAAAACCAAACAAGGCAAAAAAGCAAACCAAAACAAAGACCAAAAGGGGAGAGTCTGAAGCTTTAGCCAAGTCCAACAGCATTACCCTGGCCGAGTGGTAGGTGATGGAAACGTTAAGAGCATTTCAGACCGATGCAGAACTTTTGTAGTTGCACAGGCTACTGGTCCCGAGTCAGTAAAGCATAAAAATCACTCACACCGGCAAGTAAGGTACTTGGAGTATATGTTTACATTCCTTGCAATCTATGGAATGTAAGCACATGCTTTAAATGCTCTGCAAAACCAAATGGGATTTAAGTGCTTTCCTGAATGGGGGCAACATTTCAGGTCGGCTGTAAAATCTTCAAAATCAGTAAAAAGAAAGAAAAAGAAAATAGAGTTGTCCAAGCCTTGCCTCTTAAAGCCATCTGAGGTCTTGAAACTTAACTTAAAACATTAAGTGCAGCTATTTCAGTTCAGTGAAAACTCCCAAGAATCAATCTCTTAGGTAACAGTTTACAACAGGCTAAAAACGAGCCTTCACGCAAGGCTGTCAGAAGCAGTAAGTTTTCCAACTTGTCTGAGCTTTCTCTTGACTTGCATTGCACTCTTAAATGAAATTTAAACCCAATTCTTAAATTTGAAGTCAGCTTTCACTGTGAGCTCAAGGTATTTGTTTTTAGGTAAATTTACAAAACCTCATCTGACGAGATTTCAGTTAGTGCCAGGACATGTGAACGCTGCCCATCACTGCACAAGGCCATACAAGTGTACCTTCTCTTTTTATATGCATGTGTGAATAAACCCAGAAGTAGTAAGAAAACACCAAAGCTACAAAGTCTGAAAAAAATGCAAACATCTGATTTCTTCTGGCACATTTCTAATATACAACTATGTACAGACTGCTACAGCCTTGGGGGAGGAGGTGGGGGGGAGGTGGAGAGGGAACACACACAAGCACAATAAAACTGTAAACAACTGCAGGGTTTGGTTTTGGTTTCTAAACCTAACCTTTCCACCCCTTATTATGGACAGTTTAAGATTCTATTAACTGTAGTGTCAATCAAGGCTGTATGAGGGATAAAATTTTCAGGGTGCTAAAAAGAAAACAACCCACAGACTCGGGGCCACCTCTCCTCCGAACAACAGACCATAAAGAGCTGCAGTTTTTACAGTTTCATATGTCAATTAGCAAATTTGTAAGCCACCTAGACACCGCTAGAAAGCAAAATAGCATTAAAGGTTCTGTGTAACCACCTATTTTCATATCAAAATTGAATGTGTGAGAGCAACATTAGCATGTTTAACTCACTGAATGCAAGATTAGGTTGAGGCATATGCAAAAAAAACTATTGCAATGTTTTGTTTTGTTTTTTTTTTAAAGACAGCATCAATGTTCTCATTGTAACATTATCTTTAAATATTGCTGAACACAAGACTTTCCCTGAGGTGTAAACATCAAATAACTTGAACAGCTTTACACATCAGCCCCATTAAACAGTTTATTACAACACTACATCTACTGTAATCAGTGGTGCTGTGTACAGACATTATCATATGAACATTTTAACATGAACAAACTACTATAAAAACAAGCGTTTACTTGACTTTTTTTTCTCCTCTCTCTCCAATTGCTTGCACATTATACTTGCCAAATGTATATAACCAGTAATAAAGTTGCAAAAGCTATAAGGTTTAAATCACACAGGTTTCCCTCAAACAAAACAGTTAAGCAACATAAAAAAGTAAAAGAGCTACTGGTTACCATGTATGCAGATTTGCTTTATTCAGATCTATTCCTGTTCATTTTATCCATGAATCCTTACAGGCTCAGTTCATTCACATGAAGCAAACTGCTGGACAAGCATCTTTTCCTTGAAGAATCTTGTCTTGCACGCTGTTCCTCTTCCTTCAGCTGTAATGTGTCAAAATTTGTGATGTAGATTTTGCTAGTCCCCATAATACACAGAAAATTGTTGGCTTATCTATACATACACAAGTCGTGCACCTACTTCACCATAATGTAAAGCTAACACAAAATGCCCAGCAGCAGTAGCTACTTGTTTGTGCATCAAACTATTTTCTAATACAACAGTTAAAAAAAAAAAAGAAATCAAAAATCAAACTAATGCTGTTGTACAATGCAGTTGAAAGAGTACCAAAATTCACAGTTAAGTATCAAATGATAAAGGAAGAGACAGCCACTGTTCCTGTGACTGATGGAAACACTTGTATAGAACAGGCCCTAAACTATGCACTTTGCAAGAGCAAAGGAACAAGCAGGTAAGGTTAATTTTACCACAGCTAGATTGTTACATTTTTTACCTGCCCACTTACAGAAGTTTTAAGCTGGTTTGACATTTAAAGTAAGGCACTGAATGTATAATGAAGCAGATGGCTCACAGCTCAGTATCATTTAGAAGTACACCGAACCTGATACCAGTACTTCATCATTTTCAGGCTAGTGGCCAGCAGGATGGGCTTCACAGCTAAAACCACACTTTTCAAATATACAACAGAGATTTGCAGTTTCCCTCATCTACTTGCACTAGGGGGAAAAAAAACCCAAACCAACAAACCCAAACCTAAAGCAATCCAAGCCCTACTTCCTAGTCTCATCTATTTTGGCAAATGAAGGAACCACATCATTTCAGAGTTAATTACTGCAAGAGTTCACAAAATAACTTGGGATGGTATAATTCCATACACTGGATTTTGTTGAATTCCATTACAAAACAATTAGCTATCTTCATTTCATTAATAATTTACAATTTCAACATTCAAATAATTTCAAAAGAATTTAAAATCAGATTGAAAAAAAAAAAGAGAGAAAAAAAACCCAAACCACATTGAATTATTCATTTGAAAGCCAAGACATCAGAGGAGCAATTTCATGAACGTGTACCAGTACACAGCTGTCAAACATCCTTCTACTAGCACAATAATTTCAAAGCAGTTGCAAAACCAGAAGTACTCAATTTTGCATGAACAACTGACACAATTCTTCTCCCCTTTGCTCAGAAGTGACTCTTGATACTAACTTTTTTTGTTTCAAAACAAAATATATCAGCAAGTGGGCTCTGTACACTAGAGTATGTACACTCTGTACACTAGAGTGTGCCCATCAGCTGATTCCAATCCAAAGCAGTGACTGGAGTTTCTTTTTCTCATCGGCAGACTTTGTTCCCCAGTCATGAACGTTATCAGCCAGTTACTACTTTTGGGGGAGCTTCCTTCCCCAGAGATCAAAATTTCCACTGGTGTTACGTACTTTGAAAATTAATTAGTAGCCAAGTGGAAAAAAAAAGTGCTGCCTCTGCAAGCTGTGGTCAGAGTTGCCAGCCAAGTTAGCACAAACAGACAGGGGAGAATCTCAGCTTGCTTGGTTGTTTTTTTTCTCCCCAGTGGAGATATTTAACTATGTGACAGCTGTGAGACTGCATGTCAGAATTTGCTGCTCTCATCATACAATTGCTGTGGCATGAATGATGGATCTTTATAATTTCTATGGAGACAGTTAACAGATCCAAAGCACCATGTATGTCATTTATAATAGTAGCAGAAGAAAGCTTCTGTTCCTGGGACTAATTTGCTAGATTTGTATGGGTACTTAAGGAACTACAGGAACTTTAAAGAAGGCATGGTAAACTGGACTTAGATTTTTCATTATAGGGCTTTAAGACAGTCAATACCACACTGAACCTTCATGTAAAAGAACAAAACCCCATGGCCAACTAAAATCCAAAGCAGTGTGCATTTGGCTTCCAAGTATTCTGCCACTGTAACTTTGGCAAAATTGGAAACCTTTGTGGTTTCAAAAGGGAGAAATAAATCTGTATGGATTATACCTTCACGCTCAGCCCTTTTCAGTATTCTACAAGCAAGTAGAATATTGAAGTATAAATTTTAAAGTTGTTTCAAACAAAGCAAAACAAAAAAAAAATCTCTAGTTGGTAGTTCTTGGCACTGCTGTTTTCCATCTGCCTCGAGCTCACATAAGCTATCTCTGTTCCAAGCATGTCTTAAAGTTTGTACAATTTAGTACCATACAGCAACCAGTTTCTTAGCATTTCTCCTAGTAACCCCCAAATTTCAGACTTGTGTGTTCAATAGTTATTTTGTGGTTCAAGATTAGGACTTCATGCCAGACCATTTCACAAATGAAATCCCAGAACTTGAGTGGTTAAACATAATTTTTTTTGTGTTTATGCAAGATGCAACTTGAGCTTTTTTTTTCTCCCCACAGACTCTTACAGCAAAAACCCAACAGCTTGCTTTCATATATATAAAAAGCATCTTGCAGTAGCAACTCTAATTCTTTTGCCCCTTGAATTCCAATTATCCAAATAAGCACATAAAAGCTTCAAACAGCTTTCCCAAGTGCAAAAATTCTACAGGAGTTTTAAAGCTGAATGTGCACACACCCATCAAGTTTTGCCAGAGTAGTGTCATTTCTGGTACTTTCAGAGATTGAATTTCAATCTCCCAATACGTTCACAATTCAGTAAAATGCATCATACACATTTGTCATTATATCCAAATAGCTCCTAGGAATGACTTCAGGTAATTAACCTTTATTCTATACATAAACAAAGGAAATACACATAGCAAAAAAATCTCACAGAAGGCATCAGCTCAAAAGTCAAACTTTGTTTTAACTTAACCTACATTCCAGACCATCACAGACCTCCAAACACTGATGCTTTAGCTACAGTACAATGAGAAAGGAGCCATTTCAAGCTTGACTCTATTTGTCTTTCTGCTTGTAAGATGAGATACATACTTGATTCTGTTCATCACACATGTACAGACAGACTCCATTTTACCACCACTAGCACCTTCCTCTATTTGCTGCCTATTCCTGGCATACTTACCTGGCATCTTTGGTCAATCTTGGTGTATCATTTAAGGTGAACACCAAAACAATTTCCTGATTTTAGAAATGATTTTACACAGGATAGAAAAACCAACTCCACAAACACTCCCAAACTAGTTTCATTCATTGTACGTATTTGTTCTGCTAGCTTATCTCTGCCTATTGGCCAAGAATAACTGATGAACAGAGGTGTGTTCAGAAATGTGTCCAGAGAAGGGCCACGAGGATGAGCAGAGGGCTGGAGCACCTCTCCTATGAAGACAGACTGAAGGAGTTGGGGCTGTTCAGTCTGGAGAAGAGAAGGCTCTGAGGTGACCTCATTGTGGCCTTCCAGTATCTGAAGGGGGCCTACAAGAAGGTCGGGGAGGGACTTCTCAGGCTATCAGGTAGTGATAGGACTAGGGGGAATGGAATGAAGCTGGAGATGGGGAGATTCAGGCTGGATGTGAGGAGGAAGTTCTTCACCATGAGTAGTGGTGAAGCCCTGGAATGGGTTGTCCAGGGAGGTGGTTGAAGCCCCGGCCCTGGAGGTGTTTAAGACCAGGCTGGATGAGGCTCTGGCCGGCCTGATCTAGTGTGGGGTGTCCCTGCCCATGGCAGGGGGGGTTGGAACTAGATGATCCTTGTGGTCCCTTCCAACCCTGACTGATGCTATGATACTATGAAAATTCAGCCTTTAGTTTACAAATTAAGAAGGTGTGGATTATTGCAACTATCTTGCACATTAAAATATGAGGAAGACACAAAAAAGGTAGATCAGGCTGCCAGAGAAAAACAAAAATGAAGATACCTCTCTCATTTCCCTATAAAAAAAAATAAATTAAAATCTTAGTTCTCAAACCACAATGAGCAAAAGGAGAAAAAGGAATTTCTTCATTCCTTGGAGAACACTGCATCAAAGCAACACTTTCATTTGCATGTAACTTCTTTCTTTAAAACGCTGCAAGGCTTAAAGTTGTTTGGGTTTGGGTTTTGTTTTGAGAACTTTCACACAGCTCAAATTTGACAAAACTCCTTAATTTCACAAACAAAACAAAACAAAAAAGGCACAGATTGTGGGGAACACAAAAATAACAGCAACACGTTCATGGAAAAAGTGTTAGGGAGTTATGCATTTGAAAATCAACAACAGTGTTAAGATTTTCAGTTTGTATTTCAAATCACCTTAGGACCCTCAAGAAAATGAGAGAAATTCTTGAACATTAAGAAACAAACTACGTGTTTCTGTATAGCACCAGAGTATCCACGAAACAAACTTTAAGCAGCACATGAACTAGTGGCACTGCTGGCCTCTTGCACTCCATGGTGGATCTCAAACACTTAATCAAATGCACAAAACACTGTTTCTCTGATGAATTCTACAAGCAGTAGAATAGTGGCAGCCCCACACATGTGCTTCCTCAAAAAATACACATTTTAAAACCAAAAGGATAGGTAAACAACATTTATAATAGCTTAAAACTAAGAAGATCTGAAACAGGTACACAGACCCAGGCCTTGAGCAATGCTACCACAACTCACTTGATTTTCTGCTATTTACCAAAAGCTTATTACTAAAATAACTCACAAAAATAGACATTTTCCTGTTAATTTACAAGGTTTCTTAAAAGGCTCATTTCATACTTCACTTGATGCTTAATTTGTTGCTCACACAGTTACAGGATGGTTCCTACTTACACAAGCAAAAATAATGACTATTACTTAAATTCTCAGTGCCATCTCCCCTCCTACTGACACCAATAAAATTTCCAACCATGTAAGTTTTCAGATCACTTCAAAGCTGAAGCTATTTCAGAGACAGTTTTTAAAGAAGCAGGAGAGCCTCAGACTTTAAGTTACTTTGCTTACAGTGGTTTGAGAGCAGAAAAATCAGAGGGAAAAACATGAAATATGGAGTACAAAGTCTACATACATATCAACTGTTACAACGTTGTGGTTTTTGTCTTTGCAATTCAGCCCAAATCCAGTTTAAATAGGAAATAATTAACCCAGTAACAAAAACATTAAGTGAAAAATTTAACATTCAGTAGTTATAGGAATTCAGACAGATTAAGGCTGGGACAATGTTATCAGCTAGAAATACAGCATTTGTGCATCAGTTAAACTGGAAAAAATGTATCTGTCTAAAAAAACCCAAAAAGAGCCAGGACTCATGCTGATGAATATACCTTACTGTTCTGTTTGTACACATTAATTTTGATCTTAATCCTTCTCAAAGATCATTCTTTTGGATTCTTAGATCTCATGACTAACACCAGTTAGCCACTTGTTTTAAATCAGTCGTTGTTCTTTTTATCTACAGGCTTTCTACAAGCAAAGGGAAGATGTTTCAAGGAACCATTCAGTTGACAGCAATTCTCCAACATACACAAAGCCTTACTCCAATGAAGGCACAAAAAATCTTGCAAGAATTCAATTTTTTATCACAAGAATTCCATTTTACACCATGAAGTGTACAAACAGAAGTGTAAACACCTGCTGTGGTACATCTAGGTTATTTTTTTTTTTCCAAAGAGTTTTATTATTGTTATAAATACATTTAGTAAGTTTTTATTCCAATTTAACCCATCTCTATAAATGTATTACAGAACAAACTGAATTTCACTGCATACAAAAATCTCTTCACAATGGACCTTTAAAATGCTTCTAAACTAGATGTGTAGCACTTTTAAAAGAAGATGCCAGTACAGAATCACAGTTATGACTATAGATACACAATAAGGAGAAGTACGGGTGCCAGTCACAGGGTGCAGGCACAGAGGCAGCTTCATGTTCTCTGGCAAAACACAGTACTATGGGGAGCAACTCTTTTCAGTGCTGCTGATGTTTATTGAGAGATTGAGACTTTAAAATCCATTTATGAATATTATCCAATGTAAAGAATGAAACAAAAAAAAAAAGTATGGCAACATACACCTTAGTGAAAATGAAACACACAAACCAGGAGAGAACTGCATTTCTTTCATATGTGCTTATGTATAAATATATAAAAACAGAACTACAATAAAAGCTTCTTCATTAAGACAGCAACAAGACAAAAATGTTTACAACTTAACTTTAAAAAAAAATAAATACCAAATTTGTTCATTTACAAGCAGAAGGCTAAAATTTGCCCTTTGAATCAGGTTCTTAGAACCTATTCTTTCACAAGGGAACCTTGAGAATGCAACCCCTCTGAAAGGAAACTGTAGTCCCAGCCCACAAAGTTGAAGGATGTTGCATATATAAATCCCATCTGAACTGAAGACTGAAAATAAATCTCATTTTGAAGTTGTGCTTTGAAAAATTAATAAATTTCAGCCTAATGCTATTTGCTTTGTTTCCTTGGAGTGACAGGGTACGAAATCTGCACTGGGCACAGAAACTCTGTATCTACACACACAGCACTAAATACAAATAACAAAGATCATTTTTTTTTTAACCTTTGGCATAAATCTATCTTAAATTCTATGTCATTAACAAGTTTTAGTATGGCTTGTTCATCTTCACTGGACTCTGTAAATGCATCCATCACTCGGCTCTATGGTTGCCTCCTATTACATTAGTAACAACTACTTGCAAAACAGCACAAATACTCATTTGTGATAAAAGGTAAAAATTCAGTTCAATGAAAGCAGCTGCATTCAATCTGCATTTTTATGCTCTGATACTATACAATTAAGAACAGTAGTTGCTGGTTTGAGGTAATTCCAGGCGTATTTATACCAATCCATTTCTCACAACCAAAGAATGGCATTAACAGATATATATACTACTACCAACTTTTTCAGCTGGTATGTTTCGCATTCCTACTTAAGCCTTTGACTCCTCTTACCTAGATCTGTTACTGCTTTGTGTGTCCCCTCTTAGTACATGAAGACAACATCTCAATACTCAACAGGCTAGAGCATTAGTACCAGAATCTGGTCTCTCCTGAAGGAGTCAGTGACACAGAGGCCTGACTGAAAACCTGACATTAATACAAAACTCACATTTTTCATTTAGGAATATACTACATTGTATATGATTTCTAAAAAGCTTTGTTCTATTTAGCTTCTGTAAATGAACTTCCATGAATAAATACCACAGGCAAGTCTGAGAACTACATCTGAGAGCAAGTGTACGAAATGGAAGCTGGGCAGAGAGGCAAGTCCACAAGGTTCCATTTTAGTGTAGATGTAATGGCTAATGCTTCTAAAAAGGGAAAAGGCCACTGCAAAGAAACTAATAGGCAAGGAGTTTTCCAGTTGTTGATTAGAAGGAATCATAGATAGCCTGAATTCTTAAACCTCTGAACCGTATGTTATATCATGTGATGAACTCTCTATTTTAATGCTCTCAGCACTATACTAGAAAAAAAGATTGAAGTATTTTTTGCACGCTACTCTGTAGCTATCTAGACATTTGCTGTGCAGAAGACTGCAGACATGAAATAAAAGAACATGTTAGTTTGTGGACAATCAGAAAAGAAACAATCTTTGTGTCATACATTTGTTTACTAGTCTTCAGAAAATTACTGTCAGAGGGGAGAGAGAATGAAAAAAATTAGCATCGTGGGGAGCAACTGATCATAAATCTTACTGAAGATAACACCTGAATGTAGCTATAAGGCAGAAGATACTGACAGGTCACACTTCATAAAACAAAAGAGCAAACTCTGGCTGTATTTCCTAAATAGGAATAAAACTCACTAGGGGAAAAAAAAAAATAAAAATAAAAAACCAAAACAACAGAACCAACAGACAACAAAACCACACCCCAAAAGAAGCACCTCTGTACTTGTGCAGGGAAAGTAGCCCTCTGCACACATGTTCTCTGAATTGAAACAACCCACACATGACGTATGAAAGGCTAAATAAATACTGAAGCCCTTAAACAAGGAGAGTTTAAGATGCAAAAATCAGGTTTTTCTAATACAAGCAAGAAAGAAATACAATCATCAATTACATACAACCTTCTAAGATTACAAAGAGCAGAACTTACCAGTCTGGCTTACTGCCTTCCTTTTTTTTTTGGTTTTGGTTGGTTTGTTTTAAATAATTGGTTTAATTGCATTTAATTAAAAAAAAAAACAACACACATTAATAGCACCTAAAGTGAAAAAGGCAGCATGCAAACTGCAGGAGATAACCACACAAACACTCCCTCCCCTCCAGGACCAGTTACCTGTCGTTACTTACCTACCGTTCATGTCAGATGCTGTAAGGAGAGTGATTCAGAGCATGCCGCGGGGCCATTTAAACGCAGGCACTAACGGTGTAAACCAACCCCAAATCTAGAGGCAGTTCCCTTTAGTAAGTCAGTTCAAACACACAAAAACTCTCACCTTCTTTAACGGTGGCGATATTCCCTCTCTCTGTCTCGCTCCCTGTCGCGATCCCGGTCGCGATCCCGGTGCCGCTCCCTCTCGCGGCTTCTTTCCCGGTAATAGTCATCGTGGCGGTCTCTGCTGCGCGATTTGTGGCGTCTGCTCTTCTCTCGTGACCTACTGTGGTCCCTCTCTCTGGATCTCTCACGTCTTCTAAAAGAAATTACTTCATTAAATTTTTCCTCAAAGCACCGGCCGGCCGCACGTCAGCTCTGTATCCCCTCGGCAAGTAACCACTCGGATGAGAACAGGGCATGAGAAAGACATCTGTTTGCTCCGATGCAGATAGAGAATCTCAGAACAGCTTGGGTTGGAATGGACCTCCAAAGATCACCCAAGTCCAACCCCCCTGCACTCAGCAGGGACATACCCCACTAGATCAGGTTGCTTAGAGCTTTTTTGAGCCTGACCTTGAGTATCTCCAGGGATGGGGCCTCAACTATTTCCCCGAGCAAACTGTTCCAGTGTTCCACCACCCTCACAGTAAAGAGCTTGTTCTTAGCATCCAATATATTTTGGTATGTAACATGAAAGACAGCTGGTATAAAAGGTATCACAGTATGATAGAGGTTGGAAGGGACCTCCAGAGATCATCCAGTCCAACCCCCTGCCAGAGCAGCATCACCCAGGATAGACCACACAGAAATGCATCCAGGTGGGTTTGAAAAATCTCCAGAGAAGGAGACTCCACAACCTCTCTGGGCAGCCTGCTCCAGGGCTCCCTCACCCCCACTGCAATGAAGTTTCTCCTCATGTTGAGCTGAAACCTCCTCTGTTCAAGTTTGCATCCACTGCTTTTTGTCTTATTACTACTATGAACCACCCAAAAAAAGATTGGCCCCCTCCACTTGACCCCCACCCCTCAGCTATTGACAGACATCGATCAGATCCCCGCTCAGCCTTCTCTTCTCCAGACTAAACAGCCCCAGGGCTCTCAGTCTCTCTTCACAGGGGAGATGCTCAAGTCACCTAATCTGAGCTCTGAGTGGCTAAGAGTGAGGTGCATCCAGTTTCTAATTCATCAAGGGAGAGTCAGAAAACAAATGCTTAGAATGGAGGAAGAGGTGGCTGAAACCAGCTGGGGGAATGCACCACACCTCAATCAATCAGTACATGACAGTTGCTAAATTGCCTACTGAAAGCATGTGTCAAAATCAGCCCTCTGTGTAGTGGTGAACCTGAGTGTTAAAAACAGTGTCCAGATGAACTAGAGCTCATTGTCCTGACACTGAAAGTGGCACTATTTCAGTTTTGCAAGAAATGTCAAATACCTTCTTGGTACTAGGTAGAAGAATCCATGAATTTGAGTTTCTACCTAACTCTTGATTTTTCAGATTGTATGACAAATGACAACACAGACAAAACCATTCTCCCCTAACCTTTTTCCCCCCCTAACTCAAGTGTATTTAGTTGATGAGATGGTGTTGGGTGATAGGTTAGACTTGATGATCTCGAAGGTCTTTTCCAACCTGGTTAATTCTATTCTATTCTATTTCTATTGTGGCAAAGTGCAGAGAAAATTACCTTTAACCAAAATGAAAACGTGTAACACCTTCAACCTTAATTTTTAGGCTATACACTGGACGTCTCCATCCATAGATAATTCTACTTGGCAGTTAACACATTACAAGAGTACCATGCAGGCGAGAATACTAAATAAAATTAAGAGTTAAATGTAAACTGGTCAGACCAATTTTGGGAATAAAAGAGTTAAAGGCAGCTAAGCTCAGGAAACCTCTCTTTGGTTCTTTCACACACTTATTGTGCAACTCTGCAAATTACTAAGCATCTTAAAAGATTTAGTTTCTTCCCTGTGAACTAGCCATGTGTTACACCTTGCCTTCAAGTAAAGGCAGATGGAAAAGGAAAGTTTTACCTGGATCCAGAACCATAAGACTTGGACTCAATTCCATGAAGGCAGTCCTGAAGAGAGCTAATCAGTACTTTACAGCGATCATCTGCAGATACTTTGGACTGTTTAATTAAGGAAATTGCCGTTACCAAGGTCTCTATAGCACTGCCATAGTCCCCTGAAAATGACAGAAGATCATGATCACAAAACTATGCACACTACAAACAAAGACATTTATCTGCAATGGTGTTTCTATTTCGAGTACCTTCCCTTCAACAGACACTCAGATAATTTACTGTAGAATCAAGTATTAAAATGTTGACCAGATCAGCACTCAGAGGGCATTCTCAAAGACTGGAGCACAGTGCAAAAATCAGTCATAGGTTGTACAGAGACTTTAAGGCTGCCAGTTTCCTAATAGAAAAGCTCTGAAAACTTTCAGGTGGATAGAATCACAGAGACACAGAATTTCAGGGGCTGCAAGGGACCTCAAAAGCTCACCCAGTCCAAGCCCCCTGCCACAGCAGGAGCACCTACACCAGATTACACAGGAACACATCCAGGCAGCTTTTGAATATCTCCAGAGCGGGAGACTCCACAACCCCCCTGGGCAGCCTCTTCCAGTACTCTGTCACCCTCACAGGGAAAACATTTTTCCTCATATTTACTTGAGACTTCCTATGCCTCAATTTCCACCCATTGCCCCTTGTGCTGTCATTTGACACCACCCAGCAGAGACTGGCTCCAGCCTCTCAGGACTCACCCTTACATATTTATAAACACTGATGAGGTCACCTCTCAGTCTTCGCTTCTCTAAGCTAAAGAGCCCTCAGCTCTCCCAGTCTCACCTCCTACAGAAGATGTTCCATTCCCCTGATCATCCTTGTGGCTCTGCGCTGGCCTCTCTCAAGCAGCTCACTGTCTATTCTTGAACTGAGGGGCCCAGAACTGGACACAATATTCCAGATGCAGCCTCAGCAGGGCAGAATAGAGAGGGAAGAGAACCTCTCTCGGCCTATTGGTCACAGCCCTTCTAATCCACCCTAGAATGGCCCTGGCCTTCTTGGCCACAAGAGCACATTGCTGGCTCATGGTCATCCTTCCACCCACCAGGACCTGCAGGTCCCTTTCCTCTTCACTGCTCTCCAGCAGGTCCATCCCCAACCTCTACTGGTGCATGGAGTTGTCGTTTCTCAGGTGCAAGACTCAAGAGCTAACACACTGATGGAGGTTTACTAACCAGCACTGGCATCTGATACAGCTCTCGAAATGGCACTGCTTGAGATTGCCCTATTTCTATTCATGATTTCTTCAAATTCTGCTTCACTCAGAGGTGTCCTTGCAGCATCCATTTCTCTGCAAGCAATAAAAAAACACAAACTAGCGTTTAAAAGGTTAAGAAAAAAACTTCCTAAGGTATCATTTCAGTTTTAACAATCCAAGTTTGCATCTTTAAGCAAAGTGACAAACAGAAAAGAAAGCAGGATCTGGGTTTGGGGTTTAAGGACAATGTTACAGTATAAAATGCTGAAACCTAACCAAAAAAACACCAACCACAGTTACAAAAACCCCCAAAACAATTAAGTCACTGCTGTATAGAGAGACTTATTCCTGCTCATCCCATCTATTCTGAAGATTCAGCAGCACTCAATATTGTGCTGTGCAAGCATTTATAAAATTTTCATTAAATCCCTGAAGGTATGCAAGTAGGTATTATCCCAACTGAATCCAGGTGGAAATACATGTACAGAGGCAATGCAACTTTGAGCAAAATTAGAGATCATTTTTATAACAATACTGGAATTACAACTATATGATCCTGTTTCCCAGATCTTAACTAAGACCAGAATGCTATAACTTATGAAAAGCAGCAAATACAGTCTATCATCTTTCAAACACTCAGTTTTCAGAATGATACTTCAACATTTCACAGCTAATTTTGGTTTTCTTTTTTTTTTTTTTGTTTTGTTTTTAAATTTAATTTCTGGTCAAGTTCCAGTTGTTCCAATTTGCTCTCCAAACCAGTTCACAGTAAGGAGGAAGCAATCAAGTAGAATTCTCATACACCTTTTTTATTTTCAATATCAGCTACCTAAGATAGGGTTTCAAAGTAACAAGAAGTTAATGCATACAAAAAAATCAACCACTTTTCCCACAAGTTTTGCAGTGTCCTATTAGCCAGTCTTTGCATCATAGAGCAAATTTGGAGCAACGTGTTAGAGACAAATGTTGACTGTTCAACTGGCCCACTGCTCGATATTTCTACAACAGTGTTAGTTCTTCTGGTAGAAAGAAAATGCAGAATAATAAGCAATGCTATCCTCTTAATTGCAAGAAGTGGAACAAGATCCTATAGCCAGTTTAGCATAAGAGGAAATGTCTAAAAATTCATACCTCCCTGAGTTTTGAGTATTATTTTTCGTGTGCCTCCCATAGAATGGAATATGTAATTTTTCTCTTATGGACATGTTATTTCCAGTGAAACGCCTATGGTATATAATTAATGACAATTTAAATAGTTATGGATGAGAGTTTTAACATAATAATGAAAATACTGGACAGCAAGTTGTACTGTCCTATCCCCACTCCTTCCCTCCCCAGACATTCTACAAACTGCAATCTCGATTCTGTCCAGCAAAAGAAACAAAAACAAACAAAACCAACAGAAACCACACCAACACCTTATTGTTTCATTATATTTCAGGCAATTAAGCCAAATGCTCGAATTTCTACAGCTTCTATATGAACATAGTTATGTACAGAAGTGTGGGGGCGGTTTAAAAATCTGTGATGAAAAGGAGAATCAAAGCAAAGCATCTTTACAGAAAACATTTCAAGCAAGAGAAGCGTCTCTCACGCTAGCGGTAACACGACAGCTGAAAAATCCAAATGGAACTATGCAGAAAAGAGTCTTTCTTACAATTTATCCCAACATTTTCTGTGGCAAATACCAACATGGTGAAAACAAAGAAACAGCAGCATGACAGAGATGGCTTGAAAGCACAGATTAAAAGGAGAGGTGTTTCAAACAAGATGTGAAAAACTCGACAAGTCAGAGACTCGACAAACTCTGCCCCGGATAGGATTAACCACAGGAAAAGCCACTGCTACAAATACAGCAAGGTTGCACCAAAGGAGCAGAAGCATCTTGACAGGAAAGGCAGGTAAAAGTCTTGCAGTAAAATTAACACCTGGCTTTTGAGAAAAAGACTTCAACTTTGAATGGAATCCTGAAGGGAAAAGGGACAAGCAGAGCTGCTGAAAGATGAGAATGGTATGAGCTTGGTATGGCACTGTACTCAACATATGCACATATTCAGAGAATTCCAGAGCATTCTAAACAAGACAGATTGCAAAGCAGGATGACAAAAGGTACAAAGTCAGAATTTCAAGTTAAGACAGAAGCACAACCAGAAGCTGCTGCTTAAGAAATTATATGTAAGTTTTCACTTAGAACACACTGAATGGTGACACTGCCAAATACAAACAGTGAAGACAAACAGTTCAGAGCTGAAAAGGGAAAGTGACATTACTGGGGTTTCACTTCAGGATTTTCTTACTGCTACAACAACATTTCTGAGAGATGTTTCACTGAGAGAGGTGAAAGGGGACAATTAGAAGACTGCTGGGATCCCCCTCCAGCCCTATTTTTCATTATTTCTAGCGTCTGCTTTAAGAAGGAAAATCAAATCCTTCCTCCAAGAGGAGTAAAATCTGCTACGAAGCACATGACACCAAAAGCACTCACCTTCCAGGTGGCCCATAGTCACCTCTGTCATATGGTGGAGGTCGACCATATGGATCTGTCGGAGGTGGGCCACGGCTGTCTGAAGTAGGTATGCCACTATTGGCAGGTGGGGGGAAGAAAGCTGGATTCACATGTGGTGCAGGTGGTGGAGCACCTGGAGGTGGCCCAGGGAGATGTGGAGGGGGAGCAAGAGTCAGGGGTGGCCCCAGAGGGCCAGGTGGACGAGGGGGAAATGGACCCGGAGGTGGAGGTGGACCCTGCTGAGGAGGTGGAGGACCTGGTGGTGGTCCATAGCCTGGAACTGGCGGCGGAGGGCCTGGAGGAAGTGGCCCAAGCGGAGGCTGACCAAAAGGCTGTCCTGGAAACAGAACTGGTGGTGGTGGACGGTCACCACGATTAGGAGGTCCAGCTAATGGAGGTGGGAGGACCTGACCAGGAGGTGGAGGGCCTGGCGGGCCTGGCGGGCCAGGAGGACCTAAAGGTGGGCGTGGGGGAGTTTGTCCAGCTAAAATTAAAGAAAAAAAGAATAAATAAGAGGAGTTAATAAATACAAATAAATAAAACACTTAGTGAAATAATTCAATTTCTTCCTTTTTAAAAAAAAAAATATTCTTTGAAGCAACAACAACAAAAAAACAAAGCCAACCAAAACCAGGTGACAGAGCAATCTGCAACTCACAAGACACGCATGGTCCCACTTTGGGTCTATTAGCTTGGAACATTTTTAACAGAGAACAACATGAACTTGAAAACTGACAAGCCCCCTCAAGTACTTTATCAACTGTTACTGTTACCAACTCCTCCCCTCCACCCTCAATACATTGCATCCTACTTACTCCTGCAGCTAGTCTTTCATATGAGGCATAAGATATATTACGTGTATCATATATACATGAAAAGCTATATTGGAGAAGGCAAATGAAATACCTGACCCTACTTTCAGGTCCCCATTAATGGATTTTCAATTTGACCATGTCCCTTTGACTGTCAGGAGAATATCTACTACTGGATATTTATTAAAAAATACTTCAGCTGAAACTAGATTTTCACTGTATTGCATTGCAGTGGTAAGAGAGATTTCTCCTCAGCATATACCTGACTAAACATGAACACCTCCTCTTCACATCTGTGGTATTCTAAGAGCCAACTAATTGACCTGTCAGCACGAACCAAAGCTGGATTTCTGATGATGTGCAAGCTTGCAAGGCAGTAAGGAACAGAGTTACTTTATGCTGTGCAACACAGGCATCCTCCCCCGCATACAGGAGATCAGGAAATCTGACACACACTGCACTGAAGTCTACTTGCTAACATGATCTTAATTTTTTAATACTTTAGAAATACATCCACTGACATGGTATAAAGAACATCTCTAAAAACTGTTATTAGATTGCTATAAAATTCAGGAAGTACAATTTCCCCTTTGAATATCAACAAAGAGATACTGCCGAATCCTACAGTCCAGCTGTGAACACTGATTATAGCACATCACTGAACTCCCTTTATCTCCATAATTACCCAAGTAAGTGCATTAATACAAGAAAACACAATGAAATTAACATTTCATTATGTTCATTATGACTTAGTTCACCTGGGAAAGGTGGTGGTGGCCCTCCTGGCCCCGCTGGTCCAGGGAACCTGTCTCCACCTGGAATGGCACCTGGAAAACGACCTCGCCCTCTATTACTAGGTGGAAATGCTGCTCTTGAGCTTCCCCCTGGGGGACCAGCTTTACCTTCCCCAGACATCTGGCCAGACTGTGTGGCTGCAAGGAAAAAAGAAAAAAACAACCAAAAAACCACAATTACATCAAAATAGGTTAAAGTTTTTCAGCTCCCCATCTAAAGACTTATGTAGTGCATGATCTTAGGTGCATCAACTTGTTCCTCAGGTAACCACACCCAAAGGTAAGTGGGGAGGAAAAGTGCTTTGGTAAAATATGGCAATATCCCCACACTAATGAAACAGCATCTGGGGAAACTGCCAGCCCATCCTTTAGTGCAGCCTAAGGTCATAAAAGCAACATTTGCACATTAGGAATGGGAAGTAAAAGATAAACTGCCAGAGGACAGCACAACACAAAATCTCTCCTCCTTGTTTTACCGTAGGCACCACCTATCCAGACATCAGAACCCAGTCCAATTTATCTACAAATGTTCAATTTCTCAGTACTGTGGTGGGTTTCACTGTTTTGGTGGATTTTACTTTTTTTTTTTTTTTAATCACAAGAAAATGGAGAAAGCATCTTCAACTGCAAGACAAGAGTTTCACAAAGCTGCAACCTTCCTCCAGCGAGTGCTCTCTCCTGGCAAAACAATGGATTTTCAGTACATTAAGGGATTTCTCCTTTTCTTCTAAGAGAGCTATCTGCAACTTCATTCACTTCCCTGGAAGTACTTCCATTCTACACCACACAGAAATTACCAGATGCTGAGAGAAGAGCTGCAGTATTACTTTTAGAATATGCTTCTATTTTTCCAAGACAGTACATGAGAAATGCTTACTTTTCCTTGACTGCATTTCAAACTGACTCAGAAACTGTTTATTACATGGAGTCACAACAGGATTCTGCCCATGCAATTCTCTTTTAGGCAATAAATCCATCAGCTTTTTGGAGGATGCTTCTGATCCCACACCCACAAGGGCAAATCTGAAAGGAAGCAGTAAAGAAAAAAAAAAAAGTTACACTAGAGTTTTCCCATTTCTTGGACATCTCGATGCTTCATGGAACAGTGTGCACTTGCAGCCCAGAAAGCCAATCACATCCTGGGCTGCAGTAAGAGAAGCAGAGCCAGCAGATCAAGGGAGGCGATTCTCCCCATCTGCTCTGCTGAGACCCCAGCTGGAACACTGTGTCCAGTTCTGGAGCCCCTATTACAGGAAGGATCTGGAGGTGCTGGAACATGTCCAGAGAAGGGCCATGAGGATGATCAGAGGGCTGGAGCTCCTCTGCTATAAGGACAGACTGAGAGTTGGGGCTGTTCAGTCTGGAGAAGAGAAGGCTCCAAGGAGGCTTTCTTGTGGCCTTCCAGTACCTGAAGGGGGCCACAAGAAAGCTGGGAAGGGACTTTTTAGGGTGTTGAGTAGTGATAGGACTGGGAGGAATGGATCCAAACTAGAAGTGGGTAGATTCAGGTTGGATGTTAGGAAGAAGTTCTTCCCCATGAGGGTGGTGAGACACTGGCACAGGTTTACCAGGGAGGCGATAGAAGCCTCATCCCTGGAGGTGTTTGCAGCCAGGCTGGATGTGGCTGTGAGCAACCTGCTGCAGTGTGAGGTGTCCCTGCCCATGGCAGGGGGCTTGGAACTAGATGATCCTTGAGGTTCCTTCCAACCCTAACAGTTCTATGATTCTATGATCAACAAACAGAGACTATCAGCAGTTCACATACTGACAGTTAGGAAAATTCTTCCCCTGTTTCCACCCTTTCAAACTTCTTTTCTTTTGCAGAAAAAAAGGACAAGTTCTTACCCTTTAGACTGGCCATTAGCACGATTTTCAAAAAATTTTATCTCCAAAATATCATTTACCCCCAGTGAATGAACTGCTTCAGTTAAGTCTTCATCTGTTGTCCACTGGAAAAAAAAAAAGTATTAAGAGACTATGAAAGTTTATCTATATAAAAAAAACAAACAAAAAAAAACAAAAAAAAAAAAAAAGAAAAAGGCAAGCAAGTATGCCATGCCTTATTTTTTTGTGGTGTAAAATTGTTCAAGAGAAATACTTAATTCAGGCTCTCAGTGATTTCTGACTTTTGGAGAACAGTCCATATATATTTTACAATTCTCAGAAAATTCATTTTTGAAATGAACACACTTCCCTACATTGCATCAATTCCTCCACACAATATACCAGCTACAGAATGCCAGCCAAAATCTGTTGTTTTCTGAGTATAAGGCTTCAGCTGAACTTTCTACAGAACTGCTACTTCTCCCCCTCCCCCCCCAACTAACCATTTTTTTCCTCCCACCTATTCTATTATTCCCACACAAAAGTCAATTTTAAACACCACAATTAACCAGGTGCTCTTTAGGAGAGCGTTGACTAACAAGAGTCTAGTGAACTATGCATTATTTGCACAAGACCAGCAGGATTTACAGACAAAAGGGAAGCTCCTACAGAAACTGCGGCTAGAAGTAACTGCTTTCACTTAGTCAAATGAGCTTGGCTGTAACTTCCTATTGCTTGCAATATAAAGTTTAACAGTATCTAAAGAACCACAAATATACCAACACTCATGCATTTTCCTACTTCTGTGATCCATCACCTCTTCAAATTTCACCTGGGAAGTGCAAAGCAGGCTTTCAAAACCCTGAGCTATGTATTTGATCTCTCTCAAATCAAGTTTTCTCCTAAAAACTCAACTTACTTCCCTGAGAGCTAAGCACCAATGAAACAGAAGAGAAACGCTCACGTAAATAAATGCAACTTTTGTGGCTCAAATTCAAATGGTAAGTAATGGATACAAACTGCTGCAGCTTGGGGCACCTGCTTTAAAATCCTCTAGCATTTGACTTAGATGTGCTCAGCCAATTCACACGCGTTTCACTGATTCCATTCATACTACTGAACTGTATTATTTGCACAAAAATAGCAGGATTTACAGACAACAGAAGTGATCCTGATCCCTTCCACTAGATCCTGATCTAGTGGAATATGTCCCTGCCTGTGGCAAGGAACCTGGTACCAGATGATCTTTAAGGTCCCTTCCCACACAAAGCATTCTACAGTTCTATTTTTTAATGGTACAACTATTAAGTCAACTTCTCCTTACTTCTTGTCTCCTGAAATTAGTAGAGTGTAATACTCATGAAAAGAACATCTAAGCACCCACAAAGCATTATTTTCCAGGTTTAGCACTAGTAAGAAATTAATCAGATGGGGAAAAATAACTTGAATGAGAACTTTTCAGGCATGGACTTGGAAGACTTTTACTTCAGGTAAACAGAAATAAACTCTGGTTAATTCAGCTATTAACCAGCTCTTACATTTTGTTTGCTTAACTGCAATTATAATGATTTAATGCTAACAAAAGTCATTGTCTTAAGGGCAACAGCAATTATCCCAAACCTGTTTACTCCTAGGGCAGGAGAAACAAGTCTCGAGGCAAGTACCTGAAAAGAGTTTTGTTGCAACAGTCAGTGCCCTGGGAAAAAGGTGAAAGGAAATCCCACAAAATCTTCCAGTTCCTTTGCAAACTATAAACTTCAGCAAGAGTGTACTAAAACTTTGGGTTTTTTCCAGAACCCTTAAACTACCAAATACTTGATTCTTGCAGATACTTTAAGTCTGTTCTCCTCTTTCACCCAGTCCTCTGAAAAGCCTAAGAAGATGGCAGCACAAATAGCCCTTTCAAATACTAAAACCAGAGGGAACTTTAAAGGTGATATTTACTGAATATTTGCTCAATTTTTCAGATATCAGGACAGCTCCAGACAGGCTTACTAGCTTTTGGTAAGATAGAAAAGAAAACAAACCTACTTGCCTTGCTTGGGGGCCTACATATATATAGTTGAGGCTACTGAAGTCTGGAGAAGGCTCCAAGGAGACATAATTGTGGCCTTCCAGTACCTTAAGGGAGCTACAAGAAAGCTGGGGAGGGACTTTTTAGGGGGTCAGGGAGAGATAGGATTGGGAGGAATGGAGCAGAACTAGAAGTGGGTAGATTCAGATTGGATGTTAGGAAGAAGTTCTTCCCCATGAGGGTGGTGAGAGACTGGCACAGGTTGCCTAGGGAGGTGGTAGAAGCCCCACACCTGGAAGTTTTGAAGGCCAGGATAGATGTGGCTCTGAGCAACCTGATCTAGGGTGAGGTGGCCCTGCCCCTGGCAGAGGGGCTGGAACTGGATGATCCCTGAGGTCCCTTCCAACCCTGACAATTCTAAGATTCCACTTCCTATAAACCCATTTTTAAAGCCAAAGATATTTACAAAGAACGACGTTCACAATTCGAACTCCTGGATACACCTACACAGTGAGATACTTACCCAAGTAAGATTTCCAATGTACAAGGCAATTCTTTTTCCAGTATATGTATAGACAACATTTGGTGCAGCTCCTTTACCTACGTCATCCCCAACAGACGGTGGGAGGGAATCCATGTAATCACGATCTTCTGGGGCATCTCCATTATTCGCCGATGGAGAAATCACATCATCATACAAATCAATTTGATCATGCCCACCATATTCAGCTTCCTAAAACATAAGAGACACTTTTGGTTACACTCAACACACTTCAAACTCACTGGAAAACAAAAATGTTGTGACAGGCACTGTGTCCCACAGACATGGTAAAGCCTGACACAACACACACGCTGCTGGAAAGCCAACCAACCCCCAGCCTCATCCACACTGCAGTACATGCAATTCTTATGACCTTAAGACGTTCTAAATA
This sequence comes from Colaptes auratus, assembly GCA_015227895.2. NCBI lineage: Eukaryota > Metazoa > Chordata > Aves > Piciformes > Picidae > Colaptes > Colaptes auratus. The sequence continues at coordinate 3,767,739 of CM037632.1, forward strand.
GAGAGGAAAACGTAACATCCACAAAAACTACCTCTGACCACTGTTCTGAAATATTTTTGCCCTTGTAACACCAACAGAAACACAAGAATCCTACAAGCCCTCCTCTCAGAAGGGAGCAGACATGAGCAGTCATGAGCAAAAGGAGAGGCTAGCACCCATTTCCAAGTAAATCTTTTTTCCATCAAAACACTTGGTAGAGTGAACAGATGGAGCTTCAAGAGCCTTGTTGACAAACACAGTATTCTACCTTTCATATTTCTACTGCACACTTTATTTTTACCTCCTGATTCACAGAAGGGCCAGGATTCTGTTTCATTACACTCAATAAACCCAAGGGCTTCTACGTATTCATATATTTATTCATAGGCTACAGAGGGACTACTTTCACAGGATGCTTTGCCACATACAAACACTGGGACTTCAAAAGCCTGCAGAGGGTTCCTGGACTTGGGCTGCTGAGGGAGCTGGCAAAACTGCTCACCAAGCCACTTTCCATCATTTACCAGCAGTCCTGGCTAAGTGGGGAGGCCCCAGTTGTCTGGAGATTGACAAAACCCATCCACAAAACGGAACAGAAGGAGAACCCAGGGCACTACAGACATTTTAATCTGACTGTGGTGCCAGGGAAGGTCATGGAATGGGTCACCTTAATTGCAATTATGCAGCATGTGCAGAGCAACCAGGCAGGTGCTCAGGCCCAGTCAGCATGGGTTGATGAAGGTCAGGTCCCACTTGACAAACCTGATCTCCTACAAGGTGACCTGCTGAATGGATGAAGGAAAGGCTGTGGATGTTGTTTAGCTGGACTGACACCACTTCCCACAGCATTCTCCTGGAGAAACTGGCTTCTTATAGTTTGGATTGGTGGATGCTTCACTGGGTTAAGAGCTGCCTGGATGGCCAGGCCCAAGGAATGGTGGCAAATGGAATTTAATCCAGTTGGTGGCCAGTCCCAAGCAGTGTTTCCCAGGGCTCAATATCGGGGCCAGGTCTCTTTAATATCTTTATCAGGGATGTGAATAAGGGATTGAGTGCACCCTTACTAAGTTTCCAGGTGACACTAAATTGAGCAGGAGTGCTGATCTGCTTGAGGGCAGGAAGGCTCTGCACAGGATCTGGCCAGGCTGGATCAATGGGCCAAGGTCAGTTGTATGAGGCTTAAAAAAAGCCAAGTGCTGGGTCCTGGACTTGGGTTGCAACAACCCCATGAAATGCTACAGGCTTCGGACAGAGTGACTGGAAGGTTGTCAGTCAAAAAAGGACCTGGGGATGCTGCTTGACAGCCATCTGAACATGAGCTAGCAGTGTGCTCAGGTGGCCAAGAAGGCCAACAGCATCCTGGTCTGTATTGGAATATTGTGAGCAGTAGAAGTAGGGAAGTGATCATGCTCCTGTACTTGGCACTGGTGAGGCTGCACCTTAAATACCACGTTCAGTTTTGGGCCCCTCACAACAAGGCCATTGAGGTACTGGAGCATGTCCAGAGAATAGTAACAAAGCTGGGTAAGGGTCTAGAGATTAAGTCTTAGAGCAGCAACTGAGAGAACCAGGGTTGCTTAGTGTGGAGGAGGCTGAGAGGACATCTCATTGCTTTCTATGACTAGCTGAAAGGTTGTGGTGAGGTGGGGGTCAGTCTCCTGTCCTTAGTATCAGGTGATAGGATGGGAGGAAACAGTCTGAAACTGTGCCAGGGGAGGTTTAGATTGGGTACTAGGAAAAAATTCTTTACTGAAGGACTGGCAGGTATTGGAATATGCTCCCCAGGGAGGCGGTGGAGTCATGGCCCCCGGGAGGTGTTCAAGAAACATGTAGACAAGGCACTTCCAGGCATGGTTTAAATGGTCAAGGTGGTGTTAGGTTCATGTTTGGACTCAACTATCTTGGAAGCCTTTTCCATCTGAAACAAATCTAGAAGTCTGTGACTCCTCCACCCTGACCCAGAACAGAAACTGCCTCACCAAGTTTCAGCATCAAGACCTATTTCAGCATCTGCTATCTTGTGAATCCACATCCAGAAACCCACGCAAACATCGTAGATAGAACAGTTAAGGTACTAGATATGGTGACGAGAGAGAATGAAGCTGGGTTCCACAGAAAAGCAGCTGCAAAGCTAGCAAACTTGATTAAACCCAAATATATTCACAACCATCATCAGATGGTGAGCTGTCATGAAGATATGAAAATATGTAGCAGATGATAATGAATGCTAAGTATGAGTAAGTATCACTAAAACTGAAAATTAATAAACCAAATCAGATTAGCCAAGGTTTGGCATTGTCAGTCTATTCAGATTTGATCTTCAGTAAACTGCACTGTCCCAATAAACCCTAAACTTCAACAGAAAAATTCTCTCGCTTAAATTTATCACAATTCAGTTAAGGGTTTCACATCTTCACTTAGCCTGTCTAGTTCTCCATCTCTGTTTGATTCCTTCTATCATTATAGTTAATGAAAGTAGGCTTCAAAGAACTGCCTGGGACAGGCCTAAACATGACATCTTACAGCAAGATTAAGGATGATGTGACAAGGCAATTAAGGAAATCCTCTGCTCAATGTGCAGTAATTCCAGTCATCCGTGTGTATGCACGATGATTTCAGGGAAGCAGAATTTAGTCTCGGTAGACAGATCCAAACAGGCAGCCACCAGTCATACAGAAGATGGACACCAACTTATCTCTCTGAGAAGGCCGAGGTCAGCATTACCAAAATCCCAAAGCAGGCAGCAAGCCACAGCTTTGCTGCTCTTCCCTAGTGGCAAGAAACTCCTCCAAAACAGACGAAGTTTCCATCACACAGGCTTTCAGGTCACCATGGAAGGAGGGAGAGAATTATCAGGGTAGCACATTCTGCCTGCAATCTTTTGAGGGGCCCAAAGTGTCTGACAGCACCAGTGCCTCACTTTAAAAAAAAAAATCAATAAAGACACAACGGAAAACCTGATGCTGTTCACCACAATATTCTCTTACATCATGCTGGTTCTGCAGCCAGCACAGAATTCACTGGGTTAGCAGTCTGTCAACAAGGTGTGTGGTTAAATGATTAAGAACGATCTGAGTCAGCAACTGCAAGCCTAGATGGAAGAGAGGCGTCTGGATGGCTGTTGCACAAGATCCAACAACCCTTCTTCCTTCATACGTGCACCATGGAAACTTACTTAAACACACCCTTCCCCCCTAGGTGCAGAAGAGTAAGAAAAAGAATACACAAAGTGATACTTCTCCACTCTTAGCTATTTCAACAACAGCTCTGCCTCTACCAGCAACTGGTTTTGAACCCTTCCGACTTCCTCTGTTTAGAGTAGACCTTCAAGCACACAGAGATTTTTTTCTGCTCAGCTATAGTCGCTCACAATCTTGCAGACAGACAAGCTGCAAAAAGTCAGCACCATTATTCTGGCCTCCTCTACAACTAACTCTGAGTGGCAACACACTTCCAAAGTCCATGTTTTAACTAGACCACAGCCATAAACACTACATTTGCTCTGGAAAGCCAGGATTGAAATACCACATGCTGTACTATGAAGTGGTTCTGGATGAGAAAAAGGGCACCGAAAAGATATGCTCTCAAATTCATGTCAGGGTAGCTGTTAGATTTTCAGTTACTCAGCCCTTCCTCAAGCTTTTGTATTTTAATTACAGTTTGCATCGGGTTTTTTGCAACACTGGAATATGAAAACCATAAACACATGGAACACCATGGTCATGTCTAGAAGGGATAAATTAAAACTGTTATTTCTTTTTGGAACTTAGCAGCCGTACTCCTCTGACTTGCAGAGGTCACTCCCTTTACAAATGCTGACCAGCCCTATGAGGAGAGGCTTCAGGGAGCTGGGGTTGCTTAGCCTGGAGAAGAGGAGGCTCAGGGGAGACCTTCTTGCTCTCTACAGCTACCTGAAGGGAGGTTGCAGCCAGGTGGGGGTTGGTCTCTTCTCCCAGGCAACCAGCACCAGAACAAGAGGACACAGTCTCAAGCTGTGCCAGGGGAGGTTTAGGCTGGATGTTAGGAAGAAGTTCTTCATAGAAAGTGAGATTGCCCATTGGGATGTGCTGCCCAGGGAGGTGGTGGGGTCACCATCACTGGAGGTGTTTAGGAAGAGCCTGGATGGGGTGCTTGGTGCCATGATAGGTTGGACTTGATCTCAAAGGTCTCTTCCAACCTGGTTAATTCTATTCTAATTCTATTCTGGGTTAGAAAGAACTTTTTCTCTTTTTTTTTTTTTGTTTTCTTCAAGCAAAATTTTTCTGAACTGTGGCAGAAACACTCACCACCATGGGAAAATTTGTTAGACTAGGATTCATCTGCCTTTTCCACTCAATTCTGTTCAAGAGTTAAACACTGAATTATGCCTCCAAAAGGATATTAAATACACAGACACAAATATTTCAGTGATTTAAAAGAATTTAATTTTAAAATTTCCTCTTGTTTCTGGAGGGGGGGGGGGGGGATCATGAAAAAAATTATCCGGCTTCTCTTTTAGCATTATTTTCCATTCCACTTACAGTATTGTGTGGTCAAACACTCTAAATACACAATTAGTATCCTTACTTTTTATAAGGTCCTGAAGTTAGAGAGATAAGCAAAAGCTTTTCTGGTTTCGATTAGCTGCCTGAACACAGACAGGAACCTTAGCAAAACAGCAGGCTTTGACGTTTCTAAAATAGCACACTGCCTGTGGCAGAAACATTCACCACCGTGGACAAGTTTGTTAGACTAAGATTCATATTTACAGGCCTGAACACTCCCAAGCTCTACAACTAACACACCACTAAAATTGAAGCAATCTGTTCCCCTGTCAAATAGAGCAACTAAGAATCGCCAAGTAGTCAAAAGTATAAATTAAACATAGTATTGCTGTCTGCATTGGAACAAAGCTAAGAGGTGTCAGAGAAGATGATCTTAAGTTTCCTTTGTAGTTTGATGATTGCAAATATACAAAGGTTTTCTCTTCCCCAGGCCCTTTTCAGCAGCTCAACAGGACTGAGGAATACATATGCAACAAGATATTCTGCATAAAATTTATAATGAATACATATCTGCCAGCTTGTGTTTTTTATGACCAGGACAGCTGTGCCCTTCCGAGTAGAAATTTATTACAGCACAATGTGTCCATCCCCTCCCATAACGAGACAACCAGCTTCCTGATATAAATGCTGGGCTTAATGATCTTCTATGTAGTCATTAAATGCTATCTTTCAATTATTTATCACATAAAGAAATATTTTTCCATGTTGTAGACACAAAATCAAGACAGTAACATGGATTTGTAAGCATCTGTAGCCACAGAGGTTTCAAGATAATTAGCCTCTTAGTGGCTTATTCCAACTGTATTACTTTTATTATCCAGCCACCAAATACAAAAGTCAAAACTCTTTCATTTCTAATTTGTTAACATTTAAATATCAAGCTAGAACACCACAGGCATGTTTGGACAGACCATACAATGCAAGTACACTCATCAGAGTATAAACAAAGCAAACACTTCTTCCATAGCATTAAAACAAGATATTCTTAAATTCTTTTGTATACTCTGCTCAGTCAGAATGATTTTTATGTGTGTGTGTATATAATAAAAACAGTTGTTTGCTGTTTAATTATGAGTATGTGGAAAAAAGCAACAAACAAAACACAAAAAGCTCATCAGAGAAGTCGGCAATGCACACTGGTCACATCTTTGTGACTGAAGAAAAGTAACAGTTTGATGGACGAAGCTGCAGGCAACCTTCAGTCAGACCCAAGCTGGCCTCTCATGCACAGGTTTCTCATTATCCCAGTATCATGCAATGATACACTAGGGATTTCTGTATAAAAACACCCCCTAATATTTGCTAAAGCACCTCCAGACCTATAGTATTCTGCCATCAAGAGAAGGCCAGCCTGAGCCATTTACATACAGATTATGCAGGCCTCAGGTGAAGCAGAGATCTCTCTTTTTTCTCAAAGAGGAAGTGCTGTAACGTGTGTAGGGAGATGGTAGGAAGAATCTGGAAGTGCTGGAACATGTCCAGAGAAGGGCCATGAGTATGAGCATGGGGCTGGAGCTGCTCTCCTATGAGGACAGACTGAGGGAGTTGGGGCTGTTCAGTTTGGAGAAGAGAAGGCTCTAAGGAGACCTAATTGTGGCCTTCCAGGATCTAAGGGGGTTACAAAAAAGCTGGGGAGGGACTATTGAGGGTGTCAGGGAGTGATAGGACAGGGGGGAATGGAGCAAAACTAGAAATGGGTATATTCAGATTGGATGTTAGGAAGAAGTTCTTCCCCATGAGGGTGGCACAGGTTGCCCAGGGAGGTGGTGGAAGCCTCATCCCTGGAGGTTTTGAAGGCCAGGCTGGATGTGGCTCTGGGCAATCTGATCTAGTGTGAGGTGTCCCTGGCCATGGCAGGGGGGTTGGAACCAGACTGCCTGTGGAAGTGGTGGAGTCACCTTCATTGGAGGTGTTCAAGAAGAGGCTTGATGGGGTGCTTGGTGCCAGGGTTTAGTTTTTTAGTTGTTTAGGTGGGTTGTATTGTACTGTATTGTACTGTATTGTATTTAGGTGGGTTGGATTGGTTGATGGGTTGGACGTGATGATCTTGAAGGTCTCTTCCAACCTGTTGTATTGTATTGTATTATTGTATTGTATCTTTGAGGTTCCTTCCAACCGTAGCAATTCTATGATTCTGTGGTCAAAGTAAAATATGCCATGCAACACCTACTTCTTACAACTCACAAGCAATGTATGCAAGAAGTACTACATTCAAGACATGTTTCAGAACAAGTCTTTAAATAAATACAAAATAGCCCTGGGTAGGGAAGCCAGTTTAGAAGAACAAAACGGAAAATGCCTCAACCAGGTCTTCAAAAAAAAAAAAAAAGAAAGCACTCTTTAAAAAAATAAATACAACTAGTAGGAGCCAAATTAAGTAAAGCTGTAAGCCTGAGGACAAATAATATGATTATTATGAACAATAAGTTAATGAATGAACAAGAGGCAACACTGACATAGTTTTGATGAGCTCCAGATGGAATGGAAAAGACATAATTTTACTAAAAAGACCTGACATAAAATCGAGTTAGTCAACTCAACCAACACTAAATATAACCCAAGACAGTTCTCAGCTGGCCATCCATCTTAGCAAGCTCATAAACCTGTGGCTCTGTGGTCTTTATTTCACACTTAGAACCTGTGGATCATTTAAGGCTAATCAAGCAGAAGATCCCCTCCCTTGCTTCTCCTCAAAAAGCACTATAAAAATCCCAGAAACCCACAAGCAGAAGTACCCTGAGGCCCAGAACAGGGCAAAACAGCTAAAGGAGGCCCCTTCAGCCCCAAATCCTAAACAATCCATTTAGTGCCGATGCAAACAAATTTTGCCCCAGTTCAGGTATAAATAAAGTTATACTGTATCCAGAACAACAATGCTGCACAAGTGTGTTTTTCAGTCCCTGCTACCAGCAAAACTAGTGGAAAGAGTTCTTGTAGTCCAACTCAAACTAATGCTAAGTCAAATTAACGTAGCACAACACATTGGAGAAACCATAGCTTATTGATTTACATATAGAGCAATTTTCCCTTACCAATAATGTTTCATAAAATGTCCACTACAGAAATTAATAATGCAAATCATTTTCTCTCTACAGCATTTTCTCATCATCTTCAGCCATCCAAGGTATGCAGAATCATGTCCCATCTCAAACAACTTAAGCTGGTAGCTTCAAGTCAGAAACAGCTCAGTTCATGAATGGAAGCTTCTAGAGGACCCACCAAAATTAGAAGTAATGTTGCAGGCAGTAACAGCTAAGCCTTCCTTCATATTTGACAGAAGGAAATAGTCAAGTGCAAAGGTGTCAATCTCTCCCAGTAAAACTTTGTATTTTAAGGTAGCTTAGCTAACCAAGCAGGTCCTGAGACAATGTTAATGTCACAAAAATTAAATTTGGAGAAGAACAAAGAGCAATTTTAAAAAAGTAATGAATTGGGGGGTGGGGGTGGAGGTGGGTAACAACAAAACCACAACCAAAAATGCTCCCAACAGATTCTCAAGCTGAGGGAAAAGGGGCACTAGCCTTTTCTCACTTTTCTGCCCTGTATTTCGCAAGGTTCACAGACTGAGGAAGCAGCCTACAGAAGCACAGCCCCAGCAGGACAGCAACTAGAGTGAACACAGCAAAACCAGCAAAAGGGTCTCCCAAATCATCATAAGACTCTCTTCAATTGTAGCATCATACTTCATGCACTATGCCCAGAGGGAATATTAACCACAATCTAGGCAGGCAGTACAACAAATCACTGCCAAAACAAAAGTGATGGGAATATCTGTCTGCACTATACTTACAGCACAAAACTGCTCTACCCTGAGGGCTTCTGGCCACATTACTGGATTGAAATTAATTTTTTTCTGAAAAACTGTATTTGCTAGCAGTGTTTTACCTGGAACTGACTAAATCAATACCATGCTATTAAAGAAACCCCTATTTAAATTCACATAATGGGTCTTCAACTGTAAGTGAAAACCCTCACACGCAGGCACGCTATAGAGCTATCATCAGGTCCTTTCCACCATCTGCTCTCTGGTATGGCTTTCTTCATCAGCAAACCTTTATGTGGTTACTAATAGTCTGAATTGCTTTGTCAGTAAGTATCTGAAGAATTAAACTTTCCTGAGAAAGTTTTAAGCTGCTACCCAAATTAACTGTGACTTTCCTAATCCATTACCTATTTCCCAGTTCCCTGCAGGAGTAGGCAGGCATACAGTTGGGCACCACTCAGTAAACCCAGAAAATGTGTGAAAGTGCAGTTGTTCTTGATTATTTATGCTCTAGGGCACGAACAATGCAATCTGGGGCAACACAACCTGGAAAATCTAAGTGTGACAAACAGGACAGATGGCACAGGAAACTGATAGGAACATGGAGTTTCGGCAGGATAGCAGGCACAAGGCTTTTAGGAAAGATGAGGGGGAAAAAAAAAAAGAAAGACCGAGAAAAGCAGACTGCTCGTGAGCCAGGGAAGTTCTGTTTATTCCATCCACACTTCCTCATCAAAAGAAAGCTCCTCCTCTAGAGAAGAGCTGCGTGGCTTTTTTTACTGGGAAATGACAACTAATAAAAACTTAACAACAAACAAACAACAAAACCCAACGAGTTTCTCCAGTGCTACTGAATAAAGCTCACTAGAGTTCTGCCTCCACTGCAAAGAGTGGCCGCTCGGCGGATTTTTTATTCATCTGCGAACAATGGCAGTATTTCCTCTCCACCACGGGGAAGAAGCTGCTCTCCCCACCGCATCCGGGAAGGTCCCGTCCCCTACGCTCTCCTCGAGCTGAGGCAGAAGAGGGATCCGGAGTCGCTCCTGCGCGGGCACTCGAGAAGGCCTGCAGCGGCTGGCGGCGCAGCGCGGTGCCTCTCCCGCCCTGCCCGCCAGCAGCCTCCCCTCAGAGACCGCGGCTGGGGGGCGCGCCGCTCCCCGCCAAGCCAGGTCTCGATAGCACCCGTGGGCAGGGACGGGCTGGACCTGAGGCGCGGCCTGCTCCCGCCCCATCCTTGCGCAGATCCGCGCCCTCGGCAGCGTCGGCGGGAAAGCTCAGCGCCGCAGCAGCCGAACAATGGCGGCAGCGGCGCGGCCGCCTCGCCGAGGGCCCTGCAGGCGGCGCGGCGGCGAAGGCCGGAGAGGGAAGGAAAAGGAGGGGAGGGGCTGCGCCGCGCCCGCCGGCCACACGTACCTGGTTGAATTCCTCGCCCACATCAGCGTAGATGTCAATGTGATCCACGCCGTCCGCCATGATCCCGCCCGGCCGTGCCTCGGGCCCCCGCCAGCCGCGCCCGGCTCCGGAGCCGCCGCCGCCGGGAGGGGGGAGGGAGAGAGCGAGCGAGCGAGCGAGCGAGCGAGGGGGTGGGACACGAATCGTCACTTCCGTACGAAGATGAGAGACTTCCGGCGGCTGCAGAAGTGGCGGCTACCCGAGGCGGGGAGGGGGCTGCTGTGTCCCGTCCCGTCCCGCCCCGCCCCGCCGGGGCCGCCCCGCCCTGCAGTGCCTGCAGCTCGTCGTCTGCCCGGGCCGCTTCCCGCTCCCAGGGCGTCCGCGCTGCTGCTCTTCTCTGTGCGGCGCCTCCGCGTGGGAAGGGATCGCGGCGCCCGGGGCCGGCGGTGCTGGGCTATCACCGTACGGGGGCGTGCTGCAAAGCGACTGTTTGCAGCCCCTCTACCTCGGGAGATGGGTGCTTGTGTTTCTTGCATAGCTTCAGCTCTGAGGAAAGTGCTCCCCTGGCGTGTCAGAGCACGTAGATCGCTTAATAGCAAAGGACTGGGGAGGTTCTTCTCCCCCTCTACTCTGCCCTGATGAAACCGCATCTGCAATCCTGTGTCCAGTTTGGGGCTTCCCAGTTCAAGAGAGACAGAGACCTGCTGGAGAGAGTCCAAGGGAGAGCCACGAGGATGCTTAGGGAACTTGAGCATCTCCCCTGTGAAGAGAGACTGAGAGCCCTGGGGCAGTTTAGCCTGGAGAAGAGACGGCTGAGAGGGGATCTGATCAAGGGCTATCAACAGCTGAGGACTGGGTGTCAAGTGGAGGGCGCCAAGCTCTTTTGGGTGGTGCGCATTAAGAAGACAAGAAACAACAGGTTCAAGATTGAACATAGAAGATTTCACCTCAACATGAGGTGTGGTGTGAGCAGGGCAGAGTAGAGGGGGAGAAGAACCTCCTAGACCTGCCGGACACGCTTTTCTTGATGCACCCCAGGACCTCTTGGCCACAAAGGCACAATGCTGTCCCATGGAAAAGTTGCTGTCCACTAGGACTCCAAGGTCTTTCTCCATGGAGCTGTTTTCCAAGATAATACTGTGTTTGAACACAGGTTAAAAGCACAAGTTCACATCTACAGATGCACAAGTCACAGTTAAATGATTCATCAGTTTTGCAAGAAAAATTTGCTTCTGGATTTGCCACAGTGCCTGCAGGTACTGCTGAAGTGTTAGGATCTAATGCAATTCACGTATTTGCTAATGATTAATTGATCTGGTGACTAATCTTCAGAGCAATATAAACCACTGTGACACAACATTTCTGGCCTCTGAAGTAGAGAAAACTTAACCTTAGCTACCCTAGTGATATGACAAAAATTCACAGGAGGATTTGCAGATTGCAGCTAAATGTTTTATATGCATCTGAATATCTTAATGAAGTTATGCATAGATTGTAATGGTGTTTAAAAGGGCAAGGAAATAAAATATGAATGCAAAAGTCATTATAGTCACTTCAGAAACCACCTCAGAGATTGCCACTAGCACTTGGAGAACCCCACAGGGGGCCTCTGGAGGAGAAAAGACATTGCCCCTTCTTTGCTCTTGAAGATAATAAAGAATGATCAATGAAGCCCTTGGACACCCCTCCACCTGTGCTACGTTTCATGCTCAAGGGGCTTCTTCACTTTGGAGCCTTTCTAAATAGTTTGACTTCACTGGATTTACTGTCCTCAGGCATTTAGAGAATAGGCTGTGATCATTTTTATCCTTGTATACCTATCATTAAGCAAACTCTGTAAACAGTGTAGGAGACTAAACATTCTGCAAGCTGTTCTGTTTACTTTCTGCTGCTTTCATTCTTTTAATGAGTAGACCCACTAAATATATCTTCATATTTCTTCTCGCTCAGCAATATCTCCAGGACAGGTTTGGGGCTGCCCTGCTGGAGAGCAGCTCCATGGAGAAAGACCTTGGAGTGCTGGTGGACAGCAAGTTCTGCAGGAGACAACAATGTGCCCTTGGGGCCAAGAGAGCCAATGGGATCCTGGGGTGCAGCAAGAAAAGTGTGGCCAGCAGGGATAGGGAGGATCTTCTTCCCCTCTACTCTGCCCTGCTGAGACCACACCTGCAATCCTGTGTCCAGTTTTGGGCTCTCCAGTTCAAGAGAGACAGAGACCTGCTGGAGAGAGGCCATGGGAGAGCCATGAGGATACTTAGGAGACTTGAGCATCTCCCCTGTGAAGAGAGACTGAGAGCCCTGGGATTGTGTAGTCTGGAGAATAGAAGGCTGAGAGGGGCTCTGATCGATGTCTATCAATATCTGTGGGATGGGGGTCAAGTGGAGGGGGCCAAGCTCTTTTGGGTGGTGCACAGCAATAAGACTAAGGACAAACTCAAATATGGAAGGTTTCAGCTCACATGAGGAGAAACTTCTTTCCAGCAAGGGTGACAGAGCCCTGGAGCAGGCTGCCCAGAGAGGTTGTGGAGTCTCTTTCTCTGGAGACTTTCCAAACCCACTTGGATGCATTCCTGGGGCATTGGACTGGATGATCTCTGGAGGTCCCTTCCAACCTCTCATGTACTGTTAATCCGTGATACTGTGGTTTGTTACCTCACTGTGGAGCACAGTAAGAGTTGATCCACTCCAGTGAAACTGTTCATGTCTCATGTTTTGCATACATTGAAATTATTTAGCCCATATGTTGCCTTCACCTGGCAAAGTTCAGAAGGCTGAGATAGAGCATGGGATGAAATGCAGATGTGATCATCAGAGAAAGAATTAATGGTGGCACAGCTTGGTTTGAGAGGAGAGGCCTGATGCAGTTTACTGGGGACAGCAAAAGCCGTGACTTGTGAAATAACTGCACACCTTCCAGACCCAGTGCTCTCCAGGAGAAAAAAGTGGTGGCAGATGAACTGGTGACACCAGTGTCACACCACAGGATACTCTGGAGCTCCCTTGATACCACAAGCAGGAGAAAAAAGGGGCACTAGGAGTTCTACGTAAGAAAGTGGCCTGTATGTTAAGTCTCTGTTTTCTGTGTGTCCACAAGAACCTATTTGCTGTTCCTTTGATCTCTTCTGCCATAACAATGCAAATTCAACTATAATCCTCATTTTAAATGTAAAAGCAGCAGCTGGTGCTCCAAGAACTTTATGACAAATGTTGTGTTAGGCCATAAGAGATTACCATGGTTTCCTCTACAAGGTCTTTTGGAGCCTTTTGTACTAGGATGTTACTGCAGCAAGACAGAGAGGAGGAGAACGCTGGGACTATTTAGCTTGGAGAAGAGGAAGCTGAGAGGTGACCTCATTCATGTTGGTAAAGATGTGCAGGGTGAGTGCCAAGAGGCTGGAGCCAGGCTCTGCTGGGTGATGCCCAATGACAGCACAAGGGACACTGGTGGGAGTAAGGCATAGGAAGTTCCATGGAAACAGGAGGAAGCATTTTTTTCCCTGTGAGGGTGACAGAGCACTGGAGCAGGCTGCCATGGGGGATTGTGGAGTTTCCCTCTCAAGACCCACCTGGATGTGTTTCTGTGTGATCTGCTCTAGGTGCTCCTGCTCTGGCAGGGGGTTGGACTGGATGAGATTTCGAGGTCCCTTCCAGCCCCTAACAGTCTGTGATTCTGTAATCCTTTTAAAAAGTAACTGGTTTTGCTTACAGGAACACAGCAAAAATAATACCTTTCTGGTAAAAAATATTATTTATGCTAGAAAGTGCTGTGAAGAATCGAGGCTGAGAATGGTACAGGTATTCATTTCCTCACAGAGAGGGTTCTCAAACCTTGGAATGGGCTGCCCGGGGCCGTGGTGGAGTCGCCATCCCTGGAGGTGTTTAAGCAGTGTGTAGAACTGGTGCTTAGGGACATGGTTTAGTGTTGACCCTTCAGTGCTGGGTTGAGGGTTTTCTGGATGAGCTTTGGTGTCTCTTCTGACTGGAGGTATTCTGTGATTCTGTGACTTAATTTTCATGTCAGAGTAAACTGTTCATGCAGTAGTGCTATAGGCAGCAGAGTGAAAAGATGGGATACAAGGTAAGAAACAATGCAGTGTGAATTCACAGAATCACAGAAACATTCAGGTTGGAAAAGAGCCTCAGGATCACCAAGGCCAATCCAGAACCCTACTCTGTAAGGCTCACCCCTAAACCACAGCCCCAAGCACCACAGCCAAACCACCTGCAAACACAGCCAGGCTTGGGGATTCCACCATCTCCCTGGGCAGCACATTCCAATGCCTGACCACTCTTGCCCTGAAAAAAGCTTTCCTGATGTCCAATCTAAACCTCCCCAGTGGCAGCTTGAGGCTGTTCCCTCTTGTTCTGTCACTAATGACCTGGGAGCAGAGACCAGCACCAACCTCTCCACGACCTCCTTGCAGGTAGTTGTAGAGAGCCAGGAGGTCTCCCCTCAGCCTCCTCTGTTTCACACTAACCATCCCCAGCTCCTTCAGTTGCTCTTCATCACATTTATTCTCCAGGCCCTTCGCAGCTTCCTTGCCCTCCTCTGCCCTGGCTCCAGCACCTCCACATCTCTCTTGTCCTGAGATGCCCAAAACTGGACACAGCACTGGAGGTGTGGCCTCCCCAGAGCTGAGTCCCAGGGGACAATCTCTCCCTGGTCCCGCTGGACACAGCATTTCTAATACAGGCCAGGATGCCATTGGCTTTCTTGGCCCCCTGGGCACACTGCTGGCTCCTATTCAGAATTGGGATGATAGGCAGAGTTAGGCCTCAGTTTAGCTGAGATCTACAATGTGTGCATTGTTGTATGAACTTATGTAGTAGCTGTGTTATTTCAACAGCATTGAAAATGTTTTGTTTCTTTAGTCACAGAAGCTGCCTGGAGCCACTGTGCACATTCTTGTATTGTTTTTCTAACCAGCAGAGTAATCTAAGTGGTCAAAGCCTGTATACTCTAAATTGTCTTTTTCCACTGAAATGCCTCAGTTTATAAAAGCACTGAGAAAAATAGTTTTGTGTTCCAAACAAGGTGCAAATCAGCACAAATCCTTGACTCTGTGCTTGCTTTCAAAGGCCAAAAGTTTGTTAACTCTAACATAACTGCAGGCTGACAAGTAAAGGGGGTGGGGGGGTGTCATGTCCCATTCCCAAACAAAGGTAGCAACAGTTCATCCTGGGAAACAGGGAATATTACTTCACAGTACAGATTGGAAGGTGTCCAGAGAGAGGCCATGAGGATGAGCAGAGGGCTGGAGCTGCTCTGCTACGAGGACAGACTGAAGCAGTTGGGGTTGTTCAGTCCGGAGAAGAGAAGGCTCCAAGGAGATCTTATTGTGGCCTTCCAGTATCTGAAGGGGGCTACAAGGAAGGGAGGTGGGGAGGGACTTTTTAGGGTGTCAGGGAATGATAGGACTAGAGGGAATGGATCCAAGCTAGAGGAGGGGAGATTTAGATTAGATGATAGGAAGAAGTTTTTCACCATGAGGGTGGTGAGACACTGGCACAGGTTGCCCAGGGAGGTGGTGGCAGCCTCATCCCTGGAGGTTTTAAGGCCAGGCTGGATGTGGCTCTGGGCAGTCTGGTCTAGTAGAAAGTGTCCCTGCCCATGGCAGGGGGGTTGGAACTACATGATCCTTGAGGTCCCTTCCAACCCTGACAATTCTGTGATTCTGATTAAGTGGAACTGCTTCTGAAGGGTGCCTACAAATACTCCTACTGACAGGGCTATTGTAGAAAAATGGCTAATATTACTCATCTCTTGCTCAGAGTTATCTTCTTGTAGGTATTCAGTTATTCTGGATTTGTGCATGTGAACATAGTGTTCCTTTTTCCTTTTTTTTCCCCTTTTGGTTCAGCTGTTCCTTCTGTGGTTCAGAGGCAGGCTGAAAACTACAGGGGATCAGGAGGTAATTTGCAAGAGGCATGGATATCCCAACCCTCAAGGGAAAAGAGGTGTATTAGAGAAGGTGAGTATAGTGCAAGAGGTGATAACAAATTCAGTCAGGCTCTTCAAGTCCGCTTCTGGATGTGCTGTTAGTCAGAACGCTCAGTTTCCTCCAGAAGTATGAAACTTAATCTCCAGCTTTAAATCACAGCTTCACTTTCTCTATTTAGAAACCTCTCACCTAAAATTAATTCTACCCTTAAGATATCACTAGTCTATTTTTTGCAGTTAATCTCCTCTTCTAAATGGACTGAAACATCCTGGGGCTGGGGCTGTTTAGTTTGAAAAAGAGGAGGATGAGGGGAGACCTCATTGCTGTCAGAAAAGCTACTTGTACCCAGCTGTGGAGGTGCTGCAGCCAATGCAGAGGAGGGCAAGGAAACTGGGAAAGGGCCTGGAGAATAAATGTGATGAAGAGCAACTGAAGGAGCTGGGGATGGTTAGTGGGAAACAGAGGAGGCTGAGGGGAGACCTCCTGGCTCTCTACAACTACCGGCAAGGAGGTTGTGGAAAAGTTGGTGCTGGTCACTGGATCCCAGACAGCTTCCAACCACCACATCTCCCACCAGCCCTTCTCTGTTTGTGACAAGAAGGTCAAGCAAAGCCTTACCCCTGGTAAGGGGTAAGGGGAAAACATTTGGTCACCTGCTGTTTAATCCACAGGAATATGTCTTGTTCCCTTCACAGAAAGTGTTTAAATTTCTTTGTGGTTCTGGGTGGCACATTGATACCTAATCCTGGAAACACCATTTGCTGCACAGGCCTGGGCCACTTTGTCCCACCTTGTGGTAGGTAAAGGGAAATCAAGAGTTAATTGGTATAACCACAAAGACAGTCCTCCAAAAGCTAGAGAGGGCCCTATGGGGACAGGCAGTCCGTCCCAGGATATTGCAATATGTTATTTTATTCAGTTTTCTCTTCTCCCAGGTCATTAGTGACAGAACAAGAGGGAATGGCCTCAAGGTGCTGCTGGGGAGGTTTAGACCGGACATTAGGAAAGCTTTTTTCAGGGCAAGAGTGGTCAGGGATTGGAATGTGCTGCCCAGGGAGGTGGTGGAGTCCCCAAGCCTGGCTGTGTTTGCAGGTGGTTTGGCTGTGGTGCTTGGGGCTGTGGTTTAGGGCTGAGCCTTGCAGAGTAGGGTTCTGGATTGGCCTTGGTGATCCTGAGGCTCTTTTCCAACCTGAATGTTTCTGTGATTCTGTGACTCTCTGATCCTAAATATGAGTGCATTAAACATCTTTTCTATGATTCTAAATTATATATACATATGTACAAACAAACATAGGAATAGCTCTAGCAAGATCACTTTAAGATGTTTTTTTGAAGAGTTTAAGGTCTGGGATAATATAATTACATAGGATCTTGTTATTTTTCTTTCCCCTTTTCAATTTCTATTTACTTTGGAGATCAGGAATCACTTTGAACTTGAAACAAACAAACAAATCACTATCACTCCTGTACTGCACCTGCTTTAGCACATGGAGCCCAGGCTGGTACAACTGTTCTGCAGCCTTTGTCTCTTTCAAGCTCAGCTATTTAGGGGCATGCTTTCAGACAAGAGAAGCCTCCTCCACAACATTCAGGTTTGGTTCCAGAGACTATCTGTCAGTACTGTGTTACAAATATGCAGGAGCTGGAAAGCAGTGTGCCTTATTCAAGCAGTGTGTCATCCTGTCTCACACTGCTCCTTGTCCACCTCTGCACAGCTCTGTTGAGTGATGTCTGTGTGAGGGGTTCGTGATGCTCAGAGATGTGGCCATGCCAGTGGTCTGCAGGAGCTCATCACTCCTGCTGCTGGGATGGTGTTTTGTGTGTTGTGGCAAGTCTCTATCCCACTGCTGGGACTGCTGCAGAAGGGTTAGGTGTCCCATTTGTACCAGCAAGATTCTGAGCAGTGGCTGTACCTGGGCTACAGGAGCAGCTGCAGGGGAAGGGGCTGCAGCTTTGCAGAAGTGCAACATTGAACAGGGATCACTGTCTCATCTACAGCTCTCCTGGGGGCCCTTCTGCCTGCAGAGAGGAACAATTGTTCAGAGGTTTTCCTTCCAACATCCTGAGAGTGCCTGAGCGATGAGGCTGGACAGATAAGCCCAGGGGGTTGCTCTTGAAGATAACTGCTATCACCCTGTATGTCCCATGGAGTCACCCCAGAGGAGGAGCCATCAACCATGGCCCATACCATAAATCACAATTACAATTGCACAGTTGTTACAGGGCAGAGATTTAGATTCAAAGACAGCAAAGGGAAGCAAATAAGCAGAATACAAATAGATAAAAGCTGTGTGCTCTGCTGAGCTGACACAACCAGAGTTACTGTCAAAGTACTGCAGCAAGACTATAGTTTTCAAGGCCATTCTCAAGGATTGCTTCAGTGATTTCACCACAGTATCACAGTGCATTAGAGGTTGGAAGGGACCTCTAGAGGTCATGAGTCCAAACCCGCTGACAAAAGCAGGATCACCCAGGGTAGTCCACACAGGACGGCATCCAGGTGGGGTTTGAATGTGTCCAGAGAAGGAGACTCCACAACCTCTCTGGGCAGCCTGCTCCAGGGCTCTTTAACCTTCCATGTTCAAGTTTGTCTCCATTGTTCCTTGGCTTATTGCTGTGCACCACCCAAAAGAGCTTGGCCCCCTCCACTTGACCCCCACCCCTCAGCTATTGATAGACATTGATCAGATCCCCTCTCAGCCTTCTCTTCCCCAGACTAAACAGTCCCAGGGCTCTCAGTCTCTCTTCACAGGGGAGATGCTCAAGTCCCCTAAGCATCCTCCTGGCTCTCCCTTGGCCTCTCTCCAGCAGGTCTCTGTCTCTCTTGAGCTGGAGAGCCCAGAACTGGACATAGGATTGGAGGTGTGGTCTCATCAGGGCAGAGTAGAGGGGGAGAAGACCTTCCCTATCCCTGCTGGCCACACTTTTCTTGCTGCACCCCAGGATCCCATTGGCTCTCTTGGCCACAAGGAGACATTGCTGCCCCCTGCAGAACTTAACTGTCCACCAGCACTCCAAGGTCTTTCTCCATGGACCTACTTTCCAGCAGGGCAGCCCCTGAGCTATACTGGTGCCTGCTGTCAGTCCTCTCCAGGTGCAGGATCCTACACTTGTTCTTCTTCAACTCCATGAAGTTAAACTTCATGTGTGTACACAGCACATGGTTTTGCTGTTGACAGCATAGTGGCAGAAAAGCATTCCTTATGCTCAGTAAGGCAATCTCTTTAGGAATTTTAAGGGTCTTTTAGGAATAAATAATTTGCATGTATAATAATGAACTTCTGGTGTGTAAGCTGTCATTCTGAATTACTTTTAGCCCAGTTTAACTTTGTGTTACAGAATAGACACAGAGTACTCATCATTACTTTTCCCAATACTTCATGATACAGTTTGCAAATGTGATAATATATTCACAGCCTCTCTCTCTGTGCATTTTGTGGGTACACAGTGATGTTTATTTTTATCAAAGGAGACATTTGGGCTCAAATTTCCATCTGCTGGACTGGGGAGAATGTGGAATCTAGAGTACCAAGCACAGCAGTAGTAGTTGATGTTGGTGCAGAATACAGAATTAACCAGGTTGGAAAAGACCTTCAAGATCATTGAGTCCTACTTATAACCCAACACCATCTCCTCAACTAAACCATGGCTCCCAGTGCCTCATCCAGGCTCTTTTTAACCATCTCCAGTGATGGTGACTCCACCACCTCCCTGGGCAGCACATCCCAATGGCCAATCTCTCTTTCTGGGGAAAATTTCTTCCTACCATCCAGACTAAACTTCCCCTGGCACAGCTTGAGACTGTGTCCTCTTGTTCCTGTGCTGGTTGCCTGAGAGAAGAGACCAACCCCCACCTGGCTGCAGTCTCCCTTCAGGCAGTTGTAGAGAGCAAGAAGGTCTCCCCTGAGCCTCCTCTTCTCCAGGCTAAGCAACCCCAGCTCCCTCAGCCTCTCCTCCCAGGGCTGTGCTCCAGACCCCTCCCCAGCTTTGTTGCCCTTCTCTGGACACCTTCCAGCATCTCAACTTCTTTCTTAAACTGAGGGGCCCAGAACTGGACACAGGACTCAAGGTGTGGCCTAACCAGTGCTGAGCATGGGGCAGAATGACTTCCCTGCTCCTGCTGGCTACACTGTTCCTGATGCAGGCCAGGATGCCATTGGCCTTCTTGGCCACTTGGGCACACTGCAGGCTCATGTTCCGCTGCTATCAACCAGTATCCCCAGGTCCCTTTCTGCCTGGCTGCTCTCCAGCCACTCTGACCCCAGCCTGTAGCACTGCATGGGGTTGTTGTGGCCAAAGTGTAGAACCTGGCACTTGGATGTGTTCAACCTCATGCCCTTGGACGCTGCCCATCTGTCCAGCCTGGCAAGGTCCCTCTGCAGATCTCTCCTACCGTCTAACAGATCAACTCCTGACCCCAGCTTGGTGTCATCTGCAAATTTACTGATGATGGACTCAATTCCCCTGTCCAGATCATCAATAAAGATACTGAACAGGATGGGGCCCAGCACTGATCCCTGGGGGACACCACTGGTGCCTCTCTGCCAGCTGGGTGTGGCACCATTCACCACCACTCTCTGGGCCTGGCACTCAAAGACTTACAAATTTAGCACTTGTATGTATTTGAGCTACTCAGAATGAGGAGGGCATTGTTTGAAACATTGAATTCTCTTCCTGCAGGTATGAGGCCAAAAGCTATCACTAAAGCAGAAAAAAATAAATAAAGTAGTAGAAAATTTCAGAAATATTGGAAATTAATGGAAAAAATGGCAAAAATAATGTGATTTGGCTGATGCAAAAGGCAACTAAGCTAATGCAAATCCCCATTTGTGTTTGTGCAACCTATCTGGAATGACTGAATATTAACCAGGAGAATAAATGAGAATCTCTATTAGATTCATTAGAAGGGAGATAACATCCTAATGTGAAGCTCATACTTCACTGCAAAAGAAAAGGATAAGTATCTAGGATCTGAGGGGTCCCTGCCCACAGCTGGGGGGCTGGAACTAGATAATCCTTGAGGTCCCTTCCAACCCTGACAATTCTATGATTCTATGATCTATAACAATAATTTTGTCCTTTATACCTTTTGTTTGCTGTTTATCTTGAATTAGATACTTTTGTCATGAGCTGAAAACATGTATATGAGGAGCAATGGATGAGCAGAGGGCTGGAGCTGCTCTGCTATGAGGACAGACTGAGGGAGTTGGGGTTGTTCAGTCTGGGGAAGAGAAGGCTCTGAGGAAACCTCATTGTGGCCTTCCAGTATCTGAAGGGGGCTACAAGAAAGCTGGGGAGGGACTTTTGAGGGTGTCAGGGAGTGATAGGACTGGGGGTAAAATATAGAAATGGGTGGATTCAGATTGGATGTGAGGAAGAAATTCTTCCCCATGAGGGTGGTGAGAGACTGGCACAGGTTGCCCAGGGAGGTGGTGGAAGCCTCATCCCTGGAGGTTTTTCAGGCCAGGCTGGATGTGGCTGTGAGCAACCTGCTGTAGTGTGAGGTGTCCCTGCCCATGGCAGGGGGGTTGGAACTGGATGCTCCTTGAGGTCCCTTCCAACCCTAAGAATTCTATGATTCTATGTTTCTAATTGCATGGAGAACAATAATAAATCTGTGTTTCAGGTAGTAGTTATGTTTTTGCCAGACATTGTGCATTGAAATAAAAATGAGACATGAAAGGAAAAAGAAGAAAAGAAAGAAAAGGAAGAGAAAGCAGAAAAGCAGGATCAGAAAACGTGCTGTTTGTCAGCCAGATATAAGATGGCTCTAATGGCTGTTTCTATGGCAACTAAAAATGAATGTCTCTGAAGATAATCTCTGTCTTTTCTTTTAATGTCTTTCAGCAGGAGCATTAACATTGCTGTCTACTGGCACACACTCCAAATGGTATTCTGTGCCCCAAACTTGAGCATGTACAGATTCAGTATTACCATCCTAGCATTTCACACAGATCACAGCATCACAGAATGTCAGAGGTTGGAAGGGACCTCCAGAGATCATCCAGTCCAACCCCCCTGCCAAAAGCAGGATCACCCAGGGGAGTCTACACAGGAATGCATCCAGGTGGGGTTGGAAAGTCTCCACAGGAGACTCCACAGCCTCTCTGGGCAGCCTGCTCCAGGGCTCTGGCACCCTCACTGGAAAGAAGTTTCTCCTCCTCTTGAGCTGAAACCTTCTCTGCTCAAGTTTGTCTCCATTGTTCCTTGGCTTATTCCTGTGCACCACCCAAAAAGAGCTTGGCCCCCTCCACTTGACAGTATTGCAGGTGTGGTCTCATCAGTGCAGAGTAGAAGGGGAGAAAAACCTCCCTAGCCCTGCTGGCCATACTTTTGTTGCTGCATCCCAGGATCCCATTTGCTCTCTTGGCCACAAGGGCACATTGCTGTCCCATGCAGAAGTTGGAGATGACCTGCAACAGCTTTTGTGGACAGGGTCTGGTCTCTGGTGATCTCAGCTGCTCTGCCCTTGCCAGCAGACCAGAGCCCTTATCCATTTCTTCTCTGAACAAAAGCCCACCAGTGCTCACCCACATTTTATTGTATGCCAAAACTAACTCATCAGATTTTAACTCTTTGGAATTACATTCCCTTTCATTAAGACAGGTTTATTATAAATCATTGCTATGAGGTTCACCATGTCCTTCCAAGACAAGTGTCTGCCAGGCACTCAAAGTGTGCATTGCCACCAGAAGGAGGGGAGTTGCTCTTCTCTAACCCCACCTTCTCTTCCCTGGGCAAGTTCACAACACAGTCCAGTCTCACGGGGCAAGATGGATGTGACTTTGCCAGTTCTCTCCTGCACAGGCCTCCAAATGTACTCTGTCCTTATCAACATTCACACTGCCTATGTTATCATAGAGCATGGGACATGTATTCACTGCTTCAGGCAATACAATATCTCTCCTGGTGAGCTGCACCATGGCCATCCCATTCTTTCAGACTCTTTGAACTGAAAAAAAACCAAACCAAAACCACCCTAAAAAACCCACAAAAGAATAATTATGCCCTGGGCCTACAACAGCACTATGTGTGATCTGTTGAAGGCTGAAGATCATAGGATCACAGGATCACAGAATAGTCTGGGACAGAAGGGACCTCCAAAGGTCATCCAGTCCAACCCCCTCTGCACTCAGCAGGGACATCCCCAACTGGTTTAGGTTGCCCAGAGCCCTGTCTAGCCTCACCTTGAATATCTCCAGGGAAGGGGCCTCAACCTGGGCAACCTGTTCCAGTGATCCACCACCATCATAGTAAAGAACTTGTTCCTAACATCCAATCTGAATCTACTCTTCTCAGAGATCAGGTGTTTTGTGGAGAAGAAGCCATACCCCAGAGGTCACCAGCTGTAAAAAAAAGTAGCTGTAAGTCTCTCTGCTTCACTTGGCACTCTCTTAGTTACTAACAAAGTCATAATCTGTGTGGACTGTGGCAAACTGGGTCAGAACAGTGGGCTGGCTTGAAATTACCTTGGTAAACATCATAAAGCTGACATGAGGTCACATGAGCCTTTGTATGAGCAGATGGGGGTGGTGTGGCCTGCACATGCAAGGGACAGGGAAGGGCAGGGTGACCTCCTCCAGTGGCAGTTCTGGTTTATGCCAGTTCCAAACAGTTGTGAAACCTTGCTTAGCATCTCAGCCTGCCTTTTAGTATGTTAAAGGTGGGGTGCCATGCTCAGTGAAAAATAGCCATTTTTTGGTCAGCTCTATGTGCTATAAATGTGTTGAACAAAGGACTTTCAGAGAATCAGAGAATTCTTAGGGTTGAAAGGGACCTCAAGGATCAGCCAGTTCCAACCCCCCTGCCTCACACTAGATCAGATTGCCCAGAGCCACATCCAGCCTGGCCTTAAAAGCCTCCAGGGATGAGGCTTCCACCACCTCCCTGGGCAATTTGTGCCAGTCTCTCACCACCCTCATGGGGAAGAACTTCTTCCTAACATCCAATCTGAATCTACCCATTTCTAGTTTTTTTTTCATTCCCCCCAGTCCTATCACTCCCTGACACCCTTAAAAGTCCCTCCCCAGCTTTCTTGTAGCCCCCTTCAGATACTGGAACCAAGCAGTAAAGTGTTTCCAGAGCAGCTTACTAACATGCCCAGTGTCAAACTCAACTGGCTGATAGAGAATTTAATCCTTCTGAAGCCCAATCTGGGACACAGCTGACTCACACCAGTCTTTATATAAGATGACCTCTCAGTGAACCACAATATCATGTGTTTCTTGAAGGTTTGTTTTCCCTTGCTCAATAAAAATTCCAGCAGGGGAATCATTCACAATACAAGCAAAAAAAGCAGGAGAAGGGCATACAATGGAGTTCACTGGGAGGAGGGAATTAACCAGCAGTAAATCTCCAATGGCTTTGCACTGCTACTGTCAGCTGCAAAGTGGTCTGAGGGATCAGCAGAAAGGGCAAACTGGTTTGATGAAGTAAGGAGCAAAAAAGAACCAAGCCCATCAGTCTAAGACACACAACAGTATAGTCTTGTATGCAATTTGGTATTCAGTGATGCCATCAGGTGCAGTTTGGATGTGAATCCTCCTGACCTTAGTCAGGAGCTGGTGCAGACATTTTGAGGACAATATGAAATGCTGTTTGGCTCCAGGTGCAGTAAACTAGGGGGTGTTGTCTGGAGAATGAACAGAAATCATAGACTGCAAATACTCACCTTTCAGGGTGAAGATCTCATAGAAACAGAGAATGGTCCAGGCTGGAAGGGACCTCCAAAGGGCATCCAGTCCAACCTCCCTGCAGTCAGCAGGGACATCCCCAACCAGATCAGGTTTCCTGGCATTTAGAAAACCAAAGCCTGATGGAGAAACAGCTCCTTTTTCTTCAAAGTGCTGTAGCTACACATTTCCATCAGTATAGAGGGTCTCTGGAACATAATTACTTTTGGTCTATGTGGCAGTTTGAGGCTGTTGGTGCCTTTAGGAACCATAAAGTGCAGACCCCCCAGAGGAGCCAGAGTGTCCAAGAGGTGAGCTTGAAGATGTCTTTCATACCCATAAGTCCTGCATCCCTATAAGTCTGGCTGCAAAATGAATTTTTTTTGGCCTTTTCCCTCCTTTTCTCCTCACAGGAAGGACACCCAGGCTCTTGTCTCTCTTGGCAGGGGAGTGAGGCTTGGTGGCAGCCTTGGCAATGCTGCCAGTTAGGCCTGGAGCTGCTTAACTGAGGCCTGGAGTTGCCAAACTGAATTTTGTTCTGCATCACAGTGGTGTGGTATGGAGGGTAGAGAGGCTTGGCAGGGAGGGGGCATGAAGGTTTGGGTTTGTTGGCCTGGTTTAAAGGGGGGTTTGTGTGAAGCTTTGCCTCAATGAGCTTCTGTGTTAAACCCAGAGTATGGATTTTGTGTCCTTCATATGCTTTGCTAGGCCTTGTACTGTTGTATGTAACGGTAAATAGCATTTCCTTTTAAACTTTCCAATACCATCCCATCCTTTCATAGAATCATAGAGTCATAGATTCTAAGTCCAGGCTGGAAGGGACCTCCAAAGGTCATCCAGTTTGAACCCCTCTGCAACAGGCAGGGACATCCTCACCTAGATCAGGTTGCCCAGAGCCCTGTTGAGCCTGGGGCCTGGAGGCCATGAATATGATCATAGTATCACAGTATCATAGTATCAGTCAGGGTTGGAAGAGACCACAAGAATCATCTAGTTCCAACCCCCCTGCCATGGGCAGGGACACCCCACACTAGATCAGGCTGGCCAGAGCCTCATCCAGCCTGGGCTTAAAACACCTCCAGGGATGGGGCCTCCAACCTCCTCCCTGGGCAACCTGTTCCAGTGTTCCACCACCCTCATGGTGCAAAACTTCTTCCTGATATCCAATCTGAATCTGCTCTTCTCTAGTTTGAAGCCATTTTCCCTCATCCTGTCCCTGCAGGCCTTTGCAAACAGTCTCTCTGCAGCCTTCTTGTAGCCCCCTTCAGGTACTGGCAGGCTGCTATTAGGTCTCCCTGGAGCCTCCTCTTCTCCAGGCTGAACACCCCCAGCTCCCTCAGCCTGTCCTCATAGCAGAGCTGCTCCAAACCCCTTGATCACGGAGAGGGACTTCTCAGGCTCTCAGGTAGTGATAGGACTAGGGGGAATGGACTGAAGCTGGAGGTGGGGAGATTCAGGCTGGAGGTGAGGAGGAAGTTCTTCACCATGAGAGTGGTGAAGCCCTGGAATGGGTTGTCCAGGGAGGTGGTTGGGGCCCCATCCCTGGAGGTGTTTAAGACCAGGCTGGATGAGGCTCTGGCCAGCCTGATCTAGTGTGGGGTGTCCCTGCCCATGGCAGGGGGGTTGGAACTGGATGATCCTTGTGGTCCCTTCCAACCCTGACTGATACTATGATACTGTGATACTATGATCATATTCATGGCCTCCAACCTCCTGATCATTTTCATGGCCTCCAACCCCCGGATCATTTTCATGGCCCTCCTCTGGACCAGCTACAGTGGAAAATAATTGAAAACCAAGCTCAGGAGAGGGAAATGTTCTGTTCTGTCTGGGCTACAGTAGATGGCACCATAACTTCAGTCAAGTGGCCAAGGCAGCTGAATGGGGACCTTACAAACCTCTAAATAATGGGATTCTTTGTGCAATTTTAAAGAACATTCCAATGAAGTAAGTAAGGATCAGGCCTCTGGCATGCATCTGTGTTGTGGCCAAGCTCCAGGTTTAGATTTTTTTCTGGTCAAATTATTTCCTTAGAAAAACTATGAATCATGCATTTGCATAACAGTTTTTCCATCTGCTTGCATTCCTCTGCTCACAGAGGCTTCTTTTTGTTCCTTTTAATATTTCACCTGAAAACACATGCATCTTGTTCTCTCTGTGAAATGCTATGAAAATCTTTTGAGCTGCTATCAGTGACACACAACATTGTGGTTTAATCTTGCTACCCTGTTACTAACCAAAGCAAATCATTTCTTACTGTAATTGGGGAGGATCACATTCTGGAATGATACTGCACAGAGTTAGTATCTGCACATTAATTTGATCTGGCTGAGCAGGAATGGATAGCTGACCTTATACCAAAGAATACCAAGGTGCCCCCCCAAGTGGTTTATTGCTGCTTCTCTCAGAATCACAGAATTGTCAGGGTTGGAAGGGACCTCAAGGATCATCCAGTTCCAACCCCCCCTGCCATGGGCAGGGACACCTCACACTGCAGCAGGTTGCTCACAGCCACATCCAGCCTGGCCTTCAAAACTCCAGGGATGAGGCTTCCACCACCTCCCTGGGCAGCCTGTGCCAGTCTCTCACCACCCTCATGGGGAACAACTTCTTCCTGACATCCAATCTGAATCTACCCACTTCTAGTTTTGTTCCATTCCCCCCAGTCCTATCACTCCCTTGCACCCTCAAAAGTCCCTCCCCAGCTTTCTTGTAGCCCCCTTCAGATACTGCAAGGCCACAAATAGGTCTCTCATAGTATCCCATGAGGTGGGATGGGAATGTTATTCATATTTCCAAAAAGGAAATCAAGAAGAGAGAGACCAGATGGGTTCACTGCATTCACACAGGGAGTGTTAGAGTGGAGCCTTCCATTATACCTCTACACACAGATGTGTAATGCAAGAGTACATACAATACATGTACATCACAGACACAGAGTACTTTTTTTCCCCCCCTGTATCCCATTTGAAGAAAATAGTTGACATTCCTCTACAATTTTATCTAGGACATTATGGTGTTTTTGCAGGATGGAGGCTTGGTTTGAAGTGAGTCTTGCTGTTAAGCACTGTATGCTTTAGAAAAAGCCCTAAATACTGGATATCTGAAATAAGGCATCACAGTATCACAGTATCATACATTAGAGGTTGGAAGGGACCTCCAGAGATCATCCAGTCCAACCCCCCTGCCAAAGCAGGATCACCCAGGGTAGTTCACACAGGAATACATCCAGGTGGGTTTGAAAAGTCCCCAGAGAAGGAGACTCCACAACCTCTCTGGGCAGCCTCCTCCAGGGCTCTGTCATCCTCACTGGAAAGAAGTTTCTCCTCATGTCGAGCTGAAACCTTCTCTGCTCAAGTTTGTCTTCATTGTTCCTTGGCTTATTGCTGTGCACCACCCAAAAGAGCTTGGCCCCCTCCACTTGACAGTATTGCAGGCAGATACTGATAGGCATTGATCAGATCCCCTCTCAGCCTTCTCTTCTCCAGACTAAACAATCCCAGGGCTCTCAGTCTCTCTTCACAGGGGAGATGCTCAAGTCCCCTAAGCATCCTCCTGGCTCTCCCTTGGCCTCTCTCCAGCAGGTCTCTGTCAATCTTGAACTGGGGAGCCCCAAACTGGACACAGGATTGCAGCTGTGGTCTCAGCAGGGCAGAGTAGAGGGGAAGAAGGCCCTCCCTAGCCCTGCTGGCCACACTTTTCTTGCTGAACCTTGGGGTCCCATTGGCTCTCTTAGCCACCAGGGCTGTCCCCTGCAGAACTTGCTGCCCACCAGCACTCCAAGGTCTTTCTCCATGGAGCTGCTCTCCAGCAGGGCAGCCCCAAACCCGTCCTGGTGCCTGCTGTTCTTCCTCCCCAGATGCAGGACCCTGCACTTGTCCTTAATGAACTTCATGAGGTTTGCCTGCACCCAGATCTCAGCCTGCCCAGATTTGGTTGTATGGCTGCACAGCCTGACAGGGTGCTTTAGACAAGATGCTTGCTTTAGACAAAACTAAGGCATTTGTACTTAAACCTCATTCCTGTTACTAATCTTCTTTCCATTCTGTTGAATATCTCACAGGCCTGTGAATGAATGAATTCTCTGGCTTGATGCTGTATTTAAAAGACAAGCTGAATCTCTCCAAGAAGCAGAAAAAAGAAGTAATTCCACCAGACAGCATGAGATTTAAACCTTCCCATGATGTATCCTTTTATTGTCCACTGTATGCTGAAATACAGCTGTGGCAGCTACTGCATTCCATCAGGGTCATTGCTTTCTTCAAGATCATCTTGGATATGTATGGACCTTTGTTTCTTCAGTAACACCCAGCCAAAATAGAGCCACATCTTGAGGTGCAAGGGGTTTTGTCAGTGTTCAAGAAGAATTTCAGAAAGGACTCTGGTATATTTTATTTTATTTTATTTTATTTCATTTTATTATGATCTATCTGACTATGTTCCTAAGAGCAATTATGCTGCTGGGGTTACTTTCTATCATGTGAGGCCATGCTTTTTACTACTATAAAAAAGAAAAGAATTAAAGACAACAAGAGCTGAATCTGAAAGTCAGGAAGAAAACAGTCACAGAATCACAGGATGTTAGGGGCTGGAAGGGACCTTGAAAGCTCATCCAGTCCAACCCCCCCTGCCAGAGCAGGAGCACCTAGAGCAGATCACACAGGAACACATCCAGGCAGGGTTCGAATATCTCCAGAGAGGGAGACTCCACAACCCCCTGGGCAGCCTGCTCCAGGGCTCTGGCACCCTCACAGAGGAAAAATCTCTCCTCCTGTTTCCATGGAACTTCCTATGCCTCAACTTCCACCACTGCCCCTTGTGCTGGCATTGGGCATCACCCAGCAGAGCCTGGCTCCAGCCTCTGGGCACTCACTCTGCACATCTGTATCAACAGGGATGAGGTCACCTCTCAGTCTCCTCCAAGGTAAAGAGCCCTCAGTCCCTCAGGCTCTCTTCATAAGGAAGATGTTCCACTCCTTTCATCATTTTTGTGGCTCTGTGCTGGACTCTCTAAAGCAGTTCCCTGAGGTCCTTCTTGACCTGAGGGGCCCAGAAGTGGACACAACATTCCAGATGTGACATCACCAGGACAGAGAATGACATAGCATGAGGCAGAACCAGAAGAAAAGTTCATTTGCTAGGATATTTGATTCCAGTGCAGAGAGCCATGTAAGTCATAAATCTTTTTTTTACATAATCATCCCCTTTTTTCCATCCAAGCATCCTGTTGTCCCAACCAATTATCTACAGGGCACTGTTTGTCCAATAATTCGTCTCTAAGATAAATATTTTGACAGTTTTCCTCTTTTCTCAAATAGAGGCAATGAGGTGTTTTCAATTAGGGCTAAGGAGATTGCTGAGAATTTGAACTTGGGAAAAAAGTCAGTTGACAACTCTGATCCCTTTGGCACAGCACCAGGGATGACAAATGCAAGGCACCACGTGATTGCCTGTTGCTGCTGTTGCCAAATCCAAGTGTCACACTGAATGCTGTCCTCTTTTGCCTATGGCTCTTCATCTGTTCTGTTAAGGGAGTGTGCTTCATTTGGCTTATGGTTGCTAAATTTACCATAACAGGTGCAATCATGTCTGCAAGAAATCACAGAGTTATTTGGGCTGGAATAGACCTCTGAGATCACCAAGCCCAGCCTATGACCTAACTCCACCACACTGACCAGACCATGGCACTGAGTGCCACATCCAGTCTGGCCTTAAACACCTCCAGGGACAGCAACTCTACCACCTCCCTGGGCAGCCCATCCCAGTCTCTCATTCCCCTTTCCATCAGGAAGTGCTTCCTAACATCCAACCTAAACCTCCCCTGGCACAGCTTCAGGCCATGCCCTCTCCTCTTGTCACAAGTTGCCTGGCACAAGAGCCTGACCCCCACCTGACTGCAACTTCCCTTCAGGTGCTTGTAGAGTGTGATAAGATCCCCCTTGATTTTACTGCCTATGGTCATGGAGATGGGGAGAAGACCAGGGAGAGACATTCTGAGGAAAGAGCAGACATTTCTGTTTGCTTCCAGACATTTTAGTTGCTGCTTTTCTACCTTGCAAGAATTCTACCTTCTAATTATTCTACAGGGTCTCAAAATAGGCTCAGAGCACAGGATGAGCAGAGAGGAAACCTGAGTTAAAAACAGAAACAAATGCAGCTGTTGTGGTGATTTCACAGCAGCATTTGTAACTCACAGAAACCTCAGGAAGCAAAAGGGGTTTCTTGCTGACATGACTGACACAGATGGTTGATTCACTCCAGCAGAGGAATAAAAGGGCCACTTTGGTGGGAGGTAGGCGATACCTCTCCCAGCTCCAGCAGATTGCTTCGGTTTAGTAAATGTGCTTTTGTTATGTTCATGCTCACAAGGGGAATGCTTCATGTGCATAACTCTCTAATCACTGTGCAATCTGAAGTTTATTTTTTCCTGGAAAGGTCACTGCAAAAGCTCTTGAGAGAGAGGATGAAAAGGGTGTGAGCTCTGAGAAGTTGTAAACTGAGGGAGGGGGAAAAATCTTGTCCTCACGGGATAGTGGAAAGGAACAAAAGGAGGAAGGAAGATGAACCCAAGAGCAGTGGGGAATGCAGCAAAAATATTACAAGAGGCATTAAATAATGTCTTCTGTAAAGGAATCAGTGGGATTTGTATGCTACTGGTGTGCACTTGCAGCCCAGAAAGCCAACCGTGTCCTGGGCTGCAGCAAGAGAAGCAGAGCCAGCAGGGCCAGGGAGGTGATTCTCCCCCTCTGCTCCACTCTGCTGAGACCACACCTGGAGCACTGTGCCTAGTTCTGGAGCCTCTATTCCAGGAAGGATCTGGAGGTGCTGGAAGGTGTCCAGAGAAGGGCCACGAGGATGAGCAGAGGGCTGGAGCTGCTCTGCTATGAGGACAGACTGAGGCAGTTGGGGCTGTTCAGTCTGGAGAAGAGAAGGGTTCTAGGAGATCTTATTGTGGCCTTCCAGTGTTTTAAGGGGGCTCCAGGAAAGCTGAGGAGGGACTTTTGAGGGTGTCAGGTAGTGATAGGACTGGGAGGAATGGAGCAAAAGTAGAAATGGGTGGGTTCAGGTTGGATGTTAGGAACAGAACAAGAGGACACAGTCTCAAGTTGTGCCAGGAGAGGTTCAGGCTGGATATTAGAAAGAAATTCTTCACAGAAAGAGAGATTTGCCATTGGGATGGTAGGGTCAATGTCCCTGGAGGTGTTTATGAGAAGCCTGGATGAGGCACTTAGTGCCATGGTCTAGTTGATTAAGTAGGGTTGGGTGATTGGTTGGACTGGATGATCTTGGAGTTCTCTTCCAACCTGGCTGATTCTGTGATTCCTGAATTGCTGGGACTGGCACCAGCAGAACCACACTTCTAACCAGGAGGTTCTTGACTCTGTTTTCCTCCCCCTTTCCAGGGACCCTCTTACCAGTAACAGCAAAATGCAATTTAAGATTGTCTGTCAGCTCCTTTCTCTAAACAAAAGACACTAAGAAATAGAGATAAAAGCTCTACTGAACCTCTGCCTCACTCAGGACAAAAACTTAAGATGAATGGTGGGGTGGATGGATGGATTGATCAATGGATGGATTGATGGCTATAG
Organism: Colaptes auratus; assembly: GCA_015227895.2. Taxonomy (NCBI): domain Eukaryota; kingdom Metazoa; phylum Chordata; class Aves; order Piciformes; family Picidae; genus Colaptes; species Colaptes auratus. The sequence continues at coordinate 3,799,620 of CM037632.1, forward strand.
AGATGCACTAAACATTTCACCCTTGCTTGCAAACTAATGGAAAACACATTTTGTTCCTCTGACAAATGAACAGAGCAGAGCAACCTAGATTTATATATCACAATCTTATCATTTCCTGTGGTTTTCTTTTTCTAGTGAGTTTTGGCTTGGAAAGCAAACAGACTTGTGCACAGATGAGTAATGTGTTTAGCTTTAGATCTGGCCAAAGAAAATCCTGGAAGATCTTCTTTACTTGGATGGAAATAATGTATGGTACTCTGATGTTACTCGCTGGGATTCAGCTCTGTTGCTGCTTTTATGGCTGATTGCAATGTGCTAATCTCCAAAGACTCAGTGAAGTTCATGGGAGGCTTTTTTGACCAAGTAGAGTTTAAACTTGGGTTGCCATGAGATTTTCACCTGCACCTTCAAACCTTTAAGCCCTGATAAAAAAAAAGAGAAGTATTTTGGGAGAGTCCTAAACACTCTGCAACTGATAGGGCTTCTGGAGTACTGGCAGGCACTAAGGCAAACAGCTGTAGGAGTGTCTTCCAATAACCCCAAGCCACAGTGCAAAGGGCATTCCAAGGACAGAGCAGAGGATGGTATGTCAGAAACACAGTTGTAGCACAAGCATTGATACCAGGAGAGCTCTTAGGGGGAGAAGGGTTGCATGCAGAAGACAGTCAGTGTCAGACCCAAGATCTGGAGGTGCTGGAAGGTGTCCAGAGAAGGGCCACGAGGATGAGCAGAGGGCTGGAGCTGCTCTGCTATGAGGACAGACTGAGGGAGTTGAAGTTGTTCAGTTTGGAGAAGAGAAGGCTCCAAGGACCCCTAATTGTGGCCTTCCAGGATCTGAAGGGGGCTACAAGAAAGCTGGGGAGGGACTTTTCTGGGTATCAGGTAGTGATAGGACTGGGGGGAATGAAGCAACACTAGAGAAGGGGAGATTCAGATTGGATGTTAGGAAGAAGTTCTTCCCCATGAGGGTGGTGAGAGCCTGGCACAGGTTGCCCAGGGAGGTGGTGGAAGCCTCATCCCTGGAGGTTTTGAAGGCCAGGCTGGATGTGGCTGTGAGTAACCTGCTGTAGTGTGAGGTGTCCCTGCCCATGGCAGGGGGTTGGAACTGGATGATCCTTGAGGTCCCTTCCAACCCTGACAATTCTGTGATCTTCTCATTCTGGCCACACTACATTACTTAGGAAAGAGAGAGATGATCTATAAAGCAGGATCAGCAGTTGAGCCCTTCAGAAGAAAGCATTAGCTTTCTTCTCTCTTCAGCTGAGATTTCTGTAAAGAAAAGGCAGAAGTTCAAGCCTCCAGGTTTGTGGCTTTAATTATCCCCCTGCTGTAGAAGGTATTGATCTCATTGAACTAAAACTTCTGCCTCTTACACCAAGGCCCTTGTGCAGTGTTCATCAGTACAAAGATGAGCTTGTGGTTTCATTAGATTGTACAATGGTCTCAGCTGCTATCTGCCTGCTTTTAAGAGGAGTTGTGTTTTTCAATACATTTCAAGCCTGTGCAGCCAGAAGATGGGAACTAGATGGATTTAAAGCCAGCACATCAAGACAAAGAACATTTATTCTTTGTAACCCCTCTATTTTTAAACCAATCTCATGAATCATTAGGTTCTGTCTCTAGGGTTCTGAAGGGTTAGGATTCACATCACTTCCCAGCTTCAGAGGGTAAGAACAGCTCTCCTCTCCTTGAAATTTCCACTAAGTATATAGATCAGTGGATACTGCTGTGACAGCTTTGCAATCAAAATTTCACAAGAAGCTGGCTGGAGCCACAGGTGTCTCTTGTATTCCATACCACAAAATAGTCACCTTAATGTACAAATTCTAACCTTTTCAGACATCCATCTGCTCTGGGTATTAGCCAGATGGATATTTGTGAGGCTCTCTGTTTAATCAGAGTCCTCTGCAGTCCTCTGCATTCTCTTCAGCTTTTTACAGATACCAAAAGGATCACAGGATGTTAGGGGTTGGAAGGGATCTCTGGAGATCTTCCAGTCCAAGCCCCCTGCCAGAGCAGGAGCATAGAATCCAGCACAGGTCACACAGGAACACATCCAGACAAGGCTGGAAAGGCTCTAGAGAAGAAGACTCCACAACCTCTCTGGGCAGCCTGCTCCAGGGCTCTGGGACCCTCACAGTGATGAAGTTCCTCCTCATGTTGAGGTGGAACCTCCTGTTCTGGAGTTTACATCCGTTGCCCCTTGTCCTCTCCCAGGGTGCATCTGAGCAGAGCCTGTCCCCTCCCTCTTGACCCCCAGCACTCAGATATCGATAGACATTGATCAGATCCCTTCTCAGTGTTCTCCTCTCCAGACTAACCAGCCCCAGGGCTCTCAGCCTCTCCTCCCCAGGCAGTGCTGCAGTCCCTTCAGCATCCTTGTAGCTCTCCCTTGGACTCTGTCCAGCAGATCCCTGTCCCTCTTGAACTGGGGAGCCCAGACCTGGATGCAATATTCCAGGTGGGGCCTGACTAGGGCAGAGTAGAGGAGGAGGAGAACCTCCCTGGATCTGCTGGACACACTCTTCTTAACTGCATATCTTCATACTGAGAAGGACTCTCTAGATAGGTTTTTTTGGACAAGTTTCCTGAGGAGACTCACGTGTCATGCTCCCTTACCCTCCAGTGACACTCTTTTCAAAACCACCCTGCTATAGAAGGGTATTTTTGTATGCTCTGAAAGATTTCCTGTGGCTCATGAGACACTAAGACAGCACTGTTGCCTTCTGGTACGAGCTGTTACTGTGTTAGCCCTCTGTACTCACAGAAAGAAGCTACAGTAGGGCTGTTGTCCTGCCTTTCTGGGATGCACATCACTCTGAGCCAACCTCACCCATTCACAGATGATATCTGGGCCGTTGGGAGATCTGGGACACTGCAGTTTTGTTTCCATTTTCCTGACTGTAGGCTTTGTGATGCTGTTCCTACCAGCACACTCTTTCAGTTCTGCTTTACAGGAATCCAGCCCCAGGATCTCTTCCTTCACTTGAAGGCACATTTCTACTAAATCTGTCCTATTGCATCACAATGACTTCCTACTCTGAAAGGCAAGGAAGCTCAGAGAACTGCTCTGGGTCTTGAGAAAGTACTACAGGGCCAGGATATGATCCTGCTCTGGCAGGGGGTTTGGACTGGATGATAGAATCATAGAATCACAGAATTGTCAGGCTTGGAAGGGACCTCAAGGATCAGCCAGTTCCAACCCCCCTGCCATGGGTAGGGACACCTCACACTACAGCAGGTTGCTCACAGCCACATCCAGCCTGGCCTTCAAAACCTCCAGGGATGAGGCTTCCACCACCTCCCTGGGAAACCTGTGCCAGTCTCTCACCACCCTCATGGGGAAAAGCTTCTTTCTAAATGATCTTCCTAATGATCTTTTGAGGTCCCTTCCAGCCCCTAACATTCTGTGAACCTGGTTCACTGTCACCCATCCTACAACCAGGATTCTTTCTAATACTACAGACACAGTATTATCACAGGCAACACAACCTTCCCCTTCTGATAGTCTGCAAACTGCAGGCTCCACTCACAAGAACAGAAGGGATCTTGCAAACAACCTTTGAGCTAAAAGCTCCTGAGCAGGCTCTTCTAGGAGGCATCTGCTATTTCCTATCTGGTGCTGCCTCCTAATGATGGCTACAGGCCTGTAATACCCAGCTTTGGTGTATTGCTGTTACTCATTTTCTAGCCAAAGGGATTTGCACAGTTAACAAAATCACTACAACAATTAAAAAGACAACTGTAAAAGAGAGAGAGCTGTTTGAAAATGTCTGTAGCTGTGGGGAGCCACCATTAGAGGGATCCCTAGAAGAGAAGACTCTGAGGAGACCTTACTGTGGCCTTCCAGTATCTGAAGGGGGCTACAAGAAAGCTGGGGAGGGACTTTTTAGGGTGTCAGGGAGTGATAGGGCTGGGGGGAATGGAGCAAAGCTAGGGGAGGGGAGATTTAGATTAGATATTCAGAAGAACTTCTTCCCTATGAGGGTGGTGAGACACTGGAACAGGTTGCCCAGGTGGTAGAAGCCACTAGTTCTCCTCTCCAGACTAACCAGCCCCAGGGCTCTCAGCCTTGCCTCATCAGGCAGTGCTGCAGTCCCTTCAGCATCCTTGCAACCCTACAGTTGGACACTCTCCAGCAGATCCCTGTCCCTCCTGAACTGGGAAGCCCAGAGCTGGATGCAATATTCCAGGTGAGGTCTCAGCAGGGCAGAGGGGGAGGAGAACCTCCCTGGATCTGCTGGACACACTCCTCTGAATGCACCCCAGGACCCCATTGGCCTTCTTGGCCCCCAGGGCACATTGCTGTCCCATGCAGAACTTGTTGTCCCCCAGCACTCCCAGGTCGTTCTCCACAGGGCTGCTCTCCAGCAGATCCCCTCCTAACCTGTCCTGCTGCAGTTTGTTATTCTGTGTCCTGTGCTGGACTTGCTTGTTTAGATAAGCCTTCGTTGGAGATACAAGTCTCTGTGTCTGTCACTGGATCCAGTAATCTTTTGTCATTGCAGTTTTCAGGGATTAAATGATAAGAATGTTCTGTGAGATGAAGGCTGGGTCAAGCAATTCAATGGCCAGCACGGCCTGATGGGTTAAACCATGACACACCAGCACTCAGCAGCAAGAGGTTTGCTGCCAAAGTGCCTTTGATGGTATGCTCCAGGAGGTCTCAAAGCTTCTCTCTCTCATGAACCAGCAGGGACTGTCTTGGAGGCTACTGTTTCCACTTAAGTCATGGTGTGTTTGGTGTGGCACAGTCTCTCCTTCTTCACAGAGCTGCCCCGGAGCTGCAGTTCTCTGCTTGGCCTGGGAGCATTAACAACTCCTATTTCAAATCTGCCATCTCTTTCAGACAGTGGCTTAACCACTCATCTGTAAATCACTCCACCTTCCAGCTGAATCTGTGCCCCTGTGAAGAAAAGCATTGCCAAATTCTGAGGGCTGAGTGACTACTCTGATGGAACCTGGCTTTGTGATTGCAGCCCTCTGGCTGGTAGGCAGGATGCTATTGGCCTTCTGGTTGTAAATGAGCCCTAATAATACCAGCATGGGAAGGGAACCCACCCTAGAGGCAGCTCCTGTGATACTGGAGAGAGACCAGTTCCCACCAGCTGCTGTTTCTCCAGACAGAGGCTGAGACTTGCCACTGGCAGCAGCAGATCTGTTGGAGGAACATAGGAAGCAGGACAGTGGGGAGGGGGCCACCAGCAGCAACTGGAAGTGGCTATAAGGAGACAGAAGGCATATCTGAGGGATGAGTGTGGCCACCTTCCTCCCCACCCCCCTGCCCTTTGCAGCCTCCCTGCACTGCACAGAGCAGTGTGGCCAGAGCTTCTGGCTAGGGAGGAAGGACATTAGAAACCTGCATTTCAAGAAAAGCAAAATCAATTAAAGCCACTTACTTTGGCACTGAAGAAAACAAAAACATCTGTTCTGGGAGCAGACACTGGAGCTGAGGTGACTGCCTGGCCACCTGGGCAGCACCTCCCCTTTCCCTGACATTTTTGCTGCCCTTGGCTATTGCCTGCACCATTAGGAGCTAAGTAGTTCAGTGATGAGCCCACTGTGTGAGCAGATTCACACTCTGAATGCATGACCCTTCAGAGAGGATGTGCATGCCTATGATGCTGCCTCTCTGATTTTATTATCTGCCAGACTGAATATCCTCATCAACGGCCTTGTGTTCTCAGTGCAGTGTTATGTGCTGGGGAGTGGGAGGGTTCAGTAAAGTCACAGAATCACAGAAACATTCAGGTTGGAAAGGAGCTTCAGGATCACCAAGTCCAACCCAGAACCCTGCTCTACAAGGCTCACCCCTAAACCACAGCCCCAAGCACCACAGCCAAACCACCTGCAAACACAGCCAGGCTTGGGGACTCCACCACCTCCCTGGGCAGCACATTCCAAGCACTGACCACTCTTGCCCTGAAAAAAGCTTTCCTGCTGTTCAGTTTAAACCTCCCCAGTGGCAGCTTGAGGCCATTCCCTCTTGCTCTGTCACTAATTACCTGTGAGAAGAGACCAGCACCAACCTCTCCAGGCCTCCCCTCAGCCTCCTGTGTTTCAGACTATCTGTCCCAAACTCCCTCAGTCGCTCCTCATCAGATTTATTCTCCAGGCCCTTCCCAGCTCCCTTGCCCTCATCTGCCCTGGCTCCAGCACCTCCACAGCTCTCTTGCATCGAGGTGCCCAAAACTGGACACAGCACTCCAGATGTGCCCTCCCCAGAGCTGAGTGCCAGAGGACTATCCCCTCCCTGCTCCTGCTGGACACAGCATTTCTGACCCCAGCCGGGAGGCCTTTGGCTTTCTTGGCCACTTTGAGCACACTGCTGGCTCCTATTCAGCTGCTTGTCCATTAGCAGCCCCAGGTCCCTTTCTGCCAACAGCTTTCCAGCCACACTACCCCAAGCCTGTAGCATTGCTTGGGGTTGTTGTGACCCAAGTGCAGGACATTTGGCCTTGTTGAAGCTGATTCCATTAATGATGGCCATTAATGCAACCTATCCAAGTTCCTCTGTAGAGCCTCCCTACCCATTCTTCTAGAGTCCCCCTTACCCATTCTTTGTTAGCTTGCAGTCTCTTTCCTTCTCCCATGCAAGGGAAGCATTCGACTAGCAGGGGGAAAATCCAACTGCTGGGACAAATTGTCAGCTTCTGCAGCAAAAAGCACAGACAATGAAGTCCAACTGGTTCCTTGTTATAGGCCTCTCACTCCAGGTTCATGCATGGGAGGTCTGGATTCATGCAGTACATGAAGCTGAGCAAAAGGACATAGAGAATCAGGCATTAAATCAAAGGGAGGGTGGGGTGATGGAAAGTGTGGGAGGAAAGAAGGAATAGCCAGAAAGGAGGGAGGGAAGAGAGGAAGGGTAGCAGCAGTTGAAGAAGGGGAACAGGTTAATGGGTGATCATACATCTGATGTGAATCATCCTGAGTTATCACTTCTCCCCCTTTGTCGACTGATTGAGCTATCACTTGACAATTTCTGATGGTGTGTTACTGAGAACAGAAGTAGATCATGTTTCCAGTGAGCAGAAATTGAGCTGTTACTGGAAACCAGTAGCTTCTGGAAGAGATGGAGCTCCTCACATGGATCTGGAAACAGCTCAGCTGGAAAGGACATTACAAAGATCAAGCCCTTGCTGCCTGGCAGATTTCCTGCTTTTCAAAGGAGTGATCCCAGTCCAGCAATATGTTTTGTTAAACAGGGGGAATTATTAATTATCAGTGTGGCAGCCCCAAAGGAATTGTTTGCACCAAGTTGCATCTTTCCCCTCTCAGAATCCTTCTGAGATGTGTAAGGATCAGTGGATGATGTTTGTGACTGGGCACAATGGCAGGGCTTTTTGTTTCTGAATTAAACTCACCATCTAGCAGGCACCTAAACGTTTTTGTAAGGAGCAGGAAGACAAGCTCTAAGGGTTTGTCTCTCCTTGTGGGCTGCAGGATTTGGCTATTCCAATTGTACAGAGGATAGGTCTGGATTGATGTCTTGTCTGGATCTGGGCAGGGATCTCATGTACTCCATCTTCTACCACAAATATCCCCCTTGAGGTTCATCCATCTGTCCCAGTAGCATTGCCAAGAAGAGCTAATTGAAGTAGCATCTAACAGTGTTGCTGGACACTATGATTTTCATTTCCAAAGGGACTACAGCAAGTTTTTTTCAGCTGGCCCTTGGTGCTCTTGTTGGCAGCCACCTTGTTGGAGAGGATAACTCCATTCTTTTCATCTTCCTGCAGAGTCTTCTGTTGCCAGACACTTTCTTGAGGCTTGAGGCTTGGGGTTTTTTTTAATGTTTTGAAGCAACCACTGCTACATTCTAGAGGGTTTGGATGGAAGCTCTGGAGGTAAGAAGATCTCAGAATCGCAGAATGTTAGGGGCTGGAAGGGACCTTGAGAGATCATCCAGTCCAACCCCCTGCCAGAGCAGGAGCACCTAGAGCAGGTCACACAGGAACACATCTAGGTGGGTCTTGAGTATCTCCAGAGAGGGAGACTCCACAACCCCCCTGGGCAGCCTGCTCCAGGGCTCTGTCACCCTCACAGTGAAATAATTCTTCCTCCTGTTTCCATGGCACTTCCTCTGCCTCAGCTTCCACCACTGCCCCTTGTGCTGGCATTGGGCATCACCCAGCAGAGCCTGGCTCCAGCCTCTGGGCACTCACCCTGCACATCTTTATCAACATGACTGAGGTCACCTCTCAGTCTCCTCTTCTCCAAGCTAAAGAGCCCTCAGCTCCCTCAGTCTATCCAGAGACATCTGGTCCTGGCAGAATATGTCCCTCTGGGCCACGAGGAATACCCTCCAGCTGTACTCTGCAGAGAGACACCCAATTGCACAGAAGTTTGCTTTGTGCTTGTGCCTTCCAGGGTAGCAGCAGCCTAAGGGCAGCTTTGACTCTACAAAAGTATATTTTCATGTATATCATCAGTCCCAGGATGGTCTCTTGGGCACGATTTTGTTAATGAGCTGCCAGTGTCACATCAGGCATTACAGAGGAAAAGCCTCCATCAGCTCAATCAGCATGATCACATCCAAAACGTTGCTGTGTGCTAGAAGCAGCCATGAATGCTGTACACTATGAGGAGGTCTGCAAAACCTGACAAAAGGAATAACAAATCTGTAGGCAAGGAATATTGGTCCCCTGTGTTTGAGCCCACCCAGAATGTACATGGCAAGGTTTCCAGGAGATTGAGGGAGGTTCTCCTCCCCCTCTACTCTGTCCTAGTGAGGCCCCACATGGAATATTGCATCCAGTGCTGGGCTCCCCAGCTCAAGAGGCACAGGGATCTGCTGGAGAGAGTCCAAGGGAGGGCTACAAGGATGCTGAAGGGACTGGAGCACTGCCTGGTGAGGAGAGGCTGAGAGACCTGGGGCTGTTTAGTCTGGAGAGGAGAAGACTGAGAGGGGATCTGATCAATGTCTATCAATATCTAAGGGCTGGGGGTCAGGAAGGAAGGGACAGGCTCTGCTCAGATGCACCCTGGGAGAGGACAAGGGGCAGTGGATGGAAACTACAGCACAGGAGCTTCCACCTCAGCATGAGGAAGAACTTGTTTACTGTGAGGGTCACAGAGCACTGGAACTGCCCAGAGAGGTTGTGGAGTCTCCTGCTCTGGAGCCTTTGCAGCCCTGTCTGGATGTGTTCCTGTGTGACCTGTGCTGGATTCTATGGTCCTGCTCTGGCAGGGAGGCTGGACTGGAAGATCTCCAGAGGTCCCTTCCAACCCCTAACATCCTGTGAGCCTGTAACACCAAATATCAGTTTGTGGCAGCCACAGAAGCCATCACAGCGAGAGATGATAATTTATTGTCATAGGATGACTCTTGTGTCATTTGACTGTTTTCTTACACAGAATCACTCACAGCATAGTTTGCAAGAGTTTGGTGCTCCCCAATGAGCCTCAGCAGCTTTAGAATAGAATAGAATAGAATAGAATAGAATAGACTTAACCAGGTTGGAAAAGATCTCAGAGATCATCCAATCCAACCTATCACCCGACACCATCTCATCAGCTAAACCATGGCTCCAAGCACCCCATCCAGTCTCCTCCTAAAACACCTCCAGTGATGGTGACTCCACCACCTCCCTGGGCAGCACATTCCAATGGCCAATACCATTACCATCATGTAACAGTGGATCAGTGATGGAACACTGTGAATAAGAAAAGTAAACACAGAACTTTATTAGGCCTCACTATGTTGAAAGAGAGAGGATATTTGTTGATGCTGTTGTCTGTATGGGAAAGAAGCCAGGTGGCACTTTCAGCATTGAAGCTTCTCAGTGCCAGCTTCACTTGGAGGTGTATGGCTTCTCTGTCCAGGAAACAGCTAAAAGTCACTCATAAATACAATAGGCAAAATAATGCAGAAGGAATATCATAGCTTAGTTTAGGTAAATGGAGGCAAACTGGGCCTAGGAATGTCTTTGGTACACCTAGTGAATCCTAAGTGAAGGAAATGGAAGTGGAAAAAGAAGCCAAGCAGCAGGATGAATCAGACTGGAAGTGACAGAGGTTGATGTGCAGAGGGTGTGAGAAATCAAGTGGGGTAAGAGCAGGTTTGGTGCCCTCCTTGAGGCCAAGAGCTGATCTCTGATGTTCCCAGACCTTGGCTGACACCAAACAGCTTTGCAAGGTGCTGGCACTGTTCCAGATGTACCTGTTGACACAAAGGATAATAATCCATTGCTGATCTCATTAAACCAACCAGAAAAAAAAGGCAAATATAACCTTGTTCATGAACCATACAGAGGATGGCATTTCACAGGACTGAACAGCTGCTCTTTCTACTTGTGGGAGATTAGGTGAAAAATGTCACAGAATCAAAGAATCACAGAATTTCAGGGGCTGGAAGGGACCTTGAAAGATCACCCAGTCCAACCCCCCTGCCAGAGCAGGAGCACCCAGAGCAGATCACACAGGAAGGCATCCAGGAGAGTTTTGAATACCTCTAGAGAGGGAGACTCCACACCCGCCTGGGCAGCCTGCTCCAGGGCTCTGTCACCCTCACAGGGGAAAAAATTTTCTTCCTATTTGCATGGAACTTTCTGTGCATCAACTTCCACCACTGCCCCTTGTGCTGGCATTGGGCAGCACCCAGCAGAGCCTGGCTCCAGCCTCTCAGGACTCACCCTTTACATATTTATAAACATTGATGAGGTCACCTCTCAGTCTCCTCCTCTCCAAGCTACAGAGCCCTCAGCTCCCTCAGGCTCTCCTCTCCGTTCCCCTAATCATCCTTGTGGCTCTGTGCTGGACTGTTTCAAGCAGCTCACTGCCTTTCTTGAGCTGAGGGGCCTAGAACTGGACACAATATTCCAGATGTGGCCTCACCAGTGCAGAGTAGAGAGGGAGGAGAATTTCTCTTGACCTACTAACCACAGCCCTTCTAATCCACCCCAGAATGGCCTTGGCTTTCTTGGCCACAGGAGCACATTGCTGGCTTATGGTCAACATGGCCATCCTTTCATCCACCAGGACCCCCAGGTCCCTTTCCCCTTCACTGCTCTCCAGCAGGTTAGTCCCCAACTGTACTGGTGCATGAAGTTGTTCCTTCCCAGGTGCAAGACTCTCCCCTTGCCCTTGTTGAACTTCATCAAATTTCCCCCTGCCCAGGAGATACTGTTTACTAAAAGAGTATCTCTGCAAAGTAGAACATCCTTGCATCCTTTTCCTGGCCCCTTCATATGCAGGCACTGTAACAGACTTACTAAATGACATTTGAATTCAGGCCATAAGTAAGGTTCATGTCGGAGTCTGATCTTTGCTGTTGAAGCTGGAAAGGATTATCTGAGACCACAGAGTGCAGGAAGAAAGGAGAGCTATGTGCTCAAGGTTGCGAAATCCTGGTCCAGTTGGACAGGGTTATGTTTCAGCATCTACTCTAGATGCAGCTCTGGAAAATTCCTTACCTGATGTACTGTGTTCCTTCTTTGAGGGACCTAGACTGATATGCAGGGGTCAAAGTTGTAAAACTGTGTAGTGTTTACAGCTGCAGCTGAAGTGAGTGATTGCCATCGTTCCAGAATAAAGTAATAGAATCATAGAATCAACCAGGTTGGAAAAGACCTCAGAGATCAAGTCTAACCTGTCAGCTAACACCTCTTGACAACTAAGCCATGGCTCCAAGTGCCACATCCAATCCTTTTTTGAACACCTCCAGTGATGGGGACTCCACCACCTCCCTGAGCAGCACATTCCAATGGCCAATCTCTCTTGCTGGGAAGAACTTTCTCCTCACCTCCAGACTAAACTTCCCCTGGCACAGGTTGAGACTGTGTCCTCTTGTTATGGTGCTGGTTGCCTGGGGAAGAGACCAACCCCCAGCTGGGGGACAGCCATAAGGTCTTCCCTGAACCTCCTCTTCTCCAGGCTAAGCAACCCCAGCTCCCTCAGCCTCTCCTCCCAGGGCTGTGCTCCAGACCCCTCCCCAGCTTTGTTGCCCTTCTCTGGACATGTTGAAGTATCTCAATGTCCTTCTTAAATTGAGGGGCCCAGAACTAGACACAGGACTCAAGGTGTGGCCTAACCAGTGCTGACTATGCCAATGCTAACTACCCTCCAAAATCAGTTTGCTGGTGTTTCAGGTGGAGGGATAATTTTGATCCTATTTTGTTTTCTGTTCTGCAGTGCCTGACCTGTAAAATGAGAATGACATCAGTCTTCAGAGAGGCTTATGAATTTATATTACTGTTTCTGAATTATTCATAGTCCTTTTTTGGGGTTTTGTTTGTTTATTTGTTTGGGTTTTGTGAACATGACAGAAGACCCTGAAGAAATTAACAGTTTTGGCCTCCTAGAGAGTTTGGAATGTATTTGTGGTCAAAATGGTGGTTTGTTGACATCCACCAGAGTCATTTAAATGAAACTGGTTTTACAGTCCACTCTGAATACAAAGAAGGAAAATTATACTTCTTTTGAAAATAAGTCAGTCAGGTTATATATAAAGTCAGTCAGAAGCTGAGCTCCCTGTCTAGCTTAGAGTAGATTAGTTGGAGGGACTATATATTGTTTGATGAAGATGCCAGCAGATGCAGGACAGAAACGAACAGAAACAGAATCACAGAATCACAGAAACATTCAGGTTGGAAAAGACCCTCAGAATCCAAGTCCAAACCAGAGCCCTACTTTGCAAGGGTCACCCCTAAACCATAGCCCCAAGCCCCACAGCCAAACCACCTTTAACACACCTAAACCACCTTTAAACACAGCCAGGCTTTGGGACTCCACCACCTCCCTGGGCAGCACATTCCAATGCCTGACCACTCTCGCCCTGAAAAAAGCTTTCCTACCCTTCAGTTTAAACCTCCCCAGTGGCAGCTTGAGGCCATTCCCTCTTGTTCTGTCACTAATGACCTGGGAGCAGAGACCAGCACCAACCTCTCCACAACCTCCTTTCAGGGAGTTGTAGAGAGCCAGGAGGTCTCCCCTCAGCCTCCTCTCTTTCACACTAACCATTCCCAGCTCCTTCAGTTGTTCTTCATCAGATTTCTCCTCCAGGCCCTTCCCAGCTTCCTTGCCCTCCTCTGCATTGGCTCCAGCACCTCCACATCTCTCTTGTACTGAGTGCCCAAAAGTGAACACCATGCTCAAGGTGTGGCCTCACCAGAGCTGAGTTCAATTATTAAACTGTTCTTATCTCAACCCCCAAGTTTTACTTGGTTTTGATTCTCCTCTCCATCCCACTGTGGGATGTGGAGGTAAGTGGGCAGCTGCATAGTGGTTAATTGCTGGCTGGAGTTAAACCATGACAGAACCCACTGAAATTTTGTTTCAAAGTAGGATGGGAGGAATTGATGATGTCCAAACTTCTGAGCCCCAATCATGAAAACAAGAGACCACAGAAATTATAGATGCGTATGTCCATGGATCATAGAATCATAGCATCATAGAATTGTCAGGGTTGGAAGGGACCTCAAGGGTCAGCCAGTTCCAACCCCCCTGCCATGGCCAGGGACACCTCACACTACAGCAGGTTGCTCACAGTCACATCCAGCCTGGCCTTCAAAACCTCCAGGGATGAGGCTTCTGGATCAGCTCTGGTTTTACATTAAGCAATGTAAACTCTACAGAGACTAATGAAGACCCAGCTATGAAAGCTTCCAAGCCTTTTCCCTCTCCTGCAGGATAGCATATGTGTCCTCTTAATAGTATGTTGTAACTGTGACTGAAGTCAAGAGAGCTTTGGCATAAGTTTAAAGCTGTTGAATATATGGTTGTGTGATTTGCTGTTTCCGATTCTTCATTTGCAGCTGGGTAAGGCTGGACAACAGAGAGAGATAAAGATCTTTACTTTTGTAACTCTAGATCTAGACAAAAGTACCAAAAATACTGAGAGTAATTAGGACAGCACTGAATGGAGAGGAAGAGATTCCTTTTATAAGGAATAATGTCCTAGATATAAACATCATCCAGTCCAACCCCCTGCCAGAGCAGGAGCACCTAGAGCAGGTCACACAGGAACACATCTGGGTGGGTCCTGAATATCTCCAGAGAGGGAGACTCCACAACGCCCCTGGGCAGCCTCTTCCAGTGTTCTGTCACCCTCAAAGGGAAATAATTCTTCTTCCTGTTTCCATGGAACTTCCTCTGCCTCAGCTTCTACCATTTCCCTTGTGTTGCCATTGGACATCACCCAGCAGAGCCTGGCTCCATCCTCTGGGCACTCACCCTGCACATCTTTGTAAACAGGAATGAGTTTGCCCCTTAGTCTCCTCTTCTCCAAGCTAAAGAGACTCCAGTAGGCTGAACAACAGTTAAAACTGTATGCAAAACAATCAGCTGCAGAAAAGCTTTTGGCAGGCAGTAAGTCAAGCTTTGCAGTGCGTGCAACACTTGGCCTTGGTATCTGTTAGGCAGATTTGAGATGTCTCAAAGTGAGGGGATCCTTCAAGCTATTTTAATTTAGTGAATCTCCTTACCACAGGGTCTCTGGGGATGGATGTTTTCCTCCTTGTATATTTTCAGGCTTCCTGTGTGGTAGACTGCCAAAAAAGAGATCACCAGTGCAAATGAGATGAAGCTCTTTCTTAAATGCTCAAAATCTTCACTCCCAGTGGAGAAGTTTGTATTATATTTACACAGGCACGTATTAACAAACTTAAAATGAAGACATCTGAGCTCCTTCTGAAGCTGGTGCAGGAAATTGTTCCAATCTGGGGGCTTGCTCAGATGTCAGTTGGGTGCCTGATGACCATGCTCAAAGCTGCTGTAATGTATGCTGGTTTAAAACATCCATTCCAAGGATGTGCCAAGAATGCAAGAGCATCCCTTATCCTACAAGTCTTCTCTGAGCAGGGATTTGACTGTGCAGGAGGAATAGCTGAGGGGTCACTCTTAGGGAAGCACTTCAGATTACTCAAAGGTATTGCTTAACACCTACAAGAAATCAGCTCTGAAGAATCTCTGTAACGTCCATGGAATTAACTGCAATCTGTTTCATATACAGATTAGCAGACCTGACAAGGTGCTGTGTCAATGTCTTAAATCCTGGGGTCTTTATTATCCTGGGGTCAGACTAGCAAGATTTTAGTGAGTGGGGAAAATCACCCTCAGTCCTTTTCCATGCAAATCCCTGAATCCACTCAACTGCTTTTTTCTACAAACAGCATCTATAACCTTTCCACCTTCTGAAGACATTCCTCATATTCCTCCTCCTCATTTACTTCCCTGAAATCTATTGGCTCCCAGCCCACTGAACTACTCATCAACCCTTCCTGGCTTTCCCCATTCTTAGTGCTGTGTTCTTACCTACCCAGGGACCCATCAAGGGCAACAAAGTTGGTGAGGGGTTTGGAACACAAGCCCTGTGAGGAGAGGCTGAGGGAGCTGGGGTTGCTTAGCCTGGAGAGGAGGAGACTCAGGGGTGACCTTCTTGCTCTCTACAACTACCTGAAGGGAGGTTGTAGCCAGGCAGAGGTTGGTCTCTTCTCCCAGGTAACCAGCACCAGAACAAGAGGACACAGTCTCAAGCTGTGCCAGGGGAGGTTTAGGCTGGAGGTTAGGAGGAAGTTCTACACAGAGAGAGTGATTGCCCATTGGAATGTGCTGCCCAGGGAGGTGGTGGAGTCGCCATCATTGGAGGTGTTCAGAAGGAGACTTGATAGGGTGCTTGGTTGCATGGTTTAGTTGATTAGGTGGTGTTGGATGATGGGCTGGACACAATGATCTTGAAGGTCTCTTCCAATCTGGTTTATTCTATTCTATTATACCACAAGTGCAAAACTAAGTTCTGCCATTCCAAGGATAATTTCACAGAACCACAGTACATTAGAGGTTGGAAGGGACCTCCAGAGATCATTGAGTCCAACCCTCCTGCCAAAAGCAGGATCACCCAGGGTATGCATCCAGGTGGGTTTGGAGACTCCACAACCTCTCTGGGCAGCCTGCTCCAGGGCTCTGGCACCCTCATTGTAAAGAAGTTTCTCCTCACGTTGAGCTGAAACCCTCTCTGTTCAAGTTTGTCTCCATTGTTCCTTGGCTTATTATGGTGCAATTTAGTTCCAAATTACATCTAAGTGAACTACCGACAGGACAAGTCTAAGGCAATTTCAGAGGAGAAAAAGGTAAAGCTGAAACATTTTACAACAGTATTACAATCCCAAACACGCAACACTCAACACACTTCTCTCGAAGGAGATTGAGTTCCCACACTTCAAGCCCCTGTGGAGCAGAACAGACCTGTTCCACCGTAGCACATGACAATGTGTTGTCATATAGTAGCTCAAAATCTCTGCTGTATGCAGATTTTGCTGTTTGCAAGATGGGATGAGGGAGAGGCTTGCCAGGCAGCTAGTTGTGGTTCCAGCTTCTCCAGCTAATTCAGTGCTTGTCTGGACAGCTCTAAACTATACGAGCTGCTAATAGTCCCCCTCGGGATCATTTTCTAATTGCAGATTACCAGACACAGCAGGGCATCCCTTTCTTCTCCAGGGGTAATCCTTGTGCTGGGACAGAGGAGAGGAGATTTATGAGCCAAGTATGCAAGCCTCAGATGGGAATTGCCTGTGTGAGAGAGAGAACAAATACATTGGTGAAGGCTTGAGCGATTTCTAGAGCTTTTATACTCTTTCATGCAGAGAATCTATCTTTTGCCCTACTAACATCAGCCTGCTAATTCATCACTGTGGGTATTATACACCAGAATGGCTTCATTCAGGTGATTGTTATCTGGATTTACACTAATCCAGGACTGTGCTGTCCTATCAAAGTCATGCTCCTGTGTCATCACTTGAGCTGAACTCACTTGTCTTGTCTGTCTCACTTGAGAAAGCCTTTATCTCCTGTTTTTCCCACACCAGAGATCTGATTGTCAGGTCTTTGGTGTTACAGCGGTGCAAAGAACACAAAGCTGAGGCTTGTGTGCCTAGGACATGATTTCAAATGAGAAGGTTTTAGTAGCAGCAGTGATCCTTAAAAAATTTAATCCTTGTTAGTGATCCCTCTCTGTTGCTCACCCAAAAAACAATAATATTTTGAAGCTTCAGTTATGGTGTGGGACACTCATTTATCTTTTTTTTTTTTTTTCTTACTAGTCTTTGGAAAGTGCAGAAATCCTGCACAAAAGATGACAAAACACTGAGTAAAATATTTCCAATTACAAGATCACAGAATTACAGAATCACAGAACGTTAGAGGTTGGAAGGGACCTCTAGAGGTCATGGAGTCCAACCCCCCTGCCAAAAGCAGGATCACCCAGGGTAGTCCACACAGGAATGCATGCAGGTGGGTTTGGAAAAGTCTCCAGCTAAGGATACTCCACAACCTCTCTGGGCAGCCTGTTTCAATGCTCCCTCACAGTAAAGAAGTTTCTCCTCATGTTGAGCTGAAACCTTCTCTGTTCAAGTTTGTCTCCATTATTCCTTGGCTTATTACTGCGCACCACCTCTGGGAATGGCTCTCCAAAATCACAAAATCTTCCAGAAGATCTCTTACTGCTGAGACCTATCTTAACCGTGTGTTTGCGAAGCGTCGTCAGCCTTACGGTGCTACCGAACTATTGTGTGAAGGTGTTTTCAGACCCGTTGCTTGTGGCGGGATTTCCACTACCTGCCACTAGAGGGCAACACTGCCGCTCGCATCACTACACCACCCCGACCGGCTCCCGAGCAGCTCTGCTGAAGCCATGGCTGCGAATGCCGCGTTGAAATGTGCGTCGTCGTCATCATTATTATTAATAGTGATACTATAATAATTATATACGACTAATAATATTAATAATAATTGTATTATTACTATTATTATGGGCTGCCCAGTCCAAGAGGGACAGGGATCTACCGGAGACAGTCCTGGCAGAGGGCTACAAGGATGCTGAAGGGACTGGAGCACTGCCTGGTGGGGAGAGGCTGAGGGACCTGGGGCTGTTTAGGCTGGAGAGGAAAAGACTGAGAAGGGATCTGATCAATGTCTATCAATAGCTGAGGGCTGGGGTTCAGGAAGGAAGGGACAGCCTCTGCTCACTTGTGCCCTGGGATAGGACAAGGGGCAGTGGATGGAAACTACGGCACAGGAAGTTCCACCTCAACATGAGGAAGAACTTCTTGACTGTGAAGGTCCCAGAGCACTGGAAGAGGCTGCCCAGAGAGGTTGTGGAGTCTCCTGCTTTGGAGCTTTTCCAGCCCTCTCTGGATGTGTTCCTGTGCAACCTGCACTGGATTCTATGGTCCTGCTCTGGCAAGGGGGTTGGACTTGAAGATCTCCAGAGGTCCCTTCCAACCCCTAATATCCTGTGATGATGATGATGATGATGATGATGATGATTATTACTATTCTGTAAAACCCACCCTCAGGTACTTGCTTTAATAGTTCCTTGTTGAATACTTCTGAATGGGTGATCTGGAACGACACTGAGAGGAGAGCAATTGCTGCTGTTCGTGGCCATAGGATTTCTCTGTGTATCTCACTCCCTTAGAGAGATCATTGTCCATCCCACTGCTGAGGACAATAACCTCAATTGATTTCAGACACAATTTTGAACTACTAGTGCCAATGGGAGATGAGAGGAAAGAAGGAAATTAAAATAAAGGCAAAGAGGGAAAGAAAATAAAAGGGCAGAAAAGGAAAGAAAGAGGGAAAGGAGAGAAGAAGGAGAAGAGATAATATGAAGAGAAGGAAGGAATGAGAGGGGGGAAGGAATGAAGGAAAGAAAGAAGAAGGGAAGGAAGGAGAGGAGAGAAGGAAAGAGCTTGATCCTGTCACCTGTGACTCAAATATTGCCAAACAGGTTGACTTGTCTTAACTTGCAAGCACCTGGCATGGAAACAAACTATCATTTTGAACATTTCTAAATACAGTAATACACTCACTTAACCATGATTGTGTTGCCTACATTAAAGGGTGATGTAATTTCCAAAAGAGATAACACTGGATAAACTTGCTATCAAAAGTGACTCTAGTTGTTACACTGAGATGAAGTTATTACAACCCACTGTGATTTTTACCATGTTGCAAACACCCTACTCAATCTTGGAGTCAAAGTTCCCTGATTTCATGTCATGATCTTGGGACAGTTCCTATATATATAAATATATATGTTGGATTACCACTTGAGTATATTTTCTTCCCTGATTACTCCAGTGGCATCTGCAGATCATCTTTCAAGGAGCCTATACATAGACAAATAAATAACTATTCAAGCCTTACAAATTCCTGCTTCTTTGAAGACATTTGCAGTGTAACTCCACAGTGTCTCTCCTGTTCCATGTAGCAAACGTCAGTAACTCTGACCAACTATTAATGATGGAGTCAGAGTATGGGGGGAAAGGCTCTGGGGCTGTTCCCTCCTCCAGAATCACAGGATGTTAGGGGTTGGAAGTGACCTCAAAGGATAATCCAGTCCAACCCCACTGCCAGAGCAGAAGCACCTAGAGCAGATCACCAGGCTGGTTTTGAATATCTCCAGAGAGGGAGACTTCATAACCCCCCTGGGCAGCCTCTTCCAGTGTTCTGTCACCCTCACAGGGAAAACATTTTCCTCCTGTTTCCATGGAACTTCCTATGTCTCAGCTTCCACCACTGCCCCTTGTGCTGGCATTGGGCATCACCCAGCAGAGCCTGGCTCCAGCCTCTGGGCACTCACCCTGCACATCTTTGTCAACATGAATGAGGTCACCTTTCTGACTCCTCCTCTCTAAACTACAGAGCCCTCAACTCTCTCAGTATCTCCTCTTAAGGAAGATGTTCCACTCCCTTCAACATTTTTGTGGCTCTGTGCTGGACTCTCTCAAGCAGTTCCCTGAGGTCCTTCTTGAACTGAGGGGCCCAGAACTGGACACAAGATTCCAGATGTGGCCTCAGCAGGGCAGAGTAGAGGGGGAGGAGAACTCCTCTTGACTTACTAACCACAGCCCTTCTAATCCACCCCAGAATGGCCTTGGCCTTCTTGGCCACAAGAGCACATTGCTGGCTTTTGGTCAACCTTTCATCCACTAAGACCCCCAGGTCCTTTTCCCCTTCACTGCTCTCCAGCAGGTTAGTCCCCAACCTATCCTGCTCCATGGGGTTGTTCTTCCTCAGGTGCAAGAATGCTATGCTTGAAGAAACACTGTTCAACAGAAGCTTAACCTTTTTCTTTTAACTGAGTGGCCTTGTACATTGCATACATCCTTTGCCATATGTGATATGGAAATTCTTCTCATGACTTAAGAATGCTTGAGGGGTCTGAGCATAGATATCTTACCACTGCAGATAATTGCATTAAAGTATAATTTTATTGTTGCCACACACCCCCCCCAAGCTTTGGGTTAAACCCCCCCAAACAATAGGCACCTTTAATTTAATGATAGCTTTTTATTTAACAAGAGGATTTTTTTTATTAACTGCAGGGTTTTTTTGTTCAGAATGCAGGATCTGTTATTTGGGATTGCTTCATGAGCAACCTGATCTAGTGTGGAGGTGTCCCTGCCCATGGTAGGGGGGTTGGAACTGGCTGATCCTTGAGGTCCCTTCCAACCCTGACAATTCTGATTCCATGAATTAAATTTCTTCACTACCTTTTTTTCTGACATTAGCCAGCATAGCAAGCTTCAGAAGGAGGTGGATAAGATCCTGCTGCTGGTTATAATGAGAACTGCTGGTTTTCTTTCCCAGAAAAATTATGCAGAATTTACAAATAGTTGTATTGTACCACTCAGCTACAACCACAGTCATAAAGAAATTTAGATGCTATCCTAATTTTCGTTGCTGGAGGCAAGAATATATTTTTTTTAATACTCTCTCTTAGCCCTTTTCAATCTTAAAGACAATAAAAGGTGATGAAAAATCTTTGTGGTGAATCCCCAGACTAGGAGATCCCCAAGGCAGTGTGGTTAGCACAAAACCAAGGAAAACCTTTTAATTCTGTAGATAGAATCCAGGCCTTTCAGTAAGTTAATGCAAGCCTGTTAAACACTCCCCTTAATGAAAACCCCAAAACACAACGAGAAAAAGCTAGGCTATGTATTGCATTCAGTTCTGGGCTCCCCAGTTCAAGAGGGACAGGGATCTGCTGGAGAGGGTCCAGCAGAGGGCTCTGAGGATGATTAGGGGACTGGAGCACTGCCTGGTGAGGAGAGGCTGAGGGACCTGGGGCTGTTTAGTCTGGAAAAGAGAAGACTGAGAGGGGATTTAATAAATGTTTATCAATATCTGAGGGCTGGGGGTCAGGAGGGAGGGGACAGGCTCTGCTCACTTGTGCCCTGGGGTAGGACAAGGAGCAATGGATGTAAGCTGCAGCACAGGAGGTTCCACCTCAACACAAGGGGGAACTTTTTTACTGTGAGGGTCTTTACTGCGAAGGTCCCAGAGCACTGGAACAGGCTGCCCAGAGGGGCTGTCAAGTCTCCTTCTCTGGAGACTTTCAAGGCCTGTCTGGATGTGTTCCTGTGTGACCTGAGCTCGATTGTATGGTCCTGCTCTGGCAGGGGGGTTGGACTCGATGATCTCTTTGGGTCCCTTCCAACCTCTGACATCCTGTGATCCTGTAGGCAAAGACCTTGTTAGATTTGGGCAGCTAAATTCTCTCAAGACTTCCTCTGCACGCAGATGGTTTGGGACTGGATGATCTCGAAGGTCTTTCCCAACCGGGTTCATTCTGTCCCTGGACCTCAGGTGCTGCTCTCAGACCCTGCTCACAGCCCAGGACCGCAGAGCTGCTGAGAAAGAGCAGTGGCATGAGCGGCACATGGCAGTCGGAGCCGGCAGCCTCCAAACCTCCTACGAAAAACTCAAACCAAAACACCAGCCAACCAACCAAAACCCAACCAACCAAACACCAAAACACCACGTGTTTTGTTTTGTTTTTAAAGAACTCTTGACACCCTCTCCGGGAAGTAAATAGAGGCAAATCCAACGGGGACTCGGTGAAAGACGTGGCCGCGCTGTTTCCCCCGAACACCGCCCAGCAGCGGGGCCAGCCAGCAGCTCCGCGACGAGACGAAGCCGGCCGCTGGCCGCCAGCCGCTCGTTTGGGACCTTTCCCTTCCCTCCCCTCAGCCCCCGAGGGGCTGCCACGGGGAGGGCTGCGCTGGCCGGCGCCCGGCCGGCAGCTGCCGTGCGGCGCACAGGTGAGCGCCGTCGGCGGGGCGGGAAAGAGGCAGGGCAGAAGGGGAGGGGTGTGTGCCCCCGCTCCTCTGCCCCTTGGGCGGGTCGAGGGGACCTGAGTGGATGAAGCCTGCGTCAGTCAGGGGCAGGGCGAGGCTGGCGGCAGGGGATGGCGGCCCCCGCCCGGCGTTGGGGTTCCAGTTGTGGAAGAGCGGTGGCAGCATGCGGGCGGCCGCCGGGGTAGGAGCGGTGGCTGTGGGGGGAAGGCACCTGCTGGCTCTGAGGGCAGGAGGGCTGAGGCGGGGAGGGGGTTCTCTCCGCCGGCTTGTCGTGCCCGGCTGTGCCGCCACAGCGACGAGCCCGCTGAGGAAGCCTTCCCTCCTCATCCCGTTCGGCAGGGGTAACGGCCACCCCCCGGTCCCCTCCGGCTGTTTGGTTCATCTCTTTCCTTCTAGGACGCGGTGGGCATCCTCTGCCTGATCTCCGTGGTGGCCGCGCTGGATTTCAAGTACCACCACGCCGAGGAGCTGGAGGCGTACCTGAAGGGGGTTCACGCCGAGCACCCCTCCCTCACCCACTTGCACAGCATCGGACGCTCGGTGGAAGGTAGGGAGTGAGGGCGAGCAGGGGGAAGAGAAGGCTTTCTGGTTTATTTAAGGAGGGACAAGGGTGGGGGAAAGGTGGCTGCGTGCGCGTTTGCTGGCGGCGGGAGCTGCTCTGATCGCAAGTCTGATTGCCGGCGCCCCTCTGCTTCGATCTCTGTGAAGTTTCCACTTCCTTTTGCTTGAGCGTGAATAACAAACTCTGACACTCGCGACGCCTCAGCTAGAAAGACAGAAGAATTTCTGCCCTGTCTTTCTGTCTTTCTGTCTTCTTTTCCCCTGTGAATTGGAAACCTCCTAAGTGGCAGTTTCAGAAACAGGGCTTCAAAGAGCTTAAAAAAAAATGTGTGGCACCCCCTTTGCTGAGTGCCCAGTCTAGGTGGGGCTGTAATAGGAGCGTGTGTTTTCCAACTTGTGGCTACGTTAAAAATATCTTCTCTCTGGGCTTTACCTATTATTCCTGTCAGTCTGGACTGACTAGAAAACAGATTGTAGATTCCATACTGATATGAGGTCGTGTGTTTTAAGTGAGGAATTGGGATTCAATCTCAGACCCTACCCTACTAAAATCAATAATAGTCTTTCTGCCTTATATAGAATTGTTAGGGTTGGAAGGGACCTCAAAGAGCATCTAGTTCCAACTCCCCTGACATGGGCAGGGACAGCGCACACTAAATCAGGTTGCCCAGAGCCACAGCCAGGGATGAGGTTTCCGCCACCTCCCAGGGCAACCTGTTCCACTGTCTCACCACCCTCATGGGGAAGAACTTCTTCCTAACATCCAATCTGAATCTACCCATTTCTATTCCCACCCCCCCCGTTTTCTTGTAGGCCCCCTTAAATACTGCAAGGCAATAAGATCTCCTCAGAGCATTTTCTTCTCCAGCCTGAGCAACCCCAACTCTCTCAGTCTGTCCTCATAGGAGAGGTTCTCCACCCCTCTGGCTGTTCTCTGGACACCTTCCAGTCCCTCCAGATCCTTTTGACTAGAATTTTTTTTTTATAATAAATTTATAGGAAGTAAAAAATCAACAAATCAACCACACAGCATACTTTGTTTAAAGAGATTGAAAAGTTTAGTATTTATTAGCATATAAAGAATGTCTACTTTTAAGAAAAACAAGCAAACAAAAGCACCCCCCAAAAGTGTATTTTAATTCAGAAACTTCACAGAATTATTGAGGCTGGAATAGACCTCTGAGATCAAGTCCAACCTATGACCTAACACCGTGACCAGGCCATGTCATTAACTGCCACATCCAATTTTGCCGTAAACACCTCCAGGGATAGCAACTCCACCACCTCCTTGGGCAGTCCATCCCTGTGTTTAAGTCCCCTTTCCATGAGGAGCTGCTTCCTACCATCCAAACTAAACCTCCCCTGGCACAGCTTCACAAGCTGCCTGGCAGAAGAGCCTGACCCCCACCTTACTACAACTTCCCTTCAGGTACTTGTAGAGTGTGATAAGGTCCTTTCCCCCCACCCCACCCCCCTCCGCCCCAAGCCTCCTCTTCTCCAGGCTGAACACCCCCAGCTCCTTCAGCCTCTCTATATCAGACTTTCCCTCCAGTCCCTTCCCCAGTCTCATTGTTCTCCTTTGGACCTGCTCCAGCACCTCAAGATTGTTCTTGAAGATATCCAAATGGCTTTGATTAAGAGGTGTAAAACTAAACAGAAGTTCGTTCTTTAGAAGTGCCATCTGTTCCTCTAATTCCATTTCCTACCACTGGAAGGAGATAGTTGTGGCATCTGTTACCAACCTATGCTTGTGGGTTTTTTCACTTCTCCTGAGTAGATAACAGTGAAAATTGCTGCTAGTTTCTTTTTGTACCACCTCCTGCTGTTACCACATGTATCTTCAAGTTTTTTTAAGTATTCTTGTATTTGTCTAGGACATAACTCTCAGCTGAAGAGAGGTATCAAACAGCTGTCATGTTGCTGTGTGTATGTGCTCTGGTCTCTGTGCATGTCTTCACTCACTCTTTAGAAAGTCTCATGGGAAGGCTCAAACTAAACAAGGAGTCTTAAAGTTATTTAATAGAATAGAATAAACCCAGGTTGGAAGAGACCTTCAAGATCATCGTGTCCAACCCATCAACCAATCCAACCCACCTAAACAACTAAACCATGCAGCCAAGCACCCCATCGAGTCTCCTCCTGAACACCTCCAATGAAGGTGACTCCACCACCTCCCCAGGCAGCCCATTCCAATGGGCAATCACTCTCTCTGTATAGAACTTCTTCCTAACATCCAGCCTAAACCTCCCCTGGCACAGCCTGAGACTGTGTCCTCTTGTTCTGGTACTGTCTGCCTGGGAGAAGAGACCAACCTCTGCCTGGCTGCAACCTCCCTTCAGGTAGTTGTAGAGAGCAATAAGGTCACCCCTGAGTCTCCTCCAGGCTAAGCAACCCCAGCTCCCTCAGCCTCTCCTCATAGGGCTTGTGTTCCAAACCCCTCACCAACTTCGTTGCCCTTCTCTGGACACGCTCCAGCAAGTCAACCTCCTTCCTAAACTGAGGGGCCCATTTAAGCTGTGTTATTGGCTTCATCAAAGGCAGAATCGCAATGGATTATGTTCTTCATCCACTTGGGAGAAGGCTGGTCTCCAGAAGTATGCTTCCTTCCAGTACATCCTGCCTATTAACCATATCTTCATTTCCCTGCCTCAAAGGGACTTAACTAGCATTTTAATGATAGGAATAGATTCTGACTTCTCTGGTGTGAACTCTGCTGGCTTATCTTTGTGAAGGTAGGACAACATCTTTCATCTAACCTGAGAGAACGAAGTTTTGGCACTTCCATATCTAGATATCTGAAAGCTGATAACATAAAAGGTTTAACTTGTCTGAGTGCCATTAGCATGAAGATCTCTTGATTGGGATCAAGCAATGCACTGTAACTTCATTCACATCTTGGTATATTGCCTCCTGCTTTGCCAAACTGCGTGAGAAAAGATAATTATGTGGACTCTCCCTTGTTCTGCCAGCTCCATGCCATGATTCATAGAATTGTTTGGGTTGGAAGGGACCTTAAGGATCATCCAGTCCCACAGTCAGAGACACCTTCCACTAGCCCAGGTTGCTCAAGGCCTCATCCAACGTGGCTTTGAACACCTCCAGGGAGGGGGCATCTACAACCTCCCTGGACACCCTGTTCCAGTGTCTCACCACCCCCTCTATAAAGAGTTTTTTACTAATATCTTGTATAAATCTGCCTCTAAAAGGTGATAAATTATGCATTTTGCATGTCCTGTGTGCATGTAGCATTCCTCTAAATGGAATGGGTGGACAGTGGAAGCTTTCTCAGTGCCATATAAAGCAGAATGACAGTGAAAAATCTTCTGTATTTCTCTATATTTTTTTTGTTTTAATTAAGACATTTCTAGTTCTAAGAAATATGCCTCTAAAGTCCCCTGCAATATGGTGGAGGATGGAACTGAATTGGAGTCTCTCTTCCTTTTCTTTCTTCCCCTGTCCCCCCCCCCCCCCCCCATGTTGGAAGAAAGTTTTGTCATGGCGGTGGTTATATAATTTTTGTGTAAACAAAGTATGGATTTTAGTCATCAGGCTGAAGTTCTGTTCCTCTTTTCTTACATAAGATGACAAAACCAAGAATGTGTGTGTGCACATACATGTGCCCTTCCTTGTATAGGTTTGTCTGTGTCCCACTAGCTATCAGCTGAACTGTGATAGCAAAATGTATTTTAATGATGGTGAGAAACAGACACTAATTTAAATACTATAAAAATGAGATCAGTGCTTTGAGAAAGAACTATTTAGTACTACCCTCTGGGTTATGGCCTGTCAGGCCAGTTCCCCATCACCACACAGACCACTTCTCTAGGCTATAATGTGTCAGTTTGTCTTGGAGGAGATTGTGGATGTCTGTGTCAAAAGCCTTGGAAAAGACCAGGTAGCCAATGTCCACTGCTTGCCCTGCATCACCTGAGTGAGTCATAGAAGGCCATCAGGTTTGTCAAGCACGATTTGTCCCTGATGAATGCATGTTGGCTTTTTCCAATTACATGCATCAGCTCCTGGCAGTCCCCAGGAGGATTTGTTCCATTACTTTCTCAGGGATTGAAGTGAGGCTAATGGGTCTTGACTTACCTCAGTCCTCCTTGGAACCCTTCTTGTACAAGGGGGTGGCATTAGCCTTCTTCCAGTCTTCAGGGATGTCCCCTGATCTCCATGATTTCTTGGGAGTCCATGTCCAGCTTTTCATCCACCGGTAGCCACAAGTGATTTTCTGCAGGGCTGCTCTCTATCACTTCATCTCCCAGCACACATTGAAATGAGGATTGTGTTGACCCAGGTGCAGGACCTTGCACTTGGCTTTGTTGAACCTCATGAGGTTCACCTGGGCTCATTTTTCCAGTTTGTCCAGGTGCCCCTGGGTGACATCCTGTTACCTGGTATGTCTACCACACCACTCAGCTTGGTGACATCTGCAGTCTTGCTGATGGTGCACTCAATCCCACTGTCCATAGCATTGATGAAGATACTGAACAGCACTGAATAGAATAGAATCAACCAGGTTGGAAGAGACCTCAAAGATAATTTGAGTCCAACCTGTCACCCAACACCTCATGACTGACTAAACCATGGCTCCAAGTGCCACATCCAAGCCTTTTTTGAACACCTCTGGGATGGTGACTCCACCACTTCCCTGGGCAGCACATTCCAATGGCCAATTGCTCTTTCTGGGAAGAATTTCTTCCTAACATCCAGTCCAAACCTCCCCTGGTGCAGCTTGAGACTGTGTCCTCTTGTTCTGGTGCTGGTTGCCTGGGAGAAGAGACCAACCCCCACCTGGCTACAACCTCCCTTCAGGGAGTTGGAGAGAGCAATGAGGTCTCCCCTGAGCCTCCTCTTCTCCAGGCTAAGCAACCCCAGCTCCCTCAGCCTCTCCTCACAGGGCTGTGCTTCAGACCCCTCCCCAGCTTTGTTGCCCTTCTCTGGAAACCTTCAAGTGTCTCAATGTCCTTCTTGAATTGAGGAGCCCAGAACTGGACACAGGTACTCAAGGTGTGGCCTAACCAGTGCTGAGTCCAGGGCAGAATGACTTCCCTGCTCCTGCTGGCCACAGTGTTCCTGATGCAGGCCAGGATGCCATTGGCCTTCACAGTACAGACCCCTGAGGGACACCGCTTGTTCCCTGTTTCCATGTGCACATTGAGCCACTGCCCTCTGGGTGCAACCATCCAGCCAATTCCTTGTCCACCCATCAAATCCATCTCTGCAACTTGGAGAGAAGAATGTTGTGAGGGACTGTGTGAAAGGCCTTGCCGAAGTCCAGACAGATGACATCCATTGCCCTTTCCTTGTCCACTGATGTGGTCACTTTATTGCAAAAAGCCACTAAATTGGTCAAGCAGGACTTGCTCTTAGTAAAGTCATGGTGTCTGTCTCAAATCACCTCCCTGTCTTCCATGTGCCCTCTCAGATCTTCTGGGAGGATCTGTTTCATGGTCTTCTCAGGCACAGAGGTGAGGCTGACAGTTGGTAGTTCCCTGGGTTGTCCTTTCTACCCTTGTTAAAAATAGGTGCAATGTTTTGTTTCTTTCAGTCTGCAGGGACTTCACCTGACTGCCAGGAACATTCCAAATGTCATGGAGACTGCCTTTGCAACTGCATCAGGCAACTTCCTCAGGACTGTGGAATGCATCTCTGTGGGAGAAGGGTCTATATTACAACACCTCTCATCACAGACTTGTGTATGTTCAGTTCCTCAGGTGGTCATGAACCTTGTCTTCACTTAGAGTGGGAAGGGATCCTCATACTGTGCCCCTTCAACTTGGGAGGTGTGAGGAGAGAGGTTGCCAGTAAAGACCAAGGCAAAAAAGTTGTTGCAAGTCTCAGCCTTTTCCTCATCTGCTGTTACTAACTCACCCTTCTTGCTCGTCGGGCGGTAGGCTTCCTTTAACTTTCCTTTTCCCTCTTTGACATGCCTGTAGAAGCTGCTCATGTTATTGCTTGTATCCCTTGCCAAGTTCAGATCCAACCACACCCTGGCCTTCCTGACCTCATCCCTATGACCAGGCAGCATCCCTATACTCTTCCCCTAATAAGCTAGTATTGTATACTGCTATTTAGACTTGGATTAATGATAGATGTGATGTAACAGCTTGGCTTTTGGCTGGCTTAGAATCATAGAATGGTTAGGGTTGGAAGGGACCTCAAGGATCAGCCAGTTCCAAACCCCCTGCCATGGGCAGGGACACCTCACACTACAGCAGGTTGCTCACAGCCACATCCAGCCTGGCTGCAAACACCTCCAGGCATGAGGCTTCCACCACCTCCCTGGGCAACCTGTGCCAGTCTCTCACCACCCTCATGGGGAAGAACTTCCTAACATCCAATCTCAGTCTACCCATTTCTAGTTTTGCTCCATTCCCCCCAGTCCTATCACTCCCTGACACCCTCAAAAGTCCCTCCCCAGCTTTCTTGGATCCCCCTTCAGATACTGCAAGGCCACAATGAGGTCTTGTCAGAGCCTTCTCTTCTCCAGACTGAACATCCCCAACTCCCTCAGTCTATCCTCACAGCAGAGCAGCTCTCTGCTCATCCTTGTGGCCCTTCTCTGGACAAGTTCTAGCACTTCCAGATTCTTCTTGCAATAGGGGCTCCAGACCTGGATGCAGTACTCAGAGCTCTGTGGGTGTATAGAAATGGCTCTTCACAGCCCAACTGTTGGAGGATGATAGGGACCTGTGTGTTACTATTTCAGGAAGTGACTGCATCTAGTTCTTTAATGGAAAGATCCTAACACTTTTTATGTTAGAAACATCACTTGCTTCAGGCAGATAATAAAGCAATGTAGTTCTGGAGGCTATCTAGTTTGAGCTTCTGTTCAAAGCACAGCTGCTTGACAGATTGATGCTCAGGTCTGTCTCCACCCAAGTGTTGAATATCTGCAGGGGCGGAGATCCTGCAAGGTGACCGAGTGCCCGATCCAGTGCTCACCTACCTGTGTTTTATTGCATCCAATTAGGATTTCCCTTGCTGCTCAGTTGTTACCTGCCCTTTTGTTGTGCATGTCTAATAAAGGTCTGGTTAGGTCTTCTCTATAGTGTCCCTTTAGGTAGCTGCAACTTGTAGCTGTATCATGCTCCAGGCTGAACAAACTGATCTCCAGTCTCTTTTCAGACTGCTGGGCTTCCTCCAGTGTGATGTTGTTCCTCTTGTGCAAGGAGCTCCTAGCTGGACATGGTACTCTGTGTGTAGCTTTACTAATACTTAGTGGAGGGGCGTATTTTGTCCTCAGGGTGCTGGGATTTGTTCTTGCTGATGTAGCCCAGCATATAGGTTGCCTTTTCTGCTGCAAGAACACAATACTGACTCTCATTTGTCCTGTCCACCTAGGCATTGCTCCCATACCAAGCAGCCCCTGTTTGCAGAGCTTCACTCTAAGCAGTCTACAGCCTGTACAAGCATGGAATTACCTTATTGGGCTGATAATCTCAGTATGGGCTTCTTCCATTCCAGATGCAGGAGTTTACATTTGCCTTTGTCAAACTAAATGAATTTGCTGTTGAGAATTTCAGTTTGTCAGGGCCCTTCTGAATGCCAGCCCTGCCCCTGATGAAGATGTTAAACAGTATCAGCTTCAGTACTGACCCTTGAGAAACACTGCTAATAATTTGCTGTCACCTGAACCATCAAATGCTCAGTCCAGCCAACTTAGGATTCTGACCTCACTGTAGCCTGCTCATCTAATCCATCTGTTCCCAGCTGGCCTGCAGAAATGCTGTGAGGGTGACTGAGCTCTGGCACTGGCAGATTCTCCATCCTTGGAGATATTCAAAAGCCATCTGGAAACAGTCATGAGCAACTATCTGTAGGTGGCTCTGCTTGAGCAGAGGAGGGTGTGACTTTGTTGAAAGCCTTGCTAAGGTCAAGGTTAAAGAAAGAGAGTGCTTCCCTTTCTCCCACTGCCCAGTCACTTCTGCACAAAAGGTAAGCAGTCAAGTATGATGTGGCACAGATGAGTTTTGAGGTGAGATGTACAAAATGTGTTGGGATGTAAGTAGGCTATAACAGCAATGTACACACCAGAACCAGTACCTAGAGCCTCAGTGGAAGGCAAAGTGAAAGATAGTCAATCTATTTTGTGGTGGTTTCAATCACCAAGTGGAAAATCACTGCTGCTCTGACTGCTGGGAACATGGAATCATAGAATGGTCTGGGGCAGAAAGCACCTCCAAAGGTCATCCAGTCTGACCTCCCTGCAGTCAGCAGGGACAGCCCCAACTAGACCAGGCTGCCCACAGCCCCATTGAGCCTCACCTTGAATCTCTCCAGGCAACCTGTTCTAGTGTTCCACCACCCTCATAGTAAAGAACTTGTTCCTAACATCCACTCTAAACCTGCTCTTCTCCATCTTAAAGCCATTGTCCCTCATCCTGTCACTGCAGGCATTATAAACAGACTCTCCCCATCCTTCTGGTAGGTTTCTTTTAGGTACCGGAAGGCTGCTATTAGGTCTCCCTGGAGCTTTCTTTTCTCCAGGCTGAACACCCCCAGCTTCCTCAGCCTGTCCTTGTAGCAGAGGTGCTCCAACTTCCTGATCATTGTCATGGCCCTCCTCTGGACCTGCTCCATCAGGTCTACGTCAACATCTCTGCTAGATTACCAGGAGGAATGCGTTCTAGACTGCTAGTGGCCTATTCAGTCTCCAGCTCTGTACATTTGGAAGCTATGATATTAAATCATGTATCTCATTTGCTAAGCTATTGTACCTCAGCAGGGGCAGAAGCAGGTTAAAATAGATGTAGCCTGTTGGCTAACAAAACTGAGTGTTTGTTCTAATTCAGTGGTCAAATTTGTCACCTGCAAATCTTGAGGGGGGCAGTTGTGAGTTTGGGAGAGACCTGGACATGGGGCAATGGATGTAAACTGCAGCACCTCAACACAAGGGCTGGGTGTCAGGAAGGGACAGCCTCTGCTCACTTGTGCCCTGGGACAGGACAAGGGACAATGGATGGAAACTACAGCTCAGGAGGTTCTGTCTCAGCATGAGGAAGAACTTCTTTACAGTAAGGGTCACAGAGCACTGGAAGAGGCTCCCCAGAGATGTTGTGGAGTCTCCTTCTCTGGAGACTTTCAAGGCCTATCTGGATGTGTTCCTGTGTGACCTGAGCTAGATTGTATGGCCCTGCTCTGGCAGGGGGGGTGGACTCAATGATCTCTTTAGGTCCCTTCCAACCCCTGACATCCTGTGATCATCCTGTGATCCTGTGATGTGGTCTTGCAGGTGGATAGATATAGATGCATGATGGCCCAGAAAATACTTTGACTCTTTCATATTTCCAGAAGTGTTGTTGAATCTGCCTGTAAATGATCTTTGGCAGGCGCTGTTTTCTAGCACGCACAATACCCGAGCTCCGCGTGCGCCGGATAATCGTGGAGGAAGCGGCAGAGCTGTGGCAGCCTGGAGAGCAGGACCTGGCGTAACTCTCTTAACTTGTCCTGCCCAATACCACCCCAGCAAAAAACCAGACTGGCTGCTCAGCAAGCACCCCTTAGCGTGTGTTATCAAAAAGAAAACATTTGGTGTATGTGCATTATCTGTTGTTCAAGATAGGCTTGCTGTTACTCTTATTGGAAAAGAAAACCACGGTGGTGGGAAGCAGGCTGCAGGGTTCTGATAGACCTAATGACCTTATCAGGAGAACCAAGACAAGCAGCTGTTGAAATGGCTGAGTGGCTTTGGTAGTAGATTCACACTCTTTTAAAAAAAGCTCTTTTCAGATGCACTGTAGATTGGAGCGGAGCATGGCACGCTGATCACAGCTTGCTTAAGGTCTGCCTTCTCTGGAGGCAAGTCTGCATTGTTAGAATTCCACCCAAACTGAAACAATTGCAAGCACCATTCTTAGGCCAGCTCCTGCTCACTGAGCAAATGTTTTGTGTGTGGGTAAAGTCACTCTGTCTTTACCTAGTGAAGAGCTTCAAAGCTGGCTTAACAGCTGAGCATCTCTTTGGCAGATGCTGCAGCTGAAGAGACAAAACCCACAACAAGCTGACCAGACCGTGAGAACCATGGTTTAATCTTATTCTGCTGCTTGCTATGCAATTGCTCTCTCTGTTGCCCTTGAACTGGCACGTTCCACCCATTAATCTTGAGAACTTTGCTAACTTTGACTGGTGGGCCAAAGGAAATCTCACTTATCAGCATTCTGCCATCCCTGCTCTATAAACAGAGAGGCTGAAGCATGCGGGGGGGTGGGGCTTGGTTTGGTTTTTAAAGTCCATGCAGGACTAGGGGGAATGGAAAAAAAAATAGAAGTGGGTAGATTCAGACTGGATGTTAGGAAGAAGTTCTTCCCCGTGAGGGTGGTGAGACACTGGCACAGGTTGCCCAGGGAGGGGGTGGAAGCCTCATCCCTGGAGGTTTTTAAGGTCAGGCTCAATGTGTCTCTGTGCAACCTGATCTAATGTGAGGTTGGAACTGAATGCTCCTTGAGGTGCCTTCCACCCCCAACAATTCTGATACTATGCAGGACTTCCACAAGACTGCGTGCACAGAGCATACCATGTGCTACAGGGAAGGTGTACTCTCCAGGGCTCCCTGCTAAAGGGCTCACTAGGGATTAGGACCTGGTGCAGCAGTGTACCAGTGCTTGCCTGCTAACAGAGTTAATAGAGAACCTAGGTAATTAACCTGTCCCTGACATCATTCTGCACAATCATTAGTGGAACCTGTGCCCAAATTTGTGACAGGGATCAGTTCAGATCTCTTGACTGTTCTGATACAGTGTGATTGATACTTTCAGACCTTTATAGGAAGCTACTGGACACAAGTGCTAACTTCAGGTTCATTGCATGCCAGTGAGAATGCTTAATAATCAAAGGCCCAGACATTATACTTGTCTGGCCTATATATTGATAGTATGTAGCTGAAACATGAAAAGTAGGAACTTATTTTCAGACCTTTCTTGGCATAAACCCTAAAAGCCTGGGTTACTACCATCACCAATAAAAGCCTCTGAAAACTTTGTTGAATTTACATTAGGAACACAGATTCTGGGTGGCTTTACTTTCTTCAAAGCACCAGGGAAAAAAAAATTGTAGTGCTGGAGAAAACACAACTGAAGTTTGTATCCATAAGATGTTTGTACTCTACTGGAGTTGTTCTTAGGAGATTAGTTTCAGGGGTCCTGGCACTGTACAAAAATAGAAAGAAAAGGCTGCACACAGCCCAGTGCACTCTGAGATAAGTTTCCCAGTCCTGCCCATCATTAAATGTTGATACAAACTGAATTGGAGTAGCAATGTGTTCAACAAGAAGGCAGAAATAAAAGGTGATTAAAAGGGAAAAAAGGCTCTCTTTAACTTGAAAATAAATTCTCTAGAGGAAAGCCCACAGGGAGTGTGATGTCTTCAAAGAGAATGTTGCAGTTAGGTTTGTTTTTTTTTCTGGGCTTACATGATGTGAGTTTACAGTATCACAGTATCACCAAGGTTGGAAGAGACCTCGAAGATCATTGAGTCCAACCTGTCACCACAGACCCCATGACTAGACCATGGCACCAAGTGCCACGTCCAGTCCCCTCTTGAACACCTCCAGGGATGGTGACTCCACCACCTCCCTGGGCAGCACATCCCAATGGCGAATGACTCTCTCAGTGAAGAACTTTCTCCTCACCTCCAGCCTAAACTTCCCCTGGTGCAGCTTGAGACTGTGTCCCCCTGTTCTGGTGCTGGTTGCCTGGGAGAAGAGACTAAACCCCTTCCTGGCTACAACCACCTTTCAGGTAGTTGGAGAGAGCAATGAGGTCTCCCCTGAGCCTCCTCTTCTCCAGGCTAAACAACCCCAGCTCCCTCAGCCTCTCCTCACAGGGCTGTGCTCAAGGCCTCTCACCAGCCTCGTTGCCCTTCTCTGGACACGTTCAAGTGTCTCGATGTCCTTCTTCAACTGAGGGGCCCAGAACTGGACAGAGGACTCAAGAGTTATGTGTGTGCGGAAGAGTGTTGGTTTGTTGCACTTGAATGACAGCTGCAGATGGCTTTCCTCTTGTCTCCAGTCCTCACTTGTGCATCCCCTTCCGTCCTCCTCATCTCTCACCCCACCAATTTCCTTGGTACTGCGCACTGCAGTCTCAACACACGAGCGTGGCATGTGGAGGTAATAGAAGCATTGAGATTTTTCAGTGTTCCTGTTTAGCAACAAGAAAGAATGAGACTTTCTGCACTCTGAGGGGCTTGTGTAAAGCACACTGAATTCACTTGGCTCAAGTCCAGAGTTCCATTTTTAAAATGGCCCTTCTAAAACTTATCGTACTAGTTAAACCTTGACCCACTCTTGTTTGCCCCCCCCCCCCCCCCCAATGATTTATTTTCCCCCTGTTGTGTACCAATTGCTCTTTTTGGGGTTCTTTCCTTCTTAACC
Source organism: Colaptes auratus (assembly GCA_015227895.2). Lineage (NCBI taxonomy): Eukaryota > Metazoa > Chordata > Aves > Piciformes > Picidae > Colaptes > Colaptes auratus. The sequence goes on from CM037632.1 coordinate 3,834,639, forward strand.
ATCTTTATTCTAGTCTTTGTCCATACTTGTGGCATATTAGAAGCATATTTAGGAGAATCTGGGTGGGTTTATGGGTTAGTTTTTATAATTGCAAGGTTTTTTTTTTTCTTCACAGATGGACTTTGTCCTAATAGCCTTGTAAACTCTATTTGCAGCATATTATGTGAGTCACTGTGATGGGAAGGGGGGGAAAAAAAGCAGAGCAGGAGGACTGACTCCTTCAGGGATTATCTAGTCAAGGCTCACCCATGACTTTAAAAACACAAAGTATTAGCCTGTGTTGTTAAAAACCTTCAGCTTCCAGCAGAGCTTTGCTCTAAACCATGTGCTTCAATAGGACTTACAGTTACTACATTGTCTTTTAAGTCCATTTGTCCTAACTGAAACTAAGAAAAGAAATCCTTAAATGCTCTGTTGTGATTTTACCTCAGCTGGCAACTAAGCACTGTGCCCATTTGCTCCACCCACAGTGGGATGGGGAGGAGAAGTGGGGTGGGGGAGGAAGTAAAACACATTTGCTGAATTCCAAACTGTTTAAGTAAAATAAGATAATTGTAATGCAAATGAATGTAGCAAAAGGAGAAAAATAAACCCCAAGACAAGTGATGCACAATGCAATTGCTCACTACCAGTTGCACCCTGTGGTAGGACAAAGGGCAGTGGATATAAACTACAGCACAGGAGGTTCCACCTCAACATGAGGAGTAACTTCTTTACTCTGAGGGTGACAGAGCACTGGGACAGGTTGCCCAGAGAGGTTTAGGAGTCTCCTCCTCTGGACACTTTCCAAACCCACCTGGATGCATTCCTGTGTGGCTTACCCTGGGTGATCCTGCCCTATCTGGATGTGTTCCTGTGTGACCTGTTCCAGATTCTGTGGTCCTGCTCTGGCAGGAGCGTTGGACTCAAAGATCTCCAGAGGTCTCTTCTGACCCCTAACATCCTGTGATCCAATGCCTGAGCAGTGATCTGCCCCTCCTGGCCAATGCCCCTCAGTCTAGATACCGTGCATGATGTTCTATGGTATGGAATACTAGGGTATGGAATAGTGCTATAGCTAATTTGGGTCAGCTGTCCTGGCCACACACCCTCCCAACTTCTTATTGCTTCCTCACTGGCAGAACATGGAAGCTGAAAAATCTTTAACTGACTTGTTGCTAAGGAGTGCTTATCTTAAAGCATCAGTGTTTTATCAACATTATCCTCACACTACATCCAAAACACAGCACTGTACCAGCTACTAGCGAAAAAATTAACTCTGTCCCATCCTGAACCAGGACATGTTAAAACCAATGTAGTTTCACATTTCATCTGAGTGTATCTCTGGCAATTTAAGTACAGATGGTTCACATTTAAACTAATTCTAGGATGTCTCTTTACAGGAGAAAAGCCACAGACCTCCTGCCTTTGCAACAGGAGTGATGTGACACAGGTAGTTGGTGTAAAATCAGTCTTCTAATAGCCAAGTACTAAGATTTTTCCTGAGGATGACATGGCTCAACATTGCATTCCTGTCAGTGCAGCTCTGGCTTTAATGCATTAATTTTTAATGCTATGGATTTTTAAGCTTTTATGGGTTTTTTGGTGCAAATAACTTAGAAAAAGTGTAATGATCAGTGTCAGAGGTTTAAAAGATTGCTAAGTCAAGATGTTACTCTTAGATGCAATCACTTACTCTGAGCATGCTCCTATTCTCCTGCAGTGAAAGTAAAATAATTTCCTTTAATCACCCCACCTGGAGCACTCTGTCCAGTTCTGGAACCCCTATTACAAGAAAGATCTGAATGTGCTGGAAGGTGTCCAGAGAAGGGCCATGAGGATGAGCAGAGGGCTGGAGCTGCTCTGCTATGAGGACAGACTGAAGGAGTTGGGGCTGTTCAGTCTGGAGAAGAGGAGGCTCTGAGGAGACCTAATTGTGGCCTTCCAGTATCTGAAGTGAACCTACAAGAAAGCTGGGGAGGGACTTTAGAACAAGAGGACACAGTCTCAAGCTGTGCCAGTATCTATGCTGATGATCAGTGATCAAAGTGCACCACAGGGGTGTAGTTTGAATTGCCTCTTCAGTACAATGTTGTTAGTTTAAAACTAAATTCTAACGGCAGACTTGCTTGAAAAGAAATAAAACTCTTAGCCTATACTTTTGTTGTACCTAAATCACAGAAGCATTCAGGTTGGAAAAGACCCTCAGGATCACCAAGGCCAACCCAGAACCCTACTCTGCAAGGCTCAGCCCTAAACCACAGCCCCAAGCACCATAGCCAAATCACCTTGAAACACAATGTGTCCTAATGTCCAGTCTGAACCTCCCCAGGGGCAGCTTGAGGCCATTCCCTCTTGTTCTGTCACTAATGACCTGGGAAAAGAGACCAGCACCAACCTCTCCACAACCTCCTTGCAGGTAGCTGTAGAGAGCCAGGAGGTCTCCCCTCAGCCTCCTCTCTTTCACACTAACCACCCCCAGCTCCTTCAGTTGTTCTTCATCAGATTTCTTCTCCAGGCCCTTCCCAGCTTCCTTGCCCTCCTCTGCCCTGGCTCCAGCACCTCCACATCTCTCTTGTATTGAGGTGTCCAAAACTGGACACAATACTCAAGGTGTGGCCTCACCAGGGCTCAGTACCAGGAGACAATCCCCTCCCTGCTCCTGCTGGACACAGCATTTCTAATGCCAGCCAGGATGCCTTTGGCTTTCTTGGCCCCCTGGGCACACTGCTGGCTCCTATTCAACTGCTTGTCTATTAGAAGCCTCAGGTCCCTTTCTGCCAGGCAGCTTGCCAGTCACACTGCCCCAAGCCTGTTGTGTAGCATAGGTGGTCTATCTGTTTGCATTCTCCTCTTGCTCGAGGAGAGGACAGTAATGTATCCCTGTTACCCCATTGCAGGGTTAACCCTGTGTGGAAAAGCGTTTCTAGTAGCTTTTTAGTCACATTCCACAAAGGAGCAGAGCAACTTGCATCCCCAAGGGGAGGCCTTTCTGCCTAGGGCTTCTGGCTGTAGGTTCTTGGAGCTACCAGTGTTGCTGATTCTCAGGGTTGTCTTACTTTAAAGCTTTACTGAACGTAGCTATGGCATGGCATGTTGTGTTCAGCCACTCCACATGGCTACAAATGGAGACCTACTCATAATACATTAAGTACTTGATAGGCAAGATCGAAGTTCTTAGCCTGAAGCATTTGTTCGTGGGGCAGTTGTTCCATGCATTGTTTTGCACAGAAGACAGAGATGTTTTATTTTTTTACTTAAGACTGGTTTTGTTTGCTTTTTTGGTTTTGGTGGGTGGTTTTGGTTTGGTTTGTTGGTTGGTTTGGTTTTCTTTGAATGAAAGCTGGATGTGCACATGATTGCTAGTTCTGCTTCCAGAACATTTTTATACGTTGGGGAGCTAATGGAGATGAACTCAGTGCATAGGGCTGGCTGTAGCAAACATCTCCTCCCAGCTGAGATGCTTTCCTCCCTGTAAAGTGCTCTTTTTGTGGCAGAGTGGTTGAGATGTGAGCAAAAGGTTAGAGGATGCTACCAAGCAGATGAATCTGCAGCTTGATGTTTACTTGTTGTTATGGGAAAGGTCAGTCCATGGCAGTTGGAGTTATTTAATGAAGTCTCTGTAGCTGCTGTGGAGCACACTGAGCACACAGTGGATTTAGGGCAGTTTCAGTGACATTTCCTGTTTGTTCCTAGCCGATAGCTCTGAGTCTTGCAGTTACCTGAGGCACTCAAGCAGAACTTGAGCAGGTCTGCAAAAGTAAACTTTATCTTTAAGCTAGCATTGAGGCAAAATGTGCTGTCAGTATGAAGTGGATTCCTGCTGTTCAAAAGTCAAGTCTGGTCCAGCAGGCTTTTAGAACAGAGAAAAGTCTGGGAGTAGAGTAGGTACAGAATGATCACAGAGTCACAGAATTTCAGGGGCTGGAAGGGACCTCAAAAGCTCATCCAGTCCCAGCCCCCTGCCAGAGCAGATCACACAGGAACACATCCAGGTGAGTTGTGAATTATCTCCAGAGAGGGAGACTCTACATCCCCCCTGGGAAGCTTGTTCCAAGTACTTCCCCAGCATGCACTGCTAGCAAGGTGCACCCTGGCTGCTTCTGACAGAACCTATTTCCCCACTTGTGGACCTGAAGTAGGCTGAAGTACAAAGCTTGCTTTGCTGCATGCTTCCGTTAGGCTGATCTCAGAATCCAAGAAGAAACAAAGGCCACCAAAGCACGTTTCCTCAGAGAGAAAGGGACTGAGTTCTTCTGGGTTGTAGGTGGTAACAGAGCCTGAAACTTAGCTCCCTGTAGCATCTGTTGCCTTTCCTAAAAAGCAGTAACTAATGTTTCGAAGGAGACGTTTTGCTCCCCATTTTAGGAGCGAATCTGGAAGCAACTGGTCAGGCTAATGTAGCTTGTGAAGTGAACTAGAAACAGGTGAGGATGATAAAGATGGATTGTTAATAAAAAAAAAAAGTCTTGCCTTTTTTTCTTTCATTCGAGCTTCTTTAAATAAAAAAAGCCTGGGGAGGAGGGGGTTGGTGTGAGGTGAGGCTGCCCACTGTCTGCATTTGTAGGATTCTGCTTGTCACTGTCAAGGTCTGTATGACAGAATCACAGAATTGTCAAGGTTGGAAGGGACCTCAAGAAGCATCTAGTTCCAACTCCCCTGACAAGGACAGGGACACCTCACACTACAGCAGGTTGCTCACAGCCACATCCAGCCTGGCCTGAAAAACTTCCAGGGATGAGGCTTCCACCACCTCCCTGGGCAACCTGTGCCACCTGTGCCAGTGTCTCACCACCATTATGGTGAAGAACTTCTTCCTAACATCTAATCTAAATCTCCCTTCCTCTAGCTTGGGTCCATTCCCCCCAGTCCTATTGCTCCCTCACATCCTGAGAAGCCCCTCCCCAGCTTTCTTGTAGCCCCCTTCAGATACTGGAAGGCCACAATTAAGTCTCCTCAGAGCCTTCTCTTCTCCAGACTGAAAAACCCCAGCTCTCTGTCTCTCCTCAAAGGAGAGAATCTCCAGCCCTCTGATCATCCTCTGGACACCTTCCAGCACCTCTAGATCCTTCCTGGAATAGAGGCTCCAGAACTGGACACAGAGCTCCAGGTGGGGTCTCACCAGAGCAGAGGGGGAGAATCACCTCCCTTGACTTGCTGGCTCTGCTTCTCTTGATGTAGCCCCGGCTCTGGTTGGCTCTCTGGGCTGCAAGTGCTCACTGCTGGCTCATGTTGAGCTTCTCATCCCCCAGCATCCCCAAGGCCTTTTCTTCAGGGCTGCTCTCAAGCCAGTCTCTGCCCAGCCCATATTGATGCTTGGGATTGCCCTGTCCCACATGCAGGACCTTGCACTTAGTCCTGGTGAACCTTGCAAGGTTGGCATTGTATGGAGCTTCCTATTAGAGCAAAAAATACTGGGATCTGCCAAGAAATTTTGCAGGATATGCATAGCAAGTCTCGTGATGAGACCCTGCAATGCACTGAAGCTCTCAAAGTGTATCAGTGACTTCTCAGCCATGTAGGAGCAATAAGGCCCCAGACTGATTTTCTGCCCTTTCTCACCCTCAAAGGGCAGGACAGTTTTGGCCTCTTCTATCTCTGGTGCTAAAAGGGTCAGCCAAATAAAACTTGAATTTGGATAAATTGCACTTCAAACTATCTTTGTACCTGGGTTGTGTTATAAGCAGTCACTGCTTGTGATCCAGTGGTACTACTGTGAATGGGCAATGTTGCTTTCTTTTATAGATGCAGTATCACAGAAACATTCAGGTTGGAAAAGAGCCTCAGGATCACCAAGGCCAGCCCAGAAGCCTACTCTACAAGGCTCACCCCTAAGCACCCCTAAGCACCCCTAAGCCATAGCCCCAAGCACCACATCCAAATCACCTTGAAACACATCCAGGCTTGGGGACTCCACCACCTCCCTGGGCAGCACATTCCAATGCCTGACCACTCTTGCCCTGAAAAAAAGTTTCCTAATGTCCAGTCTGAACCTCCCCAGTGGCAGCTTGAAGCCATTCCCTCTTGTTCTGTCACTTGGCTGAGGAGCTTAGGGGTGTGGTCTCACCGTTGTGTGCAGGGGGGCGTCAGGTGCTGCGGGGCGCGGGACATTAAGACTTAATTGGTATCACCTGAGGGGGAGGTTGTAGACCGGTGTGGGCCGGTCTCTTCCCTCAGGCGAGCAGCGACGCAGCGACACAGCAAGAGGAGACGGGGTCTCAAGCTGGAAGTTTAGGCTCAAGGTAAGGAGAAATTTCTTCCCAGAAAGAGTAATTTGCCCTTGGGATGTGCTGCCCAGGGAGGTGGTGGAGTCCCTGTCCCTGGAGGGGTTCAAGAGAGGACTGGATGTGGCACTTGGAGCCATGGTTTAGTTGTCAGGAGGTGCTGGGTGGCAGATTGGACTTGATGATCTCTGAGGTCTTTTCCAACCGTATTGATTCTATGATTCTATGATAATGACCTGGGAGCAGAGACCAGCACCAACCTCTCCACAACCTCCTTTCAGGGAGTTGTAAAGAGCCAGGAGGTCTCCCCTCAGCCTTTTCTGTTTCACACTAACCATCCCCAGCTCCTTCAGTTGTTCTTCATCAGATTTATTCCCCAGGCCCTTTGCAGCTTCCTTGCCCTCCTCTGCCCTGGCTCCAGCACCTCCACATCTCTCTTGCATTGAGGTGCCCAAAACTGGACACAATATTTGAGGTGTGGCCTCCCCAGAGCTGAGTAGAAGCAGCTTTTCTGCAAATTACTAGATGCCTACCAGTTTCACATCTTTTCCAGTAAATAAAGCAGAGATTTTTCAGAACCAGTTTAAAAAACCTGTGGTAACAGATGCAGGAGTTGATGAAAGGGGAAAATAGTCTGTTGGTGTATGGGAGTGAATAGGAAACCAGTCAGTGTAAACAGTGGAGAAAAGCCTGTTTCAGCCCTAATTTTATACGTCTGTGGTGTTCTCAGGGAGCACTTCTGAATAAAGTTAGTGTCTATTAATTTCAGACCAGTATTCCATTCTGGGTTGCTTTAGTTTGGATTTTTAAAACACAGTTTTGGGTTTTTTTTCTCCTGATCGAGAAGGCCAATGGGATCCTGGGCTGCATTAAGAAGAGTGTGTCCAGCAGATGAAGGGAGGTTCTCCTCCCCCTCTACTCTGCCCTCCTGAGACCTCAGCTTGAGTACTGTGTTCAGTTTTGGGCTCCCCAGTTCAAGAGGGACAGGGATCTGCTGGAGAGGGTCCAGCAGAGGGCTCTGAGGATGATTAGGGGACTGGAGCACTGCCTGGTGAGGAGAGGCTGAGGGACCTGGGGCTGTTTAGTCTGGAAAAGGGAAGACTGAGAGGGGATTTAATAAATGTTTATCAATATCTGAGGGCTGGGGGTCAGGAGGGAGGGGACAGGCTCTGCTCACTTGCTCCCTGGGATAGGACAAGGAGCAATGGATGTAAGCTGCAGCACAGCAGGTTCCACCTCAGCACAAGGGGGAACTTCACTGTGAGGGTCCCAGAGCACTGGAGCAGGCTGCCCAGAGATGTTGTGGAATCTCCTTCTCTGGAGACTTCCATGGCCCATCTGGATGTGTTCCTGCGTGACCTGAGCTCGATTGTATGGTCCTGCTCTGGCATAGGGGGCTGGACTCGACGATCTATTTGGGTCCCTTCCAATCCCTGACATCCTGTGACATTTGTGCTCTAGTGAAACTTGCAGAGACTGTGCTTTGGAGTGGCAATTTTTCCTGTGTTTGTGTATAAAGAGTGGTTACGAGAACTGGAAGCGGCACAGTGGGATGAGTCACGTATATGGAAGAAGAAAGAGTTGTCATTCTCATAAGATACGAGTCCTGTGAGAGTGTCTAAAGCAGCTATGGATGTCCCAATTGACCACAGATCTGTAAACCTTTAGGAAAATAAGCAGGCATGCACATAAACCGTGAACTGTTTTGACTCCCTTCCCTTGAGTGCTTTGGTTACAAACAGACAGTATCTAGATTTATTACAAGGCATTGGTGAATAGAATAGAGTAGAATAGAATAGAGTTAACCAGGTTGGGAAAGACCTTTGAGATCATCCAATCCAACTGCAGTTCTACTTACAAGGTGCTGACTAAAGAGGCTTGTCTGATATCATCTCTGCAAGTAGGGAAGTGCATATTAAATGGTGGGAAATTGTTACTCTAGAGAGAGGTAGCTTGATCATAGGATGTTAGGGGTTGAAAGGGACCTCTGGAGATCTTTGAGTCCAATCCACCTGCCAGAGCAGGAGCATAGAAGCCAGCACAGGTCACACAGGAACACATCCAGACAGGGCTGGAAAGGCTCCAGAGAAGGAGACTTCACAACCTCTCTGAGCAGCCTGTTCCAGGGCTCTGAGAGCCTTACAGTGGAGAAGTTCTTCCTCATGTTCAGGTGGAACTTAGGCCTGTAAAAAGGGGATACATAGTAGGAGACCAGAAGTGCTCCTAGCATAGTAACTGTGTTGGTGATGTACCTGTTGCTCAGGCATGCTGGTTCTTTGTATCTCAAGAAATACCACAACCTGGCTGAGATGGGACCATCTTTATTAGCACTAGTAAAATTTACAGGTGCAAATACAGAGCACAGACTAGTCCTAACACTTTGAAACAGTGCTGCACAGGCACTGTACCAATTAATCTCTCTTGTCATCTTCAAGCAAGCATTCACTTCCTTATATAGATGTTTGTTGGGGGAAGTTATTATTATTATTATTATTAAATATATTCTATTATCTTAATTAGATTATATATTGATATTATATAGGCAACATTATTAATAATAATATCTTTTACTATAGAATATAATATGTTGATATTATATATACAGCATTTATCAGTAGTAGTAGTACTAATCTTCAAACAATCATTCACTTATATAGATGTTTGTTTTTAAATTCTTCTTATTAATAATAATGGGGGGTTATATTTCTAATAGCTAAAGGACAGCATGGTTACAGTTGTTCTTGCTAAGTGTCCCTGCCCATGGCAGGGGGGTTGGAACTAGATGATCCTTGTGGTCCCTTCCAACCCTAACTGAAACTATGAAACTATAAGTATGACCATCTTTTAATCTCTTTATTAAACAGGAGACTTAACAAGCACCAAAGGAATGAGTAGAAATAAAATGCATAATAAAACCTTTTCTCCCCTTCCCAGACAAGAAGAGTATCAGTTTGGGGCAGGGGGAATGGGGTGGTGGCCATGGTAGACCCTCAGTCTAATATTACCTTGGGCTGGCTTGGATTTGTTCTGCTTACCTATGCGCTGTGCTGAACATTGCCAGACATGCCTGGTTAACATATGTGAGTGGTCTGCATCTTTTTACTCCTTCAAGATACCTTGAAGACTTCCTGATTTCAAGTGCCCTAGTTCTTCTTGGATATCAGCTTTATTTCATTACTAGTGCTTATTCAGGCTGAGAGTTCAGAGAATGCTTTCTCTCTCAGTGGACCATGAGAACATGGTATACTGAAAAGTGAGGATAAGGTCTAATGGAAGGATCTGATGTACTGCAGTTGTTCATACAGACATCTGTCTGAGCCCAGCTTTCAGGTACATAGATTATTCTGAGTATGAGCCAGATACTTAGAGTGGCTGTTTTCTGAACACAGACAGCTGCTTTTTGGTTTTTTTTGGCTGGTAACTTACAAGATTTATATCCCCAAAGGATGCATTTATATCACTCCCCATAATCTGCAGGCTGCTTCGTTCAGTGTCCTGGCTAAATAAAGCTCACATATTTGTTGGTGCTTGTAAGGCTACTTCTGCAGTGCTACTACATCAGTCATTCTGATTACACTTTTCTGGTTGTATAAATCATGTATCAGTAACTCCAATTCTGTGCTGTTGGGAAGTCCCCTTGTGGAAAGCAAGTTTCAAAATAGCTTTAGGTTTTCCAGCTTGAATCATGGCATCATAGAATGGTCTGGTTTGGAAGAGACCTCTGGAGGTGTTATCCAGCCCAACCCCCTCTGCAGTCAGCAGGGACATCCTCAACTAGATCAGGCTGCCCAGAGCCCTGCTGAGCCCCTCTTTGAATATTTCCAGGGATGGGGCCCCAACCACCTCCCTGGGCAACCTGTTCCAGTGTTCCACCACCCTCATGGTAAAGAACCTGTTCCTAACATCCAATCTCAATCTGCTCTGCTCTAGTTTGAAGCCATTGCCCCTCATCCTGTCATTGCAAGCTGCCTTTGACTTTCATAGAATCAGTCAGGGTTGGAAGGGACCACAAGGATCATCTAGTTTCAACCCCCCTGCCATGGGGGGACTTTGACCTTCCTGATGACTTCACTTGCATTTGTGACCAACAGGTCCAATAACACGTTCTCTCGTGTAGGGCTGCTAATTTCATGTCTTAAGAAGTTGTCTTCTAGGCACTCTAGGAGCCTCCTGGATTGCCTGCAGCTACTTGTGCTACGTTTCCAACACATGCCAGGGTAGTTAAAATCCCCTGGAAGGATGGGAGCCTGTGATCATGATGTCTCCTCCAGGCAAATTGGTGATGGCAAATCAGAGTAGCTCAGGGCAGGGGTGCTGCTGGTGCTTGCATAGCCAAAGAGAACTGCTCCTGGAGTCCTTCATTAGTTGTGGTAGTGTTTTGCCAGGAGACAGTGTTGCCCCACTGTTATCATGGAGAAATTATCACTTTGTGTTGAAGCTTGGAAGCACAATGCTGAGTTGCATGAGCATTTATTGCCTTTGTATTTCCATCTTCTTTGTGTGTGCACAGACAGCAGTGGTACTCCCTTGTTGCACACTGATGACAGTACTGAGCTCTGCAGAGAAAACAAGTAACAGACCCAGAAAACTTAGAAACCAAAGATTGACCATGAATGTGACTTCACAGCCAGGAGTGATAAGGGCAGGACTGATTTCTTCACCTCTCTCTCCCTTCAAGATTTGAAACTGTGTGTAGAAATAAGCATAGTTTGACTTAGCCTCAGAAAATAGGTGTCAGATGGTGTCCCAGGTGGCAGCTGGGAAGATATCCTGCCAGAGTTCTGCAATGAAAAGCAAACTATAAAGATGTCTTAGCATCTTTCAGGCTAACAATTAACCTGGATTTGCAGGTAGCCAGTAGGGATGGATTATCCCAAGGCATTGCAGATTATGTTGCCAAGTGCAGTTAGGGACATGTTTCCAGTGTTACTATGCATAGTTAAAGTGGATTAAAGAGCCTATGAAAGATTATGTGGTGATTGTGATATATCAGCAGAAGAATTCATCAAGGAGTGACTCTGTTGCCATCCTGTCTCACCACAATGTTCTGTATAAGTAACATGGATGCTGGTTTTATGCATCATTTCTCTCTTCTGTCAAGCCTTAATTATGTAGTGGTTGCTCTTCCAGTGAAAGCTGTTACTGGTTGACAGTAGGCTGAACATGAGCCAGCAGTGTGCCCAGGGGGCAAGAAGGCCAATGGCATCCTGGCCTGGATCAGGAAGAGTGTGGCCAGCAGGAGCAGGGAAGTCATTCTGCCCTATGCTCAGCACTGGTGAGGCCACACCTTGAGTCATGTGTCCAGTTCTGGGCTTCTCAGTTTAGGAAGGATGTTGAGATGCTGGAAGGTGTCCAGAGAAGGGCAGCAAGACTGGGGAGGGGTCTGGAGCACAGCCCTGTGAGAAGAGGCTGAGGGAACTGGGGGTGTTTAGCCTGGAGAAGAGGAGGCTCAGGGGAGACCTTCTTGCTCTCTCCAACTCCCTGAAGGGAGGTTCTAGCCAGGTGGGGGTTGGTCTCTTCTCCCAGGCAACCAGCACCAGAACAAGAGGATACAGTCTCAAGCTGTGCCAGGGGAGGTTTAGGCTGGATGTGAGGAAGAAGTTCTTCCCAGCAAGAGAGATTGGCCATTGGGATGTGCTGCCCAGGTGAGGTGGTGGAGTCACCATCACTGGAAGTGCTTAAAAAGAAACTGGATGTGGCACTTGGTGCCATGGTTTAGTTGATGAGATGGTGTTGGGTGATAGGTTGGACTTGATCTCAAAGGTCTTTTCCAACCTGGTTAATTCTGTAAAAACCAGCTTTATTTCACTCCTGGCAGGTTTATTTCACTCCTGTTACTTGTGTTCTCATCATAGACAACTTACAGGCTGGACCTGAATGTGAGCTATGCCTGAGACATAGCTGCCATCCTCTTATCTTCTCATTGAACCAAACCTTGTTTGTGTGGCCCCCTTCTTACTCTGCAGTGCTTTGAATTTATGCTTTGGGAGTCAATAAAATATATTTTAGAGGTTTGTGTGGATCACAACAGAACAGAGGCCTGATAGGGAGAGTTCTCAGGACTGCTGAAATATTGGTAGCCAATAATGCTCTGAATAATATTGATAGAGCTTTCAAGTTGTTTGCATGTTCTGTTTGGCTTATCTGTCTTCCTTTCTGAGTACTAAAGTCACCTTCCCTGCAGCTTAGGGCCACATCTCTCTGGGTAATATGCAAAACTTCTCCATCCTGGAGATAGAAAGGTTCTGGGGAAACCTTACAGTGGCATTTTAATATGTGAAGGGGACCTACAGGAAGGGTGGGGAGGGACTGTTTAGAAGAGCATTGATTTTAAACTACATCAGGGTAGACAAAAGGAGGAAACTCCTCACAATGAGGCTAGTGAAATTCTGGAACAGGTTGTCAGAGGTGTGGTTGAGGTCCTGTCTGTGGAGACACTCAAGGCCAGACTTGGTGGGTCCATGAGCAACCTGCTTCAGTTGGATATGTCTCTGCTCACTGCAGGAGAGTTGTACAAGATGGCCTTTGAGGGTCCCTTCCAACATGCTGCATTCTGTGATTCTCTGATGTGCTACTTGGCCTGTAGAGTTTGTTGCCAAATATGAATTAAGAGTAAAAATTAATAAGTTTTGAGGGAAAGGATGTGAACTACAAAGAAAAGTAAATTGTTGCTGGAGAGAGTCCAATGAAGGGCTACAAAGATGATTAGAGGACTCAAGCATCTCTCTTACGAGACAAGGTAAGAGACCTTGGGCTCTTTAGCCTGGAAGAGGAAAGACAGAGGGGATATAATCAATGCTTATAAATACCTGAAGGGTCATGAAGATGGCTGAAGGAGCAACAGGTACAAAATAGAACACAGGAGGTTTTACTTGACCCTAAGGAGAAACTTCTTTATTTTGAGGGTGGTGAAGCACAGGAACAGGCTGCTCAGAGAGGTGGTGGAGTCTCCTTTCCAAACTCTCCTGGATGTGTTCCTGTGCAACCTGGTCTAGGTGAACCTGTGTTAGCAGGAGGGGTGGGCTAGATTATTTCCAAGAGGTGCCTTCCAACCCCTGCCTCTGTGATTCTATAACCTGGGGGGCCCTGGTGGAGATACAAAGCTGAACATGAGTCAGCAGTGTGATGCTACAGTAGTGAAGGCAAATTGGATCCTGGGCTGCAGTCACAGGGGCATTACTGACTGAGAGAAATGTAATCATCCCACTCAGTGCACTCAGGCTGCATGTGGAGTACTGCAACTAGTTCTGGTACCCACAATTTAAGAGAGACAGACTGCAGGGGGTCCAAAGGTTGGGCCAGATGATCAAAGGGCTGGAGAACGTGCCCTGTGAGGATAGACTGCAGAAGTTCAGGCTCTTCCCCCTGCAGGAGAGAATGCTTGTGGCCTTGCAGTATCTGAAGGGGGCTACAAGAAGGCTGGGGGAGGGACTTCTCAGGATATCAGGTAGTGATAGGACTAGGGGGAATGGAATGAAGCTGGAGGTGGGGAGATTCAGGCTGGAGGTGAGGAGGAAGTTCTTCACCATGAGAGTGGTGAAGCCCTGGAATGGGTTATCCAGGGAGGTGGTTGAGGCCCCATCCCTGGAGGTGTTTAAGAGCAGGCTGGATGAGGCTCTGTCCAGCCTGATCTAGTGTGGGGTGTCCCTGCCCATGGCAGGGGGTTTGGAACTAGATGATCCTTGTGGTCCCTTCCAACCCTGACTGATGCTATGATACTGTGATCTCCAAATGATTTGGTTTCTTTTCCCACTAGATCTGGAGATTGGATTAAGTTCTTAATTCCCAGTTTACAAAGCTCCGTTTAGAATATTGATACTCTGCCACAAGCTGTGGCAGTGCTAGAAAACTTAAAGCTGAGTGGTCTGGCTCTGTTCCAATCCAAGCCTTGTAACTTGTGCTGGGACACACAGTTAGAAACACACATTTGTCTTGATTACTCGAAATGCAGTTCACTAATTAGTTGAAGTCAGTTCTGAATTGGCAGTGAGGAATGGCTTCGTGATATACATCCAGTTGATCCAAAGCATGTGAGGTAGCTTAGCTGTTCACTTCAGATACAACCCCAGAGTTATCTAGGCTGTACTGATTAAAGGAAACTTTATCTATATGCTGAATCTTTTTTCACATGCACTAAATTACTGCTGTTCAGAAAGAAATCTTACATCATCCCTCCCAGGTACACTATCCAGTACTGCAGGCTGAGCAGACCCAGGAATTTATTTTAATTGTTAATAGTAGGCTTAATCCTTCTCACAAGCTGGAAATGCCAGCTTGGAAGTGGTGTTCCAGTTCATGGGAGTGTTTATCATTTGGATGGCCCTCACACAAACTATAAACAGTTTAATGCTGAAGCCAGAAAGACCAATTTAAATCAGTACTTAAGGCTAGGCTATACTTAGCTCTTCCTTGTGTTTCCCATGAGTGCAGTTTCACAGTGATAGCAGCAAGAGAGAGCACTGCTGATGGCAAGGCACTGGAGATCTCTTCTGAATTTTCAGCCAGAATATTTGTAGAACACCTTAAATGACAGAAATTACGACAGCGTTTTAGCTGCACTCGGGCTCCTGTTGCTTGAGCATGTATAGTATTGAATTGGTGCTGGTGCTGCTATGAGGAAGTGGCTGAAGAATATGGCACTGCCCTACACTGGCTCACAAGATGCTCCAAAAAGTCTGTATGGAATGGATGTAGATGTCAGCATTGCTAGTAGTTGGATTTGAAATAGCCCCTGTGACCTGCTTTCTTTCAAATAAAGCCAAGGGCCAAGCTTCATGCCTAGTTATTGGTGGCATAAGTGCTTCATGTTCCAGGGATGTGTCCAGAGAAGGGCCACAAGGATGAGCAGAGGGCTGGAGGCCCTCTCCTATGAGGACAGGCTGAGAGAGTTGAGGTTGTTCAGTCTGGAGAAGAGAAGGCTCCTGAAGGGGGCTACAAGAAAGCTGGGGAGGGTGCAGGGAGTGATAGGACTGGGGGGAATGGAACAAAACTAGAAATGGGTAGATTCAGATGGGATGTCAGGAAGAAGTTCTTCCCCATGAGGGTGGTGAGAGACTGGCACAGGTTGCTCAGGGAAGTGGTGGAAGCCTCATCCCTGGAGGTTTTTCAGGCCAGGCTGGATGTGGCTGTGAGCAACCTGCTGTAGTGTGAGGTGTCCCTGCCCATGGCAGGGGGGTTGGAACTGGATGCCCCCTGAGGTCCCTTCCAACCCTGACAATTCTGTGACTCTGCTGTGGTTGGTTGGTTATTTTATATGTTAGGTAACAACTTCATAGAGAAAGGTAACAGAAATGTAGTGAATGTATTGGTTAGCTTAATGAAGGATCAGGGCATTAAACCATCTTACCTTCCAGGTCACTGATTTGTGCTTGTGTAGGAAGTTCTTTTTAGTGCATCTCCTAGTGTTCCTTCTGTCCTTCTCAACTTGTTCTCCTGTTCCTGAGGGTGCAGTTGCCACATCATTTTTGTCTTCCTATCTATCTATACTACTGTCTTGCTGCCACTTCACCATGAGGGTCATGACTTCCACTTCTGGAAAATTGTTGTGCTCCCGATTTTTTACTGCAGATTTAATGAGCCATAAAGATTTAGGAAATAATGGGGTTTAAGTAGCACTACATGTAGCAGCACCTGCATTCTCCTTTCTTGTAAGTAACAGTGGTGGCTAGACTACTGAGACAGCTTGTGGGTTCCAACAGGCTGGGGACAGGGAGCATGCATGCAACGTTTGGGCTTTAGCAATCCATAGGCTGTGACTGCTATTACCAGGGAACTTGTCCAGTTTCATTGCTGCCATCTACTGAAACCAGAGCTTTCAGAGTATCACAGAATGTTAGGGGCTGGAAGGGACCTCCAGAAATCATCCAGTCCAACCCCCCTGCCAGAGCAGCATCACCCAGGGTAGTCCACACAGGAATGCATCCAGGTGGGTTTGGAAAGTGTCCAGAGGAGGAGACTCCACAACCTCCCTGGGCAGTCTGCTCCAGGGCTCTGTCACCCTCACTGTAAGGAAGTTTTTCCTCATGCTGAGGTGAAACCTTCTCTGTTCTGTTCAAGTTTGTTTCCATTGTTCCTTGGCTTATTCCTGTGCACCACCCTAAAGAGCTTGGCCCCCTCCACTTGACACCCCTCAAGATATTGATAGACATCAGATCAGATCTCCTCTGTGGCACTGACTTCCACCTCACTGAGTAGATTAGTGAGCAGCAGAGTTTTGCAAATGAGATCTGAAATGCCACAATATCGCTGGAAACACTAACAAATTGCCTCCCCTCACCACACATCCCAGCATGTGTGTTTGCTTTTCTTGTTACCTGACATTCAGCTTCCTTTGTAGCTTTAGTGGTCCCAACTAATGCTCTTTCTGTGGCTTATTAATTCTTCCTCTGCTCTTTTGGTTTGGAATATCTCTCTGATACACCTCTGCCTGAAATTCCTCTGAGCAGTAACTCATGAATATGTTCAGCTTTTCTGCATTGTCTTTAGTGTGTGTATATATATATATATGTATGTATGTATGTAGAAAAGATGCTCTTTCTTTGTGATAATGAAAACTTGTCTTTGTGACTGTGAGCAACCTGCTCTAGTGTGAGGTGTCCCTGCCCATGGCAGGGGGGTTGGAACTGGATGATCCTTGAGGTCCCTTCCAACCCTGACAGTTCTGTGATTCTGTGTATTTCAGAAAACTCCTGTGAGTTAATATTTGGGCTGGGGAGCAGAGTGTCTTTTAAGTAGTTTCCCATTGCTTGATGACTTTGCTTAAGAAGATATTGCTTGCTAAACTTGTGCTGGAAAATGTTTCTTGCCAAAAAAACCCCAAACCAACAAGAACAAAAAAACTATTTACTAGCACTGCTTAAATGCTTTTCCAATTGCAAGGATCACTACACACTCTTGGTCAGAAGGCAAAACATATTTATTTATCTAACTAATACAGCAAGTACTCACAGAAGAAAAGTCCCACAGCTTGCTTTGATGTGCTCTCTATAGAAGTGACTGGGAAGCAATGAAACAGGAGAATGTCTACTATTCACTTGTCTACTATTCACTTGTCTGCTATTCATCTGCTATTCATTTGCTATTCATTTAATAGTTTCATAGTTTCAGTCAGGGTTGGAACGGACCACAAGGATCATCTAGTTCCAACCCCCCTGCCATGGGCAGGGACACTCTACACTAGATCAGGCTGGACAGAGCCTCATCCAGCCTGGGCTTAAACACCTCCAGGGACAGGGCCTCAACCACCTCCCTGGATAACCCATTCCAGGGCTTCACCACTCTCATGGGGAAGAACTTCCTCCTCACATCCAGCCTGAATCTCCCTACCTCCAGCTTCATTCCATTCCCCCTAGTCCTATCATTTATCTGCTGTTTACCTGCTATCTATTTATCTGCTATTCATTTATCTGCTGTTTACCTGCTATCTATCTATCTGCTATTCATTTATCTGCTGTTTACCTGCTATCTATTTATCTGCTGTTCATTTATCTGCTGTTTACTTATCTACTATTTATTTATTTTTCTCTAAGTCTTGTATGAATTTTTACACTTGTTTAACAAGATGTCTTTTTCCCCTTCCCCTCCTAAAGGTAGAGACCTGTGGGTTCTGGTTCTGGGAAGGTTTCCAACCCATCATAAGATTGGCATTCCAGAGTTCAAGTATGTTGCAAATATGCATGGGGATGAGGTAGGTTTCAACTTTTGCATTTGTATCAAACACACTGACCAGAGGTGTAGAGTGAACTTCTTTCAAGCGTATGCTGCTTATTTGAGCTGTGTCATACCTCAGGGGGGACCTAATGTGTATGTATCTTTTTAAGGCATTTAAAGAATGAAGTTCCCCTGTGCTGGAGAAAGGGCTCCAGGACATTTTGCATCCTCTCTTCCTACACCTAAAATCTTTCTGAAGTAAAGAGCTTCCATAAATCCAGACACTTTATTTTTTCCTGGCAATGAACCAAACACAATAGTTTGCTTGTACATTAGTATGATTATTGCCTAGGCATGAAGTATTGGCTGATAGAACTTTTAAAATACATCCGAAGATTGAAGACATTGAGATGCTGGAATGTGTCCAGAGAAGGGCAAGGAGGCTGGGGAGGGTCTGGAGCACAGCCCTGTGAGGAGAGGCTGAGGGAGCTGGGGTTGCTTAGCCTGGAGAAGAGGAGGCTCAGGGGAGACCTTCTTGCTGTCTACAGCTTCCTGAAAGGAGGTTATAGACAGGTGGAGATTGGTCTCTTCTCCCAGGCAACCACCACCAGTACAAGAGGACACAGTCTCAAGCTGTGTCAGGGGAAGCTTAGGCTCTAGGTGAGGAGGAAGTTCTTCCCAGAAAGAGTAATTGGCCATTGGAATGTGCTGCCCAGGTGAGGTGGTGGAGTCACCATCCCTGGAGGTGTTCAAAAAAGGCTTGGATGTGGCACTTGGAGCCATCGTTTAGTTGTCAGGAGGTGTTAGGTAATAGGTTGGACTTGATGATCTCTGAGGTCTTTTCCCACCTGGTTGATTCTGTAATGATTGCTGTGAAGCAGCAACTGTATTTATTTTAGGAAGAAAATGTCTCTTGGGAACCTTAAGCTAGGAATATGTAGATTTACCTTAGATAACACAGTGAGTACCAAACAAAAAGCAATTTCAGGATTGACTTGCTCTGGAATGAATGCCTACTTATTAATGATAAAGGAGAAATGGTGATTATGAATCTGGAACAGAAAGGCTCAAGGATTCACTCTATAATACAATACAATACAATACAATGCAATACAATACAATACAATAAATCCAGGTTGGAAGAGACCCTCACGATCATCGTGTCCAACCTATCAACCAATCCAACCCACCTAAACAACTAGATCATGGCACCAAGCACCCCATTCCTGAATACCTCCAATGAAGGTGACTCCACCACCTCCATGGGCAGCCCATTCCAATCAGCAATCACTCTCTCTGTATAGAACTTCCTCCTAACATCCAGTCTAAATAATCTTTTCTTGCTTTCTGTTTCCCTTATTCTTTAGCTCTATCTGCTTATATTAGTCACAATCATAGAATGATTTAGTCTGGAGAAGACCTTTAAGAGCATCTGGAAGGTGTCCAGAGAAGGGCCACAAGGATAATCATGGGGCTGGAGCTCCTCTACTGTAAAGACAGGCTGAGAGATTTGGGGTTTTTCAGATTGGAAAAGAGGAGGCTCCGAGGGGATCTTACGGTGGCCTTCCAGTATCTTAAGAGCCCACAAGAAAGCTGGGAGGAGTAGGGGGAATGAAGCAAAACTAGAAATGGGTAGATTCAGACTGGATGTTAGGAAGAAGTTCTTCAGCATGAGGGTGGTGAGACACTAGCACAGGTTGCCCAGGGAGGTGGTGGAAGCCTCATGCCTGGAGGTTTTTGCAGCCAGGCTGGATGTGGCTCTGGGCAACCTGATCTAGTGTGAGGCATTGGAACCGGATGGTGCTTGAGATCTCTTCCAACCCTGACAATTCTTTGATCATTGAGTCCTGCCATTAACCTAAAACTACCACCTTCACTGCCAAACCTTGTCCCTAAGCACCACATCTACAATGTCTTTTAAATACCTCCAAGGGATGATTATTCAACCACTTCCCTGGGCTGATGTTCAGGATCAGTTTTAAGCTGCACAATATATTCCCATGCAGCCTTTAACATGAGAGGCAAAAGAATTAATAGAAATGGCAGAATTTATATGTAACTATAAAAATGAACACATGAACTAGGCAGAATTCCCAACACTAAGAAAGTCAGATAGAGCAGGAAGTATATCCTTTGTGAGGCATAACTCATCACAAGCTATTGCTGCTGCTATTACCCATGTGTATGTGAGCACTTGCACGCCTACAGGCACTTGTGACATGAGGTGCCAAGAATTTTCCTCAAGCCAGACTCGTTTTGCCTTGTTTGACAGTGGCTATGCCTGAATACTCTGCTGGGAGCCTGACTGCTTTGGAATTTAAGTCTGTGTGGGAGGGAAGCTGATTCATCATTTCAAATGAGTACTTATGTTCTTGGGAGCCCCAGATAGGGTTTGCTAGACAGTTGCTACAGGCTGGATGTGGCTCTGAGCAGCCTGATGTAGTGTGAGGCGTCCCTGCCCATGGCAGGGGGGTTGGAAGTAGATAATCCTTGAAGTTCCTTCCAACCCTAACAATTCCATGATTCTGTGCTACTCCAAAAACCTGATGTGTGTCAGCCAAGGGTACCTAGGAACTGAGGCTCCATGTGACAGTCCCTGCAGACTGCTGAAGGAAATCCCAAACCTATGGCTACAGCTAACCCAGCTTTGGTGGGAAAGGGATGGAGGGCAGGATATGATCTCATTCAGGATGACCCTGCTCTCAAAGCCAGTGTTGCTGGACTGCAGAAGGCAGCTCCTCCTGTTGAAACCTCCACAAGGAAACACACCTGCCATTGTCACTGCCCAAGGGACTTTGGCCATGGAGACAGTGCACAGTTTGCATATCCACAGAATCAGGAATTGCTGGAGATGAGGCAATGTGAATCACTGCCTAGGGTATAAATTTTTGTATTGATTATGAGGAAATGAGGCAAGAATAGAGGCAAGAATATTTTTTTGTTTGGTTGGGGTTTTTTTACAGTATCTGGTACTGTGTCTGAGTTTGAGCAGGGTTGATACCATGAGGATGAGCAGAGGGCTGAAGCACCTCTCCTGTGAAGATAGATTGAGAGAGTTGGGGCTATTTAGTTTGGAGAAGAGAAGGCTCCAAGGAGACCTTCTTGTGGCCTTCCAGTATCTGAAGGGGCTACAAGAAAGCTGGGGAGGGACTTTGGAGGGTGTCAGGGAGTGATAGGACTGGGGAGAATGGAGCAAAACTAGAAATGGGTAGATTCAGATTGGATGTTAGGAAGAAGTTCTTCCCCATGAGGGTGGTGAGAGACTGGGCACAGGTTGCCCAGGGAGGTGGTGGAAGTCTCATCCCTGGAGGTTTTTCAGGCCGGGCTGGATGTGGCTGTGAGCAACCTGCTGTAGTGTGAGGTGTCCCTGCCCATGGCAGGGGGGTTGGAACTGGATGCTCCTTGAGGCCCCTTCCACCCCTAACAGTTCTATGTTTCTTGAGCTGCCTAAATCCCATATAGCACTAAGTGCCATGTTACATTCTAGCTTCTTCATTAGACCAAGCATGCACCTAGAGAAGATTCTGCAAATAGAACTGTTCCTCCTTTTCAGAGCCTTATGATGCTCTTTGCTTTATGATTTGGTTTGTTTGCTTGGTGGTTGGTTGGGTTTTTGGAGGGGAGGGTGTCGTTTGGTTTGGGTTGGCAGTTTTTATGGTGTGTGTTTGTTTTGTTTGTTCTGTTGTTTTGGTTTGGGGCTTTTTTTGTTGATGTAACACATAGTTGGGGTTTTGTTGTTTGGGTTTTTTTCCCTATCTGACCATAAATGTATTTCAGATGGCAGGAAATGAGTTCCTCATATAAAGAAGTACTGGAGAACTTGGATATATTTTCCCATAATCGAAGTTTCCGCTGGTCTCTACTCACTGGGGAAAGATTCAATTATCCCTATAATATATTAAGCAGATAAGTTTTGCACTAACTGTACAACAGGCTTCAACTTGTGTTCCATAGTCTTTCACAAGTTAACAAGACTATGACTTCATTCATCTAGTTAAGTCTTCTGTAGTTCAGTGATGCTTCCCATAAATCATACACAGTGAGGAAGGTTCTGTTCTCAGGTGTGTAGTGGGCTGATGCTGCCCTTCTAACCTGCCAGGGTCACACAAATGACTTTTTGACTCAGCTGGCCAACTGCTCCTAAAACCTTAAAAGGTGACAGGGAGCTTGAATTGCATGTGTGCAGACTGCCTACACATGCTGCCAGAAGAAAATGTAGGTTGTGTGGAATGCTGCCCAATAAGGAAGGTCTAACAAAGTAATGTGAGTACACAATACTAGGAAGAGAGGTTTGGTTGGGGTTTTGGGTTGTTTTTTTTTTTTCAGAACTGGAAAGATTTCTTTTTTAAAAGAAGGTTGATTTTAATGTTAGAAGACATCACCAACCAAATTTTAAATGCTTTTATTTTGTGATGACCATTTCCAAACAGAGTGAACTTTGCTGAGAGGATGGAGCCAGGCTCTGCTGGGTGATGCCCAGTGACAGCACAAGGGGCAATGAGTGGAAGTTGAGGCACAGGAAGCTCCATGTGAACATGAGGAAAACTGTTTTCCCTGTGAGGTTGATAGAACACTGGAAGAGGCTGCCCAGAGGGGTTGTGGAGTCTTCCTCTCTGGAGCTATTCAAAACCTGCCTGGATGTGTTCCTGTGTGATCTGCTCCAGGTGCTCCTGCTCTGGCAGGGGGGTTGGACTGGATGAGCTTTCAAGGTGCCTTCCAGCCCCTAACATTCTGTGATTCAGAGATGCAACAAAAAACTTCTCCCATGCTTTGTGGGCCTCGATGAAGGTGGACACCATTTTTAGCAGTACTTTTTGTTTAACCCCAGCCAGGTTAAAACTGATGATAAGAGGTAGTTGAGTCACTTGCAGCTATGTGAGATTTTCATCAATGGACTGCACAAATGTATAAGCCTGTGAAATGTTTGTAGAGTCTGCACTGAGGAAGATCATAGAATTGTCAGGGTTGGAAGGCACCTCAAGGATCACCATGGGCAGGGACACCTCACACTAGATCAGGTTGTCCAGAGCCACATCCAACTTGACCTTAAACATCTCCGTGGATTTGGCTTCTACCACCTCCCTGCGCAACCTGTTCCAGTGTCTCACCTAGATGAGGGAGAAGTTGCCTGCTGTGTTGTAGCCCCTGAGCCTCCTCTTCTCCAGGCAAAATACTCCCAGTTCCCCCAGCCTCTCCTCATAGGGCTTGTCCTCCAACCCCATCTCCAGCCTTGTTGCCCTTCTCTGGACACCTTCCAGCATCTCAACATCTTTCTTGAATTGAGGAGCCCAGAACTGGTACACAGTACTCCATGTGTGGCCTAACCAGTGCTGAGCACAGGGTAAGATGTCTTCCCTGCTCCTGCTGGCCACACTGTTCCTGATGCAGGCCTGGATGCTGCTGAGATCCCTTTCAGTGCAAGCAGGGCTACTGCCTCACCCCAGTCAGCTTTTTCCTTCTCTTTCCTCACACTCAGAGTGGAAAAAGTGATCCCTTTCTCAGCCAGGTGTTGAGAAGCCTGAAGTCTGTGGAATTTGTCCAGGTGGTGACATCTTACGCCAGTCACCAGCTCAGAAGCAGGCTTCCTGTTGCCGCTTCCTTCAGTGGAGTCTGTCATAGCTGGTAGTTCCCATACTTCCATAGTGAATTCTGTTGCAGAAAGAAACGGCTAAGTGCCAAACCATATTTGCACAAACAGCTGCTTTAACACTGGTGTGTTTTAGTAATGAATCATAGAGTGGTTTGGGCTAGAAGGGACCTTAAAGATCATTTAGTTCCAACCCCTCCCACCATGGGCAGGGACACCTTCCACCAGCTCAGGTTGCTCAAGGCCCTGTCCAACCTGGCCTTGAACACCTCCAGGGAGAGGGCATCCACTACCTCCCTGGGGAACCTGTTCCAGTGTCTCACCACCCTCACTGTAAAGAATTTCTTCCTAATATCCACAGTCTAAATCTGTCCTGTTCTAGCTTAAATGCAGGACAAACACAGTGGGGTGTGTAGCAGCAGTGCATCATCATCATAATAATGCTGTGGAAGTTTTACAGAAGAACATCCCCTGAATGTGGCATTTAAGTGGTAAACCAGGATGGACTCTGGAGTTCCCTGCTGTAAACCCACTTCCTTAGGCAGGGGGTTGTGCCTGCTCCGCTACAGCGGGACTGCGGAGCAGTCAGGGCTGGAGCAAGGAGGCTGGCAAGACTGTCACTCTGAAACAGGTCCTACCTGATGGTTTGGATCTTTCTTTCAACATACTTCAACCTGAAACAATCCAAACCAAACCACAAAACACCCCAAAGCACAGGCCATGTTTAGGGAACTAACTTCAATCATAAAATGGGCAGAGTCTGTCCACCCCTAGTCCCCTGGTAATAGGTCTCTGTCATGTGGTAAGAGAAAGAGTTGTAAAAACAGAGGTGCTGCAGTGAAGTGTTACAATGCAGGTGCAATTGGAGCTAACCTCAATCTTTTAAGTGGCTGCCACTAGGACTTCTTGAGTAAGCCCTTCAGGAGGTAAGCAGGGTGCTGACCCAGCCATACCTGAAGCAGCAGTCAGAGAATTCAAGGTGTATGTATACAGAACTGGCAGTCACACCCTCCTCTGCAGTGCTGTTCCATGCCCTGACACACACACATCCCTCTTCATCCAGGGCTTTTCCAGAGGATCACTGAAAGCCTTTGCTTCTGACTCTTTCCCTTTGGGGCACACAAAGAAGCAGCTGAAGAAGGAAACTGACAGCTGAGAATGCACAGAGAAATTTAATGTCTAACTGTATCCCCAGAGGTGGGAGAAAGAGTTTTCCTCAGCTGAGCTACAGCACAACAACGCACCTGGGCATTGCCCCTGGGATCCTGCCAATAAAACCAAATATTCATCATGTCTTATCCAGGCCTCAGAGCACAAAAAGCTCTCTGCATCTTCACATCAGACTAGAGGCAGGTTAAGGTGTCTGTCCTTGACTTCCCTGTCAGTAGCCTACCTGCACTTTGGACTAGATGACCTTTGGAGGTCTCTTCCAACTCAGACCATTCTATCATTCTACTGGAAGCTGTAAAGTAAAAATTAATTCTTCATCGCTTCTCTTCCCAGGTGCTGTTGACCTCTCTAGTAACAGGGTAAAGCTTGGCTGGACAGTGGATGTCTTCCAAGGAATTGATCAAAAACTGATCTGTACTTCCCTAGAAACAATTTTTTCCCTTTCCTTTCCCTCAGACACCTCCAGATGTGCTTCCTCAAGACACGCAGGGTACTCTGGACCAAAACAAAATCACCCCTCTGTCATCCCACCAAAACAGAGTAGTAACAAATCACTCTCCCCTACAAAGAGTGATCAGACCTCTAACTCTCTGTGCTAGAGGTTAGCTGAACTGATTAATGCACTTGGATACAACAACAGGGAGGTGGTGGAAGCCTCATCCCTGGGGGTTTTAAAGGCCAGGCTGGATGTGGCTGTGAGCAACCTGCTGTAGTGTGAGGTGTCCCTGCCCATGGCAGGGGGGTTGGAACTGGATGCTCCTCGAGGTCACTTCCAACCCTGACAATTCTGTGATTCTCTGATTCTACCAGTTATACAAGAAACCCTATAAAATAGAGTTAGTTTTTAAAATGTAAGTGTATCTGGGGGGCTCTTTGAAGTGCAAGAATGTTAGCTGTGAAACACTGCTCACCTTCCATTCTTGGTAAACATTGTTCTTTTCCACCACCTTCTCTTGTTGCTTCTCTTTATCTTTTTCACCCTTCCTGGTCCTCCTTCCCAACTCTTTCATTTCTAGATATCTTTTTGTCAGGCACTGAAAAAAAAAGTTCAGTAGGAGCAGAGGCTCTTTCCCAGTTTCTCTGGAGAGTAGCCCAGTCTTATCTGTGTTCAGCTATCTCGGTGGCAGGGCCATTCTTGCTGCTGCCGAATCTTCTTGCTTTATCTCTCATGCCCAGGGCCATGACTTGGCTGACTTCTCTCCTTTTTCTTCCTGCTTCCCAAGATGTCTGTCATCCAGAGCTGGGGCTGAGCTGCCCATACAAGACAGATTCTATTGCATCCCTGCTTAAATTTGATGGAGTAAATTTAAGAATAGAATACGGAATTAACCAGGCTGGGAAAGACCTTTGAGATCATCCAGTCCAACCTATCACCCAACACCATCTCATCAACTAAACCATGGCACTAAGTGCCTCATCCACTTTAAAACACTCCAGTGATGGTGACCTCCCTGGGCATCCCTGGGCACATTCCAATGGCCAATCTCTCTTGCTGGGAAGAATTTCTTCCTAACATCCAGCCTAAACCTCCCCTGGCACAGCTTGAGATTGTGTCCTCTCATTTTGCACAGGTTGTCTGGGAGAAGAGACCAACCCCCACCTGGCTACCACCTCCCTTCAGGTAGTTGTAGAGAGCAAGAAGGTCTCCCCTGAGCCTCCTGTTCTCCAGGCTAAGCAACCCCAGCTCCCTCAGCCTCTCCTCACAGGGCTGTGCTCCAAACCCCTCCCCAGCCTTGTTGCTCTTCTCTGAGCATGTTCCAGCAACTCAATATCTTTCTTAAACTGAGGGGCCCAGAGCAGTCTGCTTTCAGGTGCTCAGGTGCTGTTCTGAAACCTTCTGGTAACACAAGAGATAAGGTATTTTCACAGAATGTTAGGGGCCAGAAGGGACCTCAAAAGCTCATCCAGTCCAACCCCACTGCCAGAGCAGGAGCACCTAGAGTAGATCACACAGGAATGCATCCAGGCAGGTTTTGAGTCTCTGCAGAGAGATATTTCCCCCTCCACCTTGTCAAACCCCATTTGCTGTAATGCCTGGTAAAAGAACCACATATTTACTGCCACACTATGTGCACTAATGTAATGTAACTTCCCCAGGTCACTGGATGGTGGCTTGCAGGAGATCAGTGGGAGTTGACAGGCAGGGGCTCAGAAGCTTAGGAACAAGTCTGCTGGAGGGCAGGGCGTGAGAAGATCCTTCTTTTTCCCAGTACAAATGGCATGGCACAACTGATTGAGTACCGGCTCCGAGGCCATGGTTGCCTTCAAGTATGGCTAGGGAGGGACTTTGGAGGGTGTCAGGGAGTGATAGGACTAGGGGGAATGGAACAGAGTAGAAATGGGTAGATTCAGATTGGATGCTAGGAACAAGTTCTTCCCCATGAGGGTGGTGAGAGCCTGGCACAGGTTGCCCAGGGAGGTAGTGGAAGCCTCATCCCTGGAGGTTTTGAAGGCCAGGCTGGATGTGGCTGTGAGCAACCTGCTGTAGTGTGAGGTGTCCCTGCCCATGGCAGGGGGGGTTGGAACTGGATGATCCTTGAGGTCCCTTCCAACCCTAACAATTCTATGGTATTTAAAATGCTGTGATCTGAATCTTAACAGAGTTGTTTGGAGCTACAGTTGTTTGTTTCTCCTGCAATAAACAGCAAATGTCAGCTAATTGGCAAGACCTGGTTTGTTCCCATCTTGAACAGCAGTTACACTCACAGAATCACAGAATGTTAGGGGTTGGAAGGGACCTCAAAAGGTCATCCAGTCCAACCCCCCCTGCCAGAGCAGGAGCACCTAGTGCAGATCACACAGGAACACATCCAGGCAGTTTTTTAGTATCTCCAGAGAGGGAGACTCCATAGTCCCCCTGGGCAGCCTGTTGCAGTGTTCTGTCACCCTCACAGAGACAAATTTTTGCCTCTTGTTCCCCTGGAACTTCCTATGCCTCAGCTTTCACCCATTGCCCCTTGCCTTGTCATTGGACACTCATCCCTCCTTGCCCTGTCAGGTACCAACCCAGCTTCTGAAGGCAGAGCTCCTGCTGGATGATGTCTGTGTTCCTGTGTACCTTAACACCCAAACCAGGATTTGCCACTGAAAATGCACCAATGTGAAAATTCAGCAAGATAATTGTGCATTGCTTTTGCCCTGCCTGATTTCACTTACCTCTCACCCCATAGTATCATAGCATCAGTCAGGGTTGGAAGGGACCACAAGGATCATCTAGTTCCAAGCCCCCTGCCTTGGGCAGGGACACCCCACACTAGATCAGGCTGGCCAGAGCCTCATCCAGCCTGGGCTTAAACACCTCCAGGGACGGGGCCTCAACCACCTCCCTGGACAACCCATTCCAGGCCTTCACCACTCTCATGGTGAAGAACTTCCTCCTCACATCCAGCCTGAATCTCCCCACCTCCAGCTTCATTCCTCAGACCTCAGTCTGAACAAGTCTGAAAGCAAGAGGCTGTTTGTCTGTGATGCCAGGTTCATCCAGCAGTGCCACTCCACATTCCTTACTTTGATTATAAAAACAATAATTCCTTGAAATATTTCCATTTTAGTGGTGCAGGACTCATTCTAAAGGATACTGAGATGCTGTGGCTCTGAAGTAGAGCTTGCAGTGATTTAGCAGGCTTGGTTCTTGGAGGTAAAGTAGAGATAAATGATCTCCAGAGTACATCCAGTTGCAAGCCTTGATTCATCCCCATCCCAGCCAGGGCTTAGGAACCCTACTGCACCCGTGGGGCATGGGTCACAGTGCTATAGCAAGTGCTCCTGGAAAGTGTGGTCCAGTGAGGGAACACTCTACTAGTTGGTTTCCAAGGTAGAACAGGATTGTTCTTCACTTGCTGGAACTTGCCACTATTTTGCCTGAAGTCTGATAGAGCAGATTAAAGGGAGATGTCCTGCCAGCTTTCTCAGCCTATGAAAAGTTACAGGAACAAAAATGTGTTCAGTTTGTTCTCTGCCACTGCCTTTCCTTGATCCAAAGTCTGCATGGAAATGTCCTTCCATCTGTTTTGCTGAGGACTTACTTAGATTTACCTTCTTGAAGGGGGCCTACAAGAAGGCTGGGGAGAGACTTTTCAGGCTATCAGGTAGTGATAGGACTAGGGGGAATGGAATGAAGCTGGAGGTGGGGAGGAAGTTCTTCACCGTGAGGGTGGTGAGGCCCTGGAATGGGTTGTCCAGGGAGGTGGTTGAGGCCCCGTCCCTGGAGGTGTTTAAGCCCAGGCTGGATGAGGCTCTGGCCAGCCTGATCTAGTGTGGGGTGTCCCTGCCCATGGCAGGGTGTTTGGAACTAGATGATCCTTGTGGTCCCTTCCAACCCTAACTGAAACTATGAAACTATGAATTCCTCAGTGCCTGTGTTCCTGGCATTAAAACAAAGCAAAGCAGCAGAGAGCGTAACAGAAGTGTCCATGGGGCCTCTCTTGAGCCTGTGTTAAAGTTGACTTCTCATAAAAGGGGATGAACAAGACAAAAAGTCATGCTCCATAGTACCATGGTGGTGATGCACAGCACTGACACGTTCAGGGCCCAGGGTCCTTGGGGCATCAGCACAGAGCTGACTGCAGAGCAAGCGAGAGAACGCCGTGGTGTGTTTCTAGGCCCAGGTGGTCCTTAACAGGCAGCTGATGCAGTTTTAGGTTTTGATAAGGAATTGCCTTATCCCTGCAGGATTTAAGCAGTGCAGCTGGCACAGTCAGTTTCCTGCTACAGACAAAGCTCTGGATGATCTAGGTTTAAAACCGATGTGAAAACCCTCCAGTGACTCCTCCTGTCTATTAAAGGGCTTTATGGGAGAGCATAAAATGGCACTGACCAGAATGCTGTTGGGTGGCTGAGTAATCCACTAAGAAGCAGCTCTAAGTGCAAGAGAGCAGGTCTTCTTTTTTTAGAATCACAGAATTGTCAGGGTTGGAAGGGACCTCGAGGAGCATCCAGTTCCAACCCCCGTGCCATGAGCAGGGACACCTCACACTACAGCAGGTTGCTCACAGCCACATCCAGCCTGGCCTGAAAAACCTCCAGGGATGAGGCTTCCACCACCTCCCTGGGCAACATCTAATCTAAATCTCCCCTCCTCTAGCTGGGATCCATTTCCCCCAGTCCTATCGCTCCATGAAACCCTAAAAAGTCCCTCCCCAGCTTTCTTGGAGCCCCCTTCAGATACTGGAAGGCCACAATTAAGTCTCCTCAGAGCCTTCTCTTCTCCAGACTGAAAAACCCCAGCTCTCTGTCTCTCCTCAAAGGAGAGAATCTCCAGCCCTCTGATCATCCTCTGGACACCTTCCAGCACCTCTAGATCCTTCCTGGAATAGAGGCTCCAGAACTGGACACAGAGCTCCAGGAGGGGTCTCACCAGAGCAGAGGGGGAGAATCACCTCCCTTGACCTGCTGGCTCTGCTTCTCTTGATGTAGCCCAGCCTCTGGTTGTCTTTCTGGGCTGCAAGTGCTCACTGCTGGCTCATGTTGAGCTTCTCATCCCCCAGCATCCCCAAGGCCTTTTCTTCAGGGCTGTTCTCAAGCCAGTCCCTGCCCAGCCCTATATCGGTGCCTGGGATTGCCCCAACCCAGGTGCTCTTTTTTTGGTGTTGATGCTCTTCCACAGCAGACTTAAAATCAAATCTGTCCTTCTTTGTACTCCAGACAGTTGGGAGAGAAATCCTGCTGCATTTGATAGACTTCCTGGTGACCAGCTACAGACGTGACCCAGTCATTACCCAGTTACTCAATAACACCCGGATTCACATCATGCCTACAATGAATCCTGATGGATTTGAAGCTACCAAAGTGCCTGATTGTTATTATACACGAGGAAGGTAAGGGTGGCTGCAGGTAAAGGAAATGGGTGGGGATTAATAGTGGGAGATAAGCAAGAGGCTGAGTCACCCTTGGTGGAGAGGACAGCCTAGATAATGTGTTAGGGCTAATTTTGGCTGTTACAGCATGGAGGTTTTGGAAGACTGAGTCAGGCTGGTGTTTATATGGGGTGCAGCTAGAGAAAATTGGTCACAGTGGTGTAATCACCTAAGCTCTGAGGCAGGAGATGCAGATTGCAAATAGAAACACAATTACCTACTCAGTCCTTTAGATGGAACACTGGAACAAGTTGACCAGGGAGGTGGTTGGGGCCCCCATCCCTGGAGGTATTCAAAGTGGGGCTTGACAGGGCTCTGGGCAGCCTGATCTAGTTGAGGATGTCCCTGCTGACTGCAGAGGGGGTTGGACTGGATGCCCTTTGGAAGTCCCATCCAACCCAGACCATTCTATGAATCTACTATGAAAAAGAAGGAAAACTCCACTCACAATGATCTGTTTCAGCTGGAGAACCCTGTAACTCTTCTTAGTGAGAAAAAGGTGTGTCTGAGCTTCTTGAATGGACTTCCAGAAATGTGTTTACAGATCATGCTGAATGCAGATTTAGTAAGAGGGAGGAGTGATACAAGCAGAGCTGGCTGTAATAGATGCTGTGCTAATAGCAGGAAGAAATGTAACCTAGCATTGCATCCTGTGCTACTTTGGCATTCCTTAATGTAGTTCTTGCAAGAGACCCAGAATGGGGGAGGAAAAGTTTAACAAGCTAGAAGAGGGAAGAAGAGGGGAGAGCGAGAGAATGGGAAGAAATACCAGAGGAACAAAGTTAGAATATGCAGAAAAAGCAAACTCATGAGCTGGAGGTTTCCTTGGATGCCTTCCATGGCAACCTCAGAAGGGAGTGAAAAGGTAGTTCTTGGAGTGACCAGTGCAGGCCTTCCTTTTTATTAGCAGAGAAATTGATTCCTCAGCAAATAGATGAGACTTTTATGGAGGTACCAATGGGATCCTGGGGAGCATTAAGAAGAGTGTGTCCAGCAGATCAAGGGAGGTTCTCCTTCCCCTCTAGCCCCACCTAGAATATTGCATCCAGTTCTGGGCTCCCCAGTTCAAGAGGGACAGGGATCTGCTGAAGAGAGTCAAACAGAGGGCTACAAGGATGCTGAAGGGACTGGAGCACTGCCTGGTGAGGAGAGGCTGAGAGCCCTGGGGCTGTTTAGTCTGGAGAAAAGACTGAGAAGGGATCTAATTCATGTCTATTGATAGCTGAGGGCTGGGGGTCAGGAAGGAAGGGACAGGCTCTGCTCACTTGTGCCCTGTGTTAGGACAAGGGGCAATGGGTGGAAACTGCAGCATAGGAAGTTCCACCATAACATGAGGAAGAACTTCTTGACTGTAAGGGTAACAGAGCCCTGGAACAGGCTGCCCAGCAAGGTTGTGGAGTCTCCTTCTCTGGAGATGCATTCCTGTGTGAGCTGCACTACATTCTGTGGTTCTGTGGTCCTGCTCTGGCAGGGGGGTCAGACTTGAAGGTCTCCAGAGGTTTCTTCCGACTCCTAACATCTTGTCATCCTATGATTTGTCACCCCCTCACTGTCAAATACACAGTTAGTTTAACTGGGTTTAAAAACTAGTGGAGCTGAGGCCAAATACTCCCTCTGCTGACCTGAGAGGAAAAGGGAGAGAACATCTGCACAGGCTGGACCTTCATGCACAGAGAGGAGAGAATCCATCATATGTTTGAGTCACACTTTCTGCTCGGTGTCCACAGAGACAGCAGTAGAAGGGACACAGCCACCCAGTAGTTCCCTTGATCTTCCATGCAAGTGAGAAAAACACAGAAAGACAAGACAGACAACACCCTCGTTACGTGGCTCAGGCTCTTCTAGCTCGTTGGCTGCAAGCTCTATGCCTGTTAAATACCATTTGCTCTTTCTACTTGGAATACACTAGAACTGCTTGGTTGCATCCTGTGAAAACTGCAGTGCTGCTAGAAAGTGAACAAAAGTTTCACCTTCTCAATGCTCGAGTCGATTTGCAGTGGTCACCTTGCCTGTCTCCAGAGGGCACTAGCGTGCCACAGAGCTGCTGGGAGGCTGCTGATGTGGAAGTGCTTACAGGCAGAACAGTCACCACTAGGCCAAACCTTGAGTCCTCTGTCCAGTTCTGGGCTTCTCGTTTAGGAAAGATGTTGAGTTACTCAAAGGTGTCTAGAGAAGGGCAGCAAGACTGGGGAGGGGTCTGGAGCACAGCCCTGTGAGGAGAGGCTGAGGGAGCTGGGGTTGCTTGGCCTGCAGAAGAGGAGGCTCAGGAGAGACCTTCTTGCTCTCTACAACTCCCTGAAGGGAGGTTGTAGCCAGGTGGGGGTTGGTCTCTTCTGCCAGGCAAGCAGCACCAGAACAAGAGGACACAGTCTCAAGCTGTGCCAGGGGAGGTTTAGGCTGGATGTTAGGAAGAAGTTCTTCCCAGCAAGAGAGATTGGCCATTGGGATGTGCTGCCCTGGGGGGTGGGGGAGTCACCATCCCTGGAGGTGTCCAAAAAGAGCCTGGATGAGGCACTTGGTGCCATGGTTTAGTTGATGAGATGGTGTTGGGTGATAGGTTGGACTTGGGGATCTCAAAGGTCTTTTCCACCCTGGTTAGTTCTGTACTCTGAAATGCCTTCTCTCTTGCCAAGGTACAACAAGAATGGAGAAGATCTGAACCGAAATTTTCCTGATGCCTTTGAGAGCAACAGTGCTGACATCCAGCCAGAGACTCGAGCAGTCATGAACTGGATCAAAAATGAGACCTTTGTTCTGTCAGCAAACTTGCATGGGGGTGCCCTGGTTGCCAGTTATACCTTTGATAATGGTAACTCAGGTAAGCAAGACATAAACTCTCTTCTCCACAGCTGATTTACTTTAGGAACAGTAGGGACAGGGATCTGCTGGAGAGAGTCCAAGGGAGGGCTACAAGGATGCTGAAGGTACTGGAGCACTGCCTGGAGAGGAGAGGCTGAGGGACCTGGGGCTGTTCAGTCTGGAGAGGAGAAGACTGAAAGACTGAGAGGGGATCTGATCAATGTCTATTAATATGTGAGGGCTGGGGGTCAGGAAGGAAGGGACAGGGACAGGCTCTGCTCACTTGTGCCCTGGGATAGGACAAGGGGCAAGGGATGGAAACTCCAGCACAGGAGGTTCCACCTCAACATGAGGAAGAACTTCTTCACTGTGAGGGTGACAGAGCACTGGAGCAGGCTGCCCAGAGAGGTTGTGGAATCTCCTTCTCTGGAGCCTTTCCATCCCTGTCTGGATGTGTTCCTGTGTGACCTGTGCTGGATTCTATGCTCCTGCTCTGGCAGGGAGGTTGGACTGGAAGATCTCCAGAGGCCCCTTCCAACCCCTAACATCCTGTGAGCCTGTGAACAGCAACATTTAAAAGGCTTTCTGCAAGATTTTTGCAGGTTTGCAGTTGAGATAGGCAGACTTTGATAAACCCCATCAAATTCCCTGCCTGGTACAGCTGTTGGGGAGATGTTTGTGTCTCACCACCCTCACGGTGAAGAGCTTCTTCCTAACATCCAATGGGTAGATTCAGATTGGATGTTAAGAAGATGTTCTTCCCCATGAGGGTGGTGAGACACTGGCACAGGTTGCCCAGGGAGGTGGTGGAAGCCTCATCCCTGGAGGCTTTTGAGGCCAGGTTGGATGTGGCTCTGGGCAGCCTGATTTAGTGTGAGGTGTCCCTGCCCATGGCAGGGGGGTTGAAACTAAATCATGTTTGAGGTCTCTTCCAACCCTGGCAATTCTGTGGCTCTGTGTAAGCCAGGAGTGTAGCTTTAACCAGGAAGGGGAGGTCCATGCTGGCTCTCTTTATTCTGCAGTTACTGGCTCTTCCAAAGGCTATAGCAGGACTCCAGATGATGATGTCTTTATTCACCTGGCAAAAACCTACTCTTTCAACCATGCCAGCATGTACAGAGGGACTGGCTGTGACAACAGACATAGCTTCCCAGAAGGCATTACCAATGGGTACTCTTGGTACCAGCTGGAAGGTAAGAATCTCAGTGATCAGTTGCTCCACATAAGACCTTCTGACTTTCTCCTGTCATCTTTGATAATCAAAAGGCTGTGATTTTGACCAGAGGAAGGGGTTCATGAGGGGAGTAAGAAAATGCATTGAAGCAGATTCTCTTGAGCAGGACCTGAGTGTTTGCAGACTCTCACACTCAGGAGTTACACAAGCCTCTGCTGTCTGGCTGCTTCTGAGCCCTTTCCTAAGGCCTGCAGAGCTGTATAGATTACAGGGTGTGCAGGCACTGGTGTGGCTCAAAGGTCTTGTCCTTTCAGGGAGATAAAATGGTCTTCTTTTCATGCATCATCCTTTTTTCCCGGTGCTTGATCATCAAAATAAATATTCTGGTTTGTGTTGGGAACAAGTTCTTTACCATGAGGGTGGTGGAACTGGAACAGGTTGCCCAGGAGGGTGGTTGGGGCCCCATCCCTGGAGGTATTCAAAGTGGGGCTCAGCAGGGCTCTGGGCAACCTGATCTAGTTGAGGATGTCCCTGCTGACTGCAGAGGGGGTTGGACTGGATGCCCTTTGTAGGTGCCTTCCAGCCCAGACCATTCTGTGATCCCATGATCCTATGTGTAGCCGAACCGAATATGAGCCCTGGTTACTGTGCCACTGCCTGTTGCTTTCACAGTCTGAATTCAAAGCCTTAAAAGGCTCTTGGGATGCCTTTGGCAGTGGTGAATGGTGAATTTATCTGCCCATATTTATAGTTGGGAGTGCTGGGATGTGTTTAAATCCAAGGCCCACCCTTCCTCAGCCGTAGTATTCATCACTCCCAAAGTGCCACCGTGCCTTAGAAAACAGCACCCTACAGGGAACTGGAGTAATTTAACTAGTTTTCCACAGGAGGCAGTCAATCCAAGTGTGGCATTAATGAATCATTTATCTGATTTGAAGAGAAGTCTCCAGGGGGACCTTATTGTAGCCTTCCAGTATCTGAAGGAGCCTCCAAGAAAGCTGGTAAAGGACTTTCTAGGGTGTCAGGTAGGGATAGGATTAGGGGGGATGAAGCAAAACTAGAAGTGGATAGATTCAGGTTGGATGTAAGGAAGAAGTTCTTCCCCATGAGGGCGGTGAGAGACTGGCACAGGTTGCCCAGGGAGGTGGTGGATGCTTCATCCCTGGAGGTTTTGCAGCCAGGCTGGATGTGGCTGTGAGCAACCTGCTGTAGTGTGAGGTGTCCCTGCCCATGGCAGGGGGTTGAACTGGATGATCCTCGAGGCCTCTTCCAACCCTGACAATTCTATGATTTGCTTTTCTTACAGGTGTGACCTAAGTGCCAATATTTTAACTCCCCTATTTTTCTTCTAGCCTGAACTCAGTGCTTCTTTGGAGCTGAACAGTGTTTTGTTTTATTTGACTTCTAAGGTGGAATGCAAGATTACAACTATGTCTGGGGACAGTGTTTTGAAATCACATTGGAGCTGTCATGCTGTAAATATCCTCCAGAAGACCAGCTGGAAAGGTTCTGGAGAGACAACAAAGCTGCACTGATTGAATACATGAAACAAGTGCATCTAGGTGGGTGTGCAGATGGGGAATGGATTGGACTTGATCATCTCGAAGGTCTTTTCCAACCTGGTTAATTCTATTCTATACAGGTCATCTTGAGTGCACTCACACGGCACTTACAGAATGGCCAAGGGGTCAGGCCCAGCCAGCATGGCTTTAGGAAGGGCAGGTCCTGCCTGACCAACCTGATCTCCTTCTATGATCAGGTGACTGTCTGGGGGATGTGGGGCAGGCTGTGGATGTGGTCTGCCTGGACTTCAGCGAGGCCTTTGACACCGTCCCCCACAGCAAACTCCTGGCCAAGCTGGCAGCCCCTGGCTTGGACAGCAGCACTCTGAGCTGGGTTAGAACCTGGCTGGAGGCTGAGCCCAGAGAGTGGTGGTGAATGGTGCCACAGCCAGCTGGCAGCCAGGCACCAGTGGTGTGCCCCAGGGATCAGTGATGGGCCCCATCCTGTTCAGTATATTTATTGATGATCTGGATGAGGGGATTGAGTCCATCATCAGGAAAATTTGCAGATGACACCAAGCTGGGGGCAGGAGTTGATCTGTTAGAGGGTAGGAGAGCTCTGCAGGGGGAGCTTGCCAGGCTGGACAGATGGGCAGACTCCCATGTAAGTGCTGGGTTCAACACATTGGCCACAACAGCCCCAGGCAGTGCTACAGGCTGGGGTCAGAGTGGCTGGAGAGCAGCCAGGCAGAAAGGAACCTGGGGGTACTGGTTGACAGCAGCTGAACATGAGCCAGCAGTGTGCCCAGGTGGCCAAGAAGGCCAAGGGCATCCTGGCCTGCATCAGGAACAGTGTGGCCAGCAGGAGCAGGGAAGTCATTCTGCCCTGTACACTGCACTGGTTAGGCCACACCTTGAGTCCTGTGTCCAGTTCTGGGCTCCTCAGTTTAGGAAAGATGTTGAGTTGCTGGAAGGTGTCCAGAGAAGGGCAACAAAGCTGGGGAGGGGTCTGGAGCACAGCCCTGTGAGGAGAGGCTGAGGGAGCTGGGGTTACTTAGCCTGGAGAAGAGGAGGCTCAGGGGAGACCTTCTTGCTCTCTACACCACCCTGAAGGGAGGTTGTAGCCAGGTGGAGGTTGGTCTCTTTTCCCAGGCCCCCCAGCACCAGAACAAGAGGACACAGTTTCAAGCTGTGCCAGGGGAGGTTTAGGCTGGAGGTGAGGAAGAAGTTCTCCCCCGAAAGAGAGATTGGCCATTGGAATGTGCTGCCCAGGGAGGTGGTGGAGTCACCATCACTAGAGGTGTTTACGAGGAAACTGGATGAGGCCCTTGGAGCCATGGTTTAGTTGTTGAGATGGTGTTGGGTGATAGGCTGGACTGGATGATCTCAAAGGACTTTTCCAACCTGGTTAATTCTTTTCTTTTCCATTCTATTCTATTCTTTCTATTCTACATTCTTTTGCTTATCTTGTGTTGTGCTGCCCAGGGTGTCTGGCTGCTGTTTTATCTTTGCTTAATGCCAGTGCTGCCTTGAAGGTGGTGTGTGAGGATTTAGGGAAACGACTTCATAAGCAGAGGCTGTTGGTATTCTGCCATTGGGAAGTACTAGAGAAGAGGCTGATTTATTTTAAATGTGAAAAAAGGGGGTGAGGTGGATGGCAAAAAATCCACCAACCAGCAGGGAAGATTGCAGCCCACATTCATATAGTAAGGTATACCTGATGCTCTGAGCCAGTGAGATTAAGAAGCAGAGATTACAATGCTGCTTTGTAACCTGATGTGAGGGTAAACTGTTAATGACAACAACAAAGGAGTTTGTGTTTTAACTCCCTTCTGTAAGGCAGAAGTGATAGAATCAGTGACACAGCCTCTGAGTGGATCCAGCAACAAATAGCCTTTCTCAGAGGAGGATGCTCAACGTGGTTCCAGGTTGTGATCCTTCTTTCCTCTTCCTTTTTCATAGGTGTCAAGGGTCAAGTTACTGATAAGAATGGGAATCCCATTCCCAATGCCATTGTGGAAGCCAAAGGAAGGCCTCACATCTGCCCCTACAAAACAAATGAACAGGGAGAGTACTACCTTCTCCTTCTGCCTGGGACATACGTCATCAATGTAAGTGTGCCGCATCCCTGGAGGTTTTTGAGGCCAGGCTGGATGTGGCTCTGGGCAGCCTGATCTAGTGGAAGTGTCCCTGCCCATGGCAGGGGGGTTGGAACTGGCTGACCCTTGAGGTCCCTTCCAACCCTGACAATTCTGATTCTGCACAGCCGTA
Organism: Colaptes auratus; assembly: GCA_015227895.2. Classification (NCBI taxonomy): domain Eukaryota; kingdom Metazoa; phylum Chordata; class Aves; order Piciformes; family Picidae; genus Colaptes; species Colaptes auratus. The sequence continues at coordinate 3,872,849 of CM037632.1, forward strand.
CTGGATTATTGCTTCCAACTGCATTGAGTTCCTGAGCACAGTGAGTTTGTATCCTTACAGACCAGTGAGCTGATCTCTAAGACTCTTTAGCAGATTTAAAAGAAAATGTCTTGAGTCAGTAGAAAGGAGGAGTAGCTCTGTTGAGGCCAAACCTGGAGTGCTGTGTCCAGTTTTGGGCACCTCAGTGCAAGAGAGATGTGGAGGTGCTGGAGCCAGGGCAGAGGAGGGCAAGGAAGCTGGGAAGGGCCTGGAGAATAAATCTGATGAAGAGCAACTGAGGGGGCTGGGGACAGATAGTTTGAAATAGAGGAGGCTGAGGGGAGACCTCCTGGCTCTCTACAGCTCCCTGCAAGGAGGTTGTGGAGAGGTTGGTGCTGGTCTCTTCTTCCAGGCCATTAGTGATAGAACAAGAAAGAATGGCCTCAAGCTGCCACTGGGGAGGTTCAGACTGGACATTAGGAAGCTTTTTTCAGGGCAAGAGTGGTCAGGGCTTGGAATGTGCTGCCCAGGGAGGTGGTGGAGTCCCCAAGCCTGGCTGTGTTTTCAGGTGGTTTGGCTGTGGTGCTTGGGGCTGTGGTTTAGGGTTGAGCCTTGCAGAGTAGGATTCTGGGTTGGCTTTGGTGATCCTGAGACTCTTTTCCAACTTGAATGTTTCTGATTCTATTTAGACACAGTAAAATCATGAAGTCTCCAGAAGGTCTAGAGATAGGCACTGGGGAGCCAGCTGGGATGAGTGTCTGGACCATGGTGATAATAGCTTGGGGGGTTTGAAACATACTGCAGAGTTCTTGTAGGGTGAGGACATGGAGGATGGGATCCACATAGCCCCAGGCAGCAACAGGCTGACAACAGAGCCTCAGCTATGTCTTTGGGTCAAAACAGCTTCTCTGTGGAGATTGTCAGTAGCTGGCACTAGAGAACATCTATGCAGCGTAGGCTCTGCCTGCTGCCAGCCAAGGCCTTGTGCGTAATATTACCAATAAATATCCTATTACCCTTTCTATCTCCATTTTTGGGGGGTTGGTCTTACCACTGTTTAGTGAGGACTTTACTCTCTTCTCATGATGTGCTCTCAAACATGTTTAGTGCCCTTTCCCTATGAACTGTGAGTATAAATGAGCCCATTAGACCATGACTGTTTGAGAGCTAACCTCACTGTTTCCAACCGAGTGAGAAAGCTTTTGTGTCTGCTCCTAGGCTACTGTGCCAGGCTTTAGATCCATGCTGAAGACAGTGGAAATACCTGACAACACTGGGAACTTCAGTGCTGTGAGACAGGACTTCTCCTTCTCAGAAGTCTCAGTCAGACCAAGAGCTGCTTCATGTCCCAGAATTCCCCTCTACCAAGAGCTGGAACGGGTTTTATCAGCTGCAGCCAAACCAACTCTGCACCTCTTGGTCTTCATGACCATTCTGCTCGGAATGCTCCAATAAAGTCAGGAATGGCACAGGCAAGGCAAAAAGCTTCCTGCAGAAATGTGGTTCTTCAGACCAGGAATTCTAAATGCCAAAGAATGTAAGTTTTTATAAAGCCAATTCTTGGGTTTACTGTGGGGTTTATGGTGTTTTATAGACCACTGACTCAACAATCAAATGTTTTGCTGTAACAATGACAGACTCTCCTATTTTTCTACACAAGTTATTGGACTCTGAAGCAATTCTGTACAGGGAACTGTAGGAGGGATTCTGAAGAATTTCCCTGAGTTCCAAAAAAAAAAAAAAGTCTTTGCATCCAAGCTCAGGTTCCTTACTGACCCAACAGCTCATGTGCCACACACCTGTAAGCCATGAGCTTTCTGCTGATTTTCTCATAATAAAGTCACTGCTGTAAAAGGGGAATGGCATTTTTACCTACATTCTTGCTTACCTGCACAGGTGTGAGACTGCTCAGGGCTGAAAGAAGCTAAAAACCAGGAACACACATATGGTGCAAGATGGCAATTAGCCAAAAAGGCCAATGGCATCCTGGGGTGTATTAGGAGTGGGGTTAGTAGGTTGGGATTCTCCTGCCCCTCAACTCTGCCCTGGTGAGGCTGCATCTGGAATATTGTGTCCAGTTCTGGACTCCTCAGTTCAAGGACAGGGAACTGCTTGGAAGAGTCCAGCTCACAGCCACAAAGATGATTGAAGGAGTGGAACATCTTCCTTATGAGAAAAGGCTGAGGGAGCTGGGGCTCTGTAGCTTGGAGGAGACTGAGGGGTGACCTCATGAAGGTTTATAAACATGCAAGGGGCGAGCAGCAGGAGGATGGAACCAGGCTCTGCTCAGTGATGCCCAGTGCCAGGACAAGAGGCAATGGGTGCAAGCTGGAGCAGAGGAGGTTCCAGGTGAACATTAAGGAAAAAATTTTCACTGAGAGTGACAGAGCACTGGAGCAGGCTGCCCAGGGAGACTGTGGAGTCTCCCTCTCTGGAGCTATTCAAAACATGCCTGGATGTGTTCCTGTGTGATCTCCTCCAGGTGCTCCTGCTCTGGCAGGGGGGTTGAACTGGATGAGCTTTCAAGGTCCCTTCCAACCTTTAATGTTCTGAGAGTCTGTGACATGATGTGCAAGTATGTGCTGCAGGGCCATCTTGGTGGAAGCCTAATGATGATCTGTGTGCCAGCAGGCCAGAAAGAGTTAACTTGGGGTTCTGAAACCAGCATTCCTTCAAGCCAGAGCTGTGGAAACACTCCCAGGCAGCTTCATGCTGTTGCTGGCTGATTTTTAGTGAATTCAGTATGGAAAAGAAGCACAACATTCTGGGCTTTTTTTTAACCTGCATAGTTCTACCAGTGGCTTTACAGTGTTTGTTTCACAGCCCACTTACCAGGCTCTCTGGACCACAGCCAAACCATGTGCCAGAAACTGGCTGGCACAAGCAGCAGCCCAGAAACTGGTTTCTGTGACAGCTAAAGTCCCCAGGTTCCCCTGCTTGGGCTGTAACAGTGCTCAAAATCAGCAGATTTTTTGCCTGGCCAGCTGCAAGGCAGTTCCAGGGCCCTCTGAAGCAGTCCAATGCACAAAACAAAACCAAACTCAAGAAAATGCTGGCTCACTGAATAAAGATCTGTATGCAAACCAACTAGCAGGAGCTTTACCGAGCCAATAGATGACAACAAAAAAGAGCACCAAAGAATATATAAACAAATCTTTATTAAAGCTTTTTTTTTTCAATGCAACATAGTATTCAGTTTCCTCAGAAAAGGAAAAACTGAGAACAGAAAGACAAAGGCCATTACACATATTAATTCTTCTGCTCCTAAAAGGATCTATGCTCTGTGCAATTTGAGTGGCTATTTGTATTTTGATGGTTACTGGCTGTGGCACTATGTGCAGCAGGCACCACAACAAGTCCTTGAAAGCATCTTCACCTTGGAACAGTGGCAGCATTGCATAGGGATTTCAATTCCCCCTAACCCAGCCTCTTGGAGCGTTGTCACAGCTAGATGCAGTCAGACAGGAAACTAAAGGCTCTGCTCTGGGAAAAGCTGTGTTAGTTCAGGAACTGTCCCTTCAGAATCAGGCTGTTAAGTTAAAGCAACTAAAGGGGAGACAATACCTTTTGAAGTATCACCCACAAATGTTAAAGATACAATAGAGACACACACTACAGAGAGGCCTTCACTGGAAGCTTTCAGTGCATCTGTGCTAAGTCAAGTAAAAAGCAGCAATTAGCTAAAGCATTATTTTAGTTGTGGGCTAAGTGCAATGTATTGTTGAAAGACAGCTTAAGACAAGGTTTCAGTTGTTTGGTTTATTTTTTTCCTTTCCATTGTTTGTGCAACCTTTAAAGGACAAGCAACTCAAGAGAAGACTTTGACTTGGGTACCAACAAGCTGGAGAATTCCAGCAGTCAGGGAGGACATTCCCCACAGCAGACACCCACCGGCCAGCTGGGATTGCAGAGCACTGGCCTTGGGAGCTGGATGCATCCTTGTGCAGGGTGGCAGACATGAAGACTAGAAACACACTGCATAATGTGCTTTAGGAAGTACAGAGGGGATCCTACAGACACAGCCTGCTTCCACCTGCTGGCACTGTGGCACAGGTATGAGCACTGTCCTGCTGCCAGTCACCTGCAGGTGCCCCTCAAAGCTCCTTCCCACAGGGAGGCACCACAGCCACTATCCCCTCTTAGGCCAAGTGCTGCACAATAAGAAGATGCATCCTCTATGAAAGTTTCTATCTTGCTGCAAGTCTTGTGGCAAGTTAGTTAACACACTAAATTAACTGCTTTAGAATGAGAAACTTCTCAAGTTCTGCCCTAACACAGCAGCAGCTTTAGGTTCAGAGGGGAAGAAAGTTTCTTCACCTATTAACCCATTATTAATTTCAGTTTGTCCATGTGCATTATGCTTCTCATAATTGGCTGATCTCTCTTGTTTAAGAGCAGAGTTTTCTGACACAGTTGGTTTTTTGCTGACAGTAAATAATGAGGACTTTTTTTTCGCCTCATGCTAGCCTGTAAGGGGAGAAATCTGCCTGAAGTCTTTCCCCTGGCTTCATACCCAAACCCAAGCACCTCAGAGACAGTGACATTTAAATTCACAGCAACCAGAACTTGGTGACAAAAGCTGTACCATGCTGTTAGACTAAAGTAAGCTTTTCAGTGGCTAACATTTTGAAGCACTTTTAAGCCTAACTCAACCTGCCAATGGAAGTGGTAGCCACAGCCCCCCCTGCACAGGGGCTACAAGTTTCTTCCAGCGTGCTCATCAGCAACACTGAAGCAGCCAAGGGTTGCTGTGCTCAGCAACAAGCAGCATCTTGGTAAGGTGGATGTTTGACATTGTCAGCAATACAGATACTTCTGTTTCAGCTGGGAAAGGTTATTAAAGGAGGAAAGCAGCAGGCTTCACAACCAATCAATCCAAATTGAAGACTCCAGCACTACAGGTTCTCAAATATTTTGCTACTCCACACTTGGAGCCCTTGGAAAAGAAACAATTTTGCCTTCTGCCTGGAGTGTTTCACTTTGCTTCCTTGGGCCAGGGGCTGAATTTCAATAGTAATAAATAGCTACACAGTGGGGAAAAAATATTTAAATCCAAGAATAGGTTTATTGTACTTTATGAAAAAGAATAAATGGAGTTCATGGAGCATCTGCACCTAACACCTACCTGACCTGCACGAAGGGATCGACAAAGACCGTTCTTGAAAACTCTACTGTCACAGTTTGGCAGCATCCAGCCAGCCCTTCACCTGCCTCGGTCACAGAAGTCAGTACCACCCCTTGCAAATTAACACTGAAACTTCTCATCAACTCCAATGTAACCAGCACCACAAAGCAGACAGTTTAGCTCCCTGGCTGTACTCAAAAGATGCAAAAGCATTCCAAAGGAAAACCCAACACCATCACAACATTTTCACTCTGCTGATGCTGCGCCAGCCTCCATCTCTACTTAATAAATGTTGTTACAGAAGGGAAAAAACCAACCAACCAACCTACCTCAAGGCATCAATGCCTCTCTGAATAGAATCTGAATCTTTAAATGCTAGCTCCTTAAATATTTATTCTTGTGACTGTGATTCACCAAGTCTGCACACTTATGTTATCTACACATGTACCACCCAAGAGACTACTGCAATAAATTAAAGCTCAAAACCACTAACTATAAGCACAAAAATATTTACAAACTGCAATAAATTAAAATCTGTGCCATATTAAATTAAGAATCTCACAAGACCTCACCAAGTAAGAACAATTCTCAGCTTCTGTACCAAGGGTTTTGCTGAATTCCTGTGCTGCTGCCTGAGGCCAGAAATGCGCTTTACAGGCTGGAAAGCGCAGGGTGATGAACGCCAGGGTGGTCACCACCTACCCTACACATACTGAGCACAGACAGCAGCACAGAGGCAGACCCAGAGACTTCAGCCTTTCAGATCAAGGGCCCATCCTGGCCTGGAGTTGGGGCTGCAATGCACCCCCCAAACCCTCTGGAGTGCTCTTGCCTGCCAGCACCTCCTGTAGGGACTGGAACCGACACCAACACTCATCACTCCCTTAAAGACACACTGAGTGGAGCAAAAAGAGAGCAAACCCTAAAGTTTTCCTGGGAGTTATTAAAGTTGTATTAAGTCAGAACACAGAATTCAAAATGAGGATTCACTCTGACACAGCAGTTTGGCCACAGAGGCAGCAATCAGCATTAGTCCTTTCCTCAGCACCACATGGAGCAGAGGGTAACTCCAGGCTATTCTGCACAACAGAGCACATGCCAGGCTGGTACAATTTTAGATCCCCAAAGCAGAAAGTCACTCTGCTGTATGCTCTCAGTCTAGCTTCTGCCAAAGCAGAAGGTGTTACTTAGGAGATTAAATTGGTTTTGAAGACAAATCCCAAAGCTGAGCAACTGGGAACAGCAGGGATCGTGGCTCTGGCCACGTGTTGCCTTTTATAAGCTGTAGTCTTGTTTTTCAAATAGAGAGGCCACTTCAGGGGGCTGATTGGAAGGGAATGCCAAGAGTGGGATGGTACAGCTTGTCCCAGTAGGAGCTAGGTAAGAACAGCTGCTCTCCCAGAACTGCAGTTACACAGCCACCAGGGACTGTAACAAAGGTATCAGACTGTAAGAGCTTTAAGAAACAGGAGACAATGTACCAGGCAAAGCTTCCCAAGTACAGTCCCTCTGTTATATCAGTGTTGCTCCTGGATGTGTCTACAACTCTTTCTCAGCTACAGATTCCAGACTGACACCAACCACTTGTTTGGTTCTGATCTGCAGTACAATGGAAGAGCCCCTCTGCACGCTTCACTGCACTATTAGAAGTTTATCAAACAAACCAACCACAACAAACCAAAAATCAGACAAATAAATCAGCAGCAGTGTGAATTAAGGCAGGCAGCCACCTAGGAGAAGCATCCCTACCTGAGCAGCGTAAACATCTGCCCAGAGGGCTTCTCTACCTCGGGCTCAAGGTGTACCAAGTCCCACAAAAAAATTTCTACTGACAAAAGAACTTCCAAGAGCTTCCAGCTACCTGCTGTCCCTTTACAAACTGCAAAGGGCAAGCAATTTGCAAGCAAGAACATGAAGGAACACCTGAAAGTGGCACTTACATTTTGTTTAGCTGAAATGAACTCTGGTCCAACTCAGACCTTTTAGTATTTCTTAGAACTAGCTCAAGTGTGCAAACAAAACATGACTGATTCTGATAATTGAGTCTCCACCTATGAAGGCAATTCTTTGCAGGCCAAGGCTTTACAGAGTCTCTCCTCTACAGCTGTAGGTCCTTGTCTAGGTATTGCCTTATCTTCCAGGTGTTTGGAGGCCTGGTTCACAGACACTTTATACCAGAGCAACTATTTCAGCTCCAAAAAGGTGATTACAGCAGCCAAGGTCTTTGCATTAGCACACAGGCATCAACATTTCGAATTCTTTGGGTTGGAAAGGACCTTTAAAGGTCATCTGGCTTCATCTATGGTTCTGTACTGGTGGAGTTAAAGAGGCTATTTAACCTTGGCCTGCAGGAGGTAATAGCACAATACCTGCATTTAGGTTTCATCTCCATTCTTGGCACTCCCTTGACTACTTATTTGACATTATTGGGCAGCTGATCAGCCACTACCTACAAAATTAAAAGGTGCTGAAAACAAGAGACTTCTTGTATCTAGTTGTATGAAGGAATAAATACAACTCACTGGTACAGAAACTCTCTAAAGAGAAGCTCAGGTGAGCCCTCTAACTGTATTCTGAAGGTAGTTGAACTTAAAAAATACACTCATGCCACCTGTGCTGAACACACCACAGAACTGAGTCAGTTAGCAGACTCTTTAATAAAAGGAACTGCTAAATTTCACAAAGTTTTGGACAAAATAGAGAAAGGAGACAAGAGCTGATAGCAGGACAGGTCCAGCGAGAACAATCTGGAGTTAGCCAAACATCTTGCAACTGATGGTAGGAATTGTTGTGATAGGAACAGCAGAAGCTGGAAACACCACTCAAGTTAGAGAGTGTCTGTGTGAACTAGAACTGCACAGCTCACTGGTTCCTGCAGATGGAGCTGGACTTTTGTTTTCTTACTATGTTGATTTCACTGAATGTAGTGAGGAAGCTGCAAGCTACACTGCTGACATCAGAAACAAGTGCAGAGAGAGTAAGGCTGTCCCCTGCTATTGCCTGACTTAACATCACACTGCTTCTCCTTCATTTCTCTTCTCTGTTCAAGCCTCTCCTCATGCTGCTAAAATGATCATGTAGATAGTACAGACTTCCAAACCTACACAGCATTGAAGAGCCAGTTTTTATCAGGACATTTGAGAGACAACTGTTAAGACTGAACTTGGATCAATGACTTCTCAGGAGACACACACAGTGACAATGTACACTCTAAAAAGAAAGACACCCAGCACCCTTCCCTCTTTCCCAAACCTTAAAGGATTTTCTATCACATCTTTCTGCACTTTGTGGTAAGATCTCCCTCAGACCTTGGTTACTTGCAGGAATTGAAGTTTTGGGAATGAGTGAGACAAGATTCTGTTTGCTTATTTTATTGACTTATTCAGAGCCTGGTGTCTTTGCCAAGCAAATGCCACTGGAATATGAAGAATTTTCTTTGTCTTAAGAGGAGGAACTCACATGGATGAACTCTTCCACATGTCGCTCTCCTCTCCTAACAACTGAATTTGGGTTTTTAATGTGTTTGTTTAATCCAGGAAAAAGAATCTCGCGAACTTGTACTCAACATCAACCTATTGGAGAGGCAGGCAGCTTACAGGAAATCCCTTATTTCTATTGAGAAGGACTTAAAACCTTCAACTTGACTTCTGAAAACCAAGCTAACCTCTTCACTCCAGTGCATTTCTTTCAGCCATTACTTTCCACACCAAACGTTAAGAGAGACCCAAACTATTAATTTTTCCAATAAGCATACAAAAATAGCATCTTCTTCTCTTCAGCAGTCTATGAAAAGGCTTTTGCTGCTTTCCACCTAACTGAAATAAGTTAGTACAATCATTTGGATGGGCTGCCTGCACACCGGACAGGGCTTGTTCCTCTTCTTCAGCTTCCTGGCACAGGTGAAACAAGACATGAGGTGTCCTGTTTTGCCGTGGACTATGCAGCCGTTCTTGGGTCTGCTCTGACAGATGACACAGGGCTCTATGCTGCTCACAGGCAGACTGGATTCTGTGCTTTCCTCCTTGTCCAGCATTTCCCTCTTCTCGGGTTCCTTACAGTCCTCCTGGCTGCTACAGAACACGCTGCTGGATGTCGAGGGCTGGGAATAATCTTGGCTTTCCTGGGACTCGGAGATTTGTGCTGCTTTGTCCTTGGTCTCCTCCTCAGCTGGTTCCTTCTCTTCGGTTGTTTGCACTTTCTTGCCATCAGGCACATCAAAACCTTCAGATTCTAGAGGGGAGGAACTTTCTGACTTGCTCTTTTCCACTTTGTCCCTCTTTTCTTCTGGAAGCCAGTCCTCACGAAGGGCCCAGCATCTGTGGCAGTGCCGTGGGAGCGGAGGGTTCATTTCGCTACATTTGGGGCACTTCCAATAATCCTTTAGTGAATTAAAGGTTGGAACAACTTAAGCTACTTGGAATGCTTACAACTCAAGGATTCAGAGATCATAAACAATTTATTGCTGCCCAAACCAAGATAGTTAAATTGGTACTTTAAAAATTCCCTTCAGTGTTTCATCCCACTTTACAGTTCTGTTCAGCTGGAAGAGGCTGCCCAGGGGGGTTGTGGAGTCTCCCTCTCAGGAGATACTCAAAACCCACCTGGATGTGTTCCTGTGTGATCTGCTCTGGGTGCTCCTGCTCTGGCAGGGGGGATGGACTGGATGAGCTTTCCAGGTCCCTTCCAGCCCCTAACAATCTGTGAATCTGTGAAAATAGCCTTGACTTTAAAAGACTCTCTGGTTTTCTTTTATTTTTGCAGTAGATATGTGATGTATAAGAAATAGAACACACATTATTTACTGGTTCTTATGCAAACTTGAAGGGCCATGAGGATGATCAGAGGGCTGGAGCACCTCTGTTATGGGGGCAGACTGAGAGAGTTGGGGTTAAGTCTGGAGAAGAGAAGGCTCCAAGGAGACTTAATTGTGGCCTTCCAGTATCTGAAGGGGACTATAAGAAAGCTGGGGAGGGACTTTGTAGGGTGTCAGGGAGAGATAGGCATGGGGGGAATAGATCCAAGCTAGAGCAGGGTAGACTCAGATTTGATGCAAGGAAGAAGTTCTTCCCCATGAGGGTGGTGAGACACTGGCACAGGTTGCCCAAGGAGGTGGTGGAAGCCTCATCCCTAGAAATTTTTAAAGCCAGGCTAGATGTGGCTCTGGGCACCCTGATCTAGTGTGAGGTATCCTGCCCCATGGCAGGGAGGTTGGAACTGAATGCTCCTTGAGGTCCCTTCCAACCCTGACAATTCTGTGATTCTAAGATTCTAAACCAAACCAAAAGTTTTTAGAAAATCTCATTAAAAACTTCGCACAAAATGGTCACCACGCCCATTATTTTCAACAAAAGACTTCCAGAATGGGAACTGGGTAGGGGCTGAAGGGAGATTTAACCTGTGGGATTCTAAACTGCTGGTGCGCAGAACGGCCGCGAGAGGGCAGCCTGACACAGCAGTAGTAAGGCATGCAGAACACCAGCCGTGAGACAGTACGGCTGAGAAGTCAGGACCTCAATTAACCATACACTGCCTTTTAACGACAAATAACGCATGCTGTACGGGGAACCGACACAGAAAATCCCAAACCAAACTAAAATTTACTTAGAAGATTCAAGGCACGTGTTGTTTGAGTCCCAGGCGGCCAAGAAGGCCAATAGTATCCTGGAGTTAGAAGATTAAGCAGATCAGGGGAGGTTCTCCTCCCCCTCTGCTCTGCCCTAGTGAGGTCCCACCTGGAATATTGCATCCAGTTCTGGGCTCCCCAGTTCAAGAGGGACAGGGATCTACTGGAGAGGGTTCAAGGGAGAACTACAAGGATGCTGAAGGGACTGCAGCACTGCCTGGTGAGGAGAGGCTGAGAGCCCTAGGGCTGTTTTGTCTGGAGAGGAGAAGACTGAGAGGGGATCTGATCAATGTCTAACAATAGCTGAGGGCTGGGGGTCAGGAAGGAAGGGACAGGCTCTGCTCAGTTGCACCCTGGGACAGGACAAGGGGCAGTGGATATGAACTCCAGCACAGGAGGTTCCACCTCAAAATGAGGAGGAACTTCTTCACTGTGAGGGTCCCAGAGCCCTGTAAGAGGCTGTCCAGAGAGGCTGTGGAGACTCCTTCTCTAGGGCCTTTGTAGCCCTGTCTGGATGTGTTCCTGTGTGACCTGTGCTCGATTCTGTGGTCCTGGTCTGACAGGGGGGTTGGATTCAAAAGATCTCCAGAGGTCCCTTCCAACCTCTAACTTCCTGTGAGCCTGTGAAGGTTCCTTAATAATGAAATCATCAAGCAAACAAGAAAATGTCAATTTAGTTCTGAAAAAAACCAAAATAGATGAATTTAACTGCTACCAGTGATTGGATTCTATACTCCTTGTTCCACTGTCAGTTCACCCAGCTAACAATCTTTGCCAGTGAAGAATTTTACTCACAGCTAGAGAGATCTCTGGGTCCTCATCAAATGAATCAGCATCACTGTCTTCATCCTGGTAAATAGTCAGCTGATAGACCTGGTTTCAATAAAGAAAGTATTATCATAGTATCATAATGTGGATGTGGCTCTGAGCAACCTTATCTAGTGCCCATAGTAGGGGGGTTGGAACTTCATGATCCTTGAGGTCCTTTCCAACCCTGACAATTCCATGATTAATGTAATTGGTTTGGGGCATTCAATTCAAAATCTGCTGTCTGGTTAATTCCTGATAAGGCTTTTATTCAGAGGCACATGTATGTTAATTTTTCTCACTCCACCGAATCTGATGACTGGTTTGAGGGAAAAGAATTCTGTTCACATCTGTAAGAGCCTGGAGAAAAGTGTAGAGTTGGTAGACAGAAGGTACTGCTCTCAAGAACAGAGGTGATCCATTCCCTGTGCCACAGCTGCAGCACTCCCAGCTCAGGGCTCTCGGTACGTTGAGGGAGGTGGAGCCACTGGAGAGTGGAGGTTCAGCAACAGGCCACCAGGATTTTTAAGGGTTTGGAGGAGCTTTCACATGAAGAAAGGCTGAGAGCTGAGACCATTCAACCTGGAGAAGAGACAGCTCAGGGGGCAGTGTGTTTGGGTGCATTGTTAATGTGCATAAATACCCAAAAGGAGGGTGTTGAACAAGGCACAGCCAGGGTCTTCTCAGTGGTGTCCATTGACAGGGCAAGAGGCAGCTGGCACACAGGAGGTTCTATCTGAGTATCAGGAGATACTATTCAAAAGCCATCTGGACATTGAATCATAGAATTGTTAGGGTTGGAAGGGATCTCAAGGATCATCTAATTCCAACCCCCCTGCACCTCACACTAGGTCAGGTTGCCCACAGCCACATCCAGCCTGGAATTTGAAACTTCCAGGGATGAGGCTTCCACCATTTCCCTGGGCAACCTGTGCCAGTCTCTCACCACACTCATGGGGAACAACTTCTTCCTGACATCCAATATGAACCTACCCATTTCTCATTTTGCTCCATTCCCCTTAGTCCTATCACTCCCTGACACCCTCAAAAGTCCCTCCCCAGCTTTCTTGTAGCCCCCTTCAGATACTGGAAGGCCACAAAAAGGTCTCCTCAAGAGCTTTCTCTTCTCCAGACTGAACAACCCCAACTCTCTCAGTCTGTCTCCATACGAGAGGAACTCCAGCCCTCTGCTCATCCTCCTGGCCCTTCTTCTGGACACACTCCAGCACCTCCACCTGGTGTCCACTCTGGACACCTTCTTGTAATAGAGGCTCCAGAATGGGACACAGTGCTCCAGGTGTGGTCTCACCAGAGTGGAGCAGAGGGGGAGACTCACCTCCCTTGACCTGCTGGCCACACTTCTCTTGCTGCAGCCCAGGCTCTGGTTGGCTTTTGGGGCTGCAAGTGCTCACTGCTGGCTCATATTGAGCTTCTCATCCACCAGCACCCCCAAGTCCTCTTCTTCAGGGCTGCTCTCAAGCCAGTCCCTGCTCAGCCTGTATCAGTGCTTGGGATTGCCCTGACCCAGATCAAGATCACAATTTTATTGTCTTCTTGCCTGCTAATGAAAACTTCTAAACCTGTGTTTCAGCATCTCTATGAAACATTTAGATTCATGGAGACAAATGATTCAGCAGTACCCCCCTGCAAGGAGTTACTAAGCAAGTGTATGAGAAGTGTTGTCAAAGCTCAACACACACATCTGTAAGTAAAAATGCAGCAGCAGACTCAAGCATACACACTGCCATTAACTCCAGCAGCTAGTGAGTGAAGTTACTCAGTTTTTCAGACTGTCAGGAGCCTGTTTCAGAGCCTGTAGAAAGGCTTAGCACCATCCCAGCTACTGCCAGGTGGGTGTGTAACAGTGCACAGGCACCTAGTTTGGTTTAAAGTACGACTGGGTGCAGTTTGTGACACAGCACAGGAAGTCCTGAAATAAACCTGCAGAGTTCCTACTTTTGTTGGAATCTCAGGGGAAGCATTCCTGTAAATTGAGGGCCACAAAGATGAGCAGAAAGCTGGAGCACCTCTCCTAGGAAGACAGGCGAGAGAGTTGGGGTTGTTCAGGCTGGAGAAGAGAAATCTCCAGGGGGACCTTAGAGCAGCCTCCAGTATTTGAAGGGAACCTACAGGATAGCTGTAGAGGGATTTTTTTGTCAAGACATGTAGTGACAGGACAAGGGATACTGGCTTCAAACTGGAAGAAGCTAGATTTAGACATGAGGAGGAAATTCTTCCCCATGAGTGGTGCTGAGGCACTGCAACAAGCTGCCCAGAGAACCTGTGGAGGCTCCAACCCTAGAAGTATTCAAAGGCAGGTTGGATCATGGGGCCTTGGGCAACCTGGTCTAGTAAGAGGTGTCCCTACCCATGGCAGTGGGGTTAGAACGAGATGATCTTTAAGGTCCCTTCCAACCCAAGCCATTCTATGATTCTATGACATTTCCTTCCCACTCTCACCACCTCTTCAGTCAAAAAAACACAAAACCCAAACAAACCCAAAATGTACCTCATCATCCTCATCTGTGAGCTCCTGTCCTTCGTCATTATGGCTGTAGTCTTCTGAATAAATAGACTCAACTTCAAACTCCACACTGAACTGGTCTGAAACTGAACTGTGGTCAAACCAATCAGAATTTTCACTTAATGAACTGGCATCAAGATCCTGAAAAACAAGAAGAGAAGACAAATTTAACCTCACCAGTCCCCTTCCATAACCATTACTGATAACTTGTAAGACAAAACTCATCTACACAGTTTAGCTGGCTATGAAAGCAGTAACACCACAGCTGCTGTCAGACAGAACATCTGAGACAAATGAAATGAGAGGTAGCCAATACCAAACCCAGATCTGAAATCCTTTGGTTGGCTCTGGAGTAGGAGGCTGCAGTCAACCAACAGCCATGTTGAAGACTGCAGTGGCTGGGTTTGTTTAGCCTGGAGAAGAGGCTCAGGGGAGATCTTATTGCTCTCTACAGCTTCCTGAAAGGAGGTTGTAGAGAGGTGAGGGTTGGTCTCTTCTCCCAGGCAACCAGCACCAGAACAAGAGGACACAGTCTCAAGCTGTGCCAGGAAAAGCTTAGGCTCAAGGTGAGGAGGAAGTTCTTCCCAGAAAGAGAGATTTGCCATTGGAATGTGCTGCCCAAGGAGGTGGAGTCACCGTCCCTGGAGGTGTTCAAGAAAGGCTTGGATGTGGTACTTGGAGCCATGGTTTAGTTGTCAGGAGGTGTTAGGTAATAGTTGGACTTGATGATCTCCAACCTGGCTGATTCTATGATTCTACTACTTCACAGAGGCTCTCCTAAAAGTGGAAGAACAGATGCAAGTAGATAGCTTTTGCCTGTGTGTCACTGCATTCTCTAGTCCCACTTTGCTAACCTTAAATTGAATTGAACAGCAGAAGTGCAGATGCAGCCCAAGTTCTGTCAATTCAGATACAGTCTATGACCAGAAACTGCTAAATGAGCTCTTTGTGACTTAGATCTAACCACAAATAATTTGCCTCAGGCCTTGCTGAAAATTAAACCCAGTAAGGCTTGGAAAATGAATAGAGTTCTCCTAGGACAGCTGCTAAAGTCCTCTTGGAGCTACCAATTATTCTGAGCTGTGGACTGTCTGTGACTGCTTTTCTTCTCTCAGCATTCCAAGAGATACTTCTATTAAAACACAAATTACATCTGACTTTTTTTTCCCCCTCAATACTGTGCCAAGCAGGAAAAAATCCTTGGTTTTAAAAGAAGAAATCAAAATTAATCCTTGAAAAGAAATTCCTTCAGCTTTTATCAGCAGGTGTATGAAAGACTCAACTCCACCCACACACTAACTCCCCTTTCAACTTCTTTTCTTTCCTCAGACACCACTGCAGCTTTTAATTAAGGGCAGGATGGTTTAAGAATCACAGAATCAATAAGGTTGGAAAAGGCCTCAGAGATCATCAAGTCCAACCTATCACCCAACACCTCATGACAACTAAACCATGGCTCCATGTCCCATGTCCAATCGGTTTTTGAACACCTCCAGGGATGGTGACTCCACCACCTCCCTGGGCAGCACATTCCAATGGCCAAGCTCTCTTTCTGGAAGAAGTTTCTCTCTCACCTCCAGCCTAAATGTCCCCTGGCAGAGCTTGGGACTGTGTCCTCTTGTTCTGGTGCTGGTGCTTGGGAGAAGAGACCAACCCCCACCTGGCTACAAACTCCCTTCAGGTAGTTGTAGAGAGCAAGAAGAGAGCAAGTTGCTGAGCCTCCTCTTCTCCAGGCTAAGCAACCCCAGCTCCCTCAGCCTCTCCTCACAGGGCTGTGCTCCAGACCCCTCCCCAGCCTCGTTGCCCTTCTCTGGACATGTTCCAAGTGTCTCAATATCCTTTGTAAACTGAGGGGCCCAGAACTGGACACAGGACTCAAGGTGTGGCCTAACCAGTGCTGAATGACCTCCTTGCTCCTGCTGGCCACACTATTTCTCATGCAGGCCAGGATGCCTTTTGCCTTCTTGGCCACCTGGGCACACTGCTGGCTCATGTTCAGCTGCTCTCAACCAGTGCCCGCAGGTCCCTCTCTGCCTGGCCGCTCTCCAGCCACTCTGTCCCCAGCCTGTAGCACTGCATGGGGTTGCTGTGGCCGATGTGTAGAACCCAGCACTTAGATGTGTTCAACCTCATGCCCTTGGACTCTGCCCATCTGTCCAGCCTGGCAAGCTCCCCCTGCAGATCTGTCCTACCCTCTAACAGATCAACTCCTGCCCCCAGCTTGGTGTCATCTGCAAATTTACTGATGATGGACTCAGTCCCCTCATCCAGATCATCCATAAAGACATTGAACAGGACGGGGCCCAGCACTGATCCTCGGGGCACACCACTGGTGCCTGGCTGCCAGCTGGATGTGGCATATGCAAAAGAAAGCCCAAAGCATAAAAAGGATGCATTTTTCACTTACAGGAATGGAAAGAGAATCTTATAGTCACTGCTATTGCTTCTTTCCCGCACAGACCACTGACCACACACCATGAGAGACTTTCATCAAAGGTCAAGGAAATGCTGTCTGACTTGTGGCGTTTTCTCCTGTCGCTGTGCAGATCCTCTGAAGAATTTTCTTCTGGACACACACATCCAAGAATATTTATTACTCAAAAAAAAAAAAGCTAACTTTTGAATAGTCTTAACAGAAGTTTACAACTTAATTGACTTACAGAGGACTTTAAGCAAAGTAAAGACATTCAGTATTATTTTACAGGGGAAATTAAAGGCACCAAAATCTTATTTGTTTAAGAAGGGACATTAATGCTGAGAGACATGCAAGTGTGACATGTTCCTTAAGACAGTGCTTCAGGAGCTGGCTTTCCCCCCTTGTCCCAGCAGAACAGCTTGTAAGTGGCAGGGAGTAAAATAAATTGCAGATTTGGCACCATTTTTACTCCATTTACACAGCACACATTAAGCCCTCCCTAATTTGAAGAAAAACAGCTAGGATGTGATTTTTTTCCTAGCTCCCTCTGCAGTCAGTAGACACAAAGACACTTTGAGAGGGCTTCTGAATCCAGCCCAAACCTGCAGGGAGACAGAGCAACCAGCTCCCAGGTCACATACATAGAGAGGACCTCATGGTTCAAGTTTCAGACACCTCAACAGATTTCTTAGCCAACAGTTTCACTACATGCAATTGCATTTCTGTAACAGACCATTAGGACTTTCACCACACAGCAGCAAGAGAATCCTCAGAGCCTACTGTGTACAAATTGAACTTTAAGCTGTGCTTATGAAGTATGCTTGCTTTGAAGGCAAAAAGACCATGCTTTTTAGAAACATCACGTTTCGAAACAACCACCTACAGCAGCACAAGGAGTAGAGGGACAGCACTGCATGGGTAGGCAAGTCAAAATTCAGCTCCACTGACTTTTGGGAGTGTTTGGCAAGAAACAACCTTATCAAAAAAGGTGTTGCAAAGTCAGTATTCTAAGTGCAGTGGAGTGAAAACTTCCCACCAGGCCTGACAACATGGCTCAACAGACCTCGGCAAGAGCCTGCTGCCCCACTACAAGTGCCTTCTGCACCCCCCCCTCTAGTGCCCAGCTTCTCCCTTGCCTTGCAAAACACACCCTGACAATCCACGAGTCTTCAAGCCTTGCATCTTTCAAGGTAAAAGAAAAGAGAACGAAACACTTGTACATACTTTGAGACTTCTCTCACTTTCCCTTGGTGCTTCTGGGCTCAGCCCCTCTCTCTTTCTGAGAGCCCACCAAATTTGGCCCCCAGGCCCAGGGTTGCTCCTGTCCATCGTTGTCCTCATTTAGGGTTGTCATGGGTCCATGCTGTACTGATACTGTACCACCACCACAAGGTTTCTATACACTCTCTCTAAACGGCTCCAACAGGAGCCGCTACCATCCCATTTAACAAGAATAGTGGTTTAAAAGGAAGGTTTCCTATAAATTAGAAAAGAAGGTATATAAAAACACTATATTAAAAGAACTTTTAAGGTTGCAACAAACAATGAGCGTGATGCAAAGGCAAGAGTTAATCATCAGACCTCCAATAAGTAAGCACAGCACAGGACCTTCGAGGGCCCTGGGTCGTGCCTAAATATCACAGGTTGTGATAGTTAACCAAGGCTTTCCATCCCTTCACCAGTTTTTTGTTACAACATTAAAATGTTCTTTTAATTTAGTGCAAAGAGCTCATCAATGCAGCACATTCCTGGACTGACCTCCATGACAGTGGCCTATGATGAACAAAAAGAAAAGCAAAGCCAAAAAAAACCTGAGGAACTGAAAAACGTTCCCTGAGGAACAGGAA